>JAWWEV010000044.1:3476547-3492494 GCA_035583235.1 Hafferia zeledoni | reverse complement strand
AGTGCCACGGCCAAGTTCAGTTGAAAAACCTCCAGGGATGGGGAATCCACCCCCTCTCTGGGCAGCCCATTCCAATGGCCTGATTATTTTGCACTGTATGGAAGAGGTTACAGCACAGACAATAAGTTTTTATCCATATGATTTGACTCCTAAGCTGCTGACACTGAATTTCTCAGATACCATTTCCACATTTCCTTTGCATGTTTTCCCTTCCTCCATCTCAAAATTCAGGGATCTGCCAAAGCCTCTAATCTCCAGTCAATACCAGGGTCTGTTTTCAATGGCTTGTCTGGAAAAGACTAAGCTCACAGAAAGATGTTTGTACTGGCAGCTTGGCAAGGACCTTGTCCCTTGTACCTGGCCTAGTCTGGACCACAGGAATGTGGGAGTTCACATGGAACTAATTGGCACAGATAAACAAGTGTTTTTACCAGCAATTCGAAGAGATTTTGTAAATCTGACTTCTTACTAGGAAAAGTAAATGGATGGTGTTGCAGAGATCTTGTACACTGGGTTTTGCACAGCTTTGGCATTCCCAAACAACACAGGAGGGAAACTGTTTTGTCCCTAAACCATGAGAAAAGCACCTCTGTGTGCAGCACAGGAGAATACCCCAAATTTACTGGATAAAGAGGAAATGCTACAATTCAGAATGTTCTCCAAGTGGAAGGTGTTTTGCTTTTCAACAAAGACCAAAAAATATTAGATGGTACCAAACAGCTTAAATGTATTTTAGAATTTCTGCCTTTTGTCTGTTGAAACAAGGCCTAGTAGAGAACTGTCCTGGCCAACCAAAATTCCCCTCCAGCTCTGCAATAATAACACCGCTTTCCTCCTGGGCTCTGAGGAGGGAATAACACACACATCCTGCTCTGCCACCACGTCCCGGGATGCAGAACCTCAGAAGGGAGCTCAGGGTTGTTATTTCCAGTGTTCTGGGGCTGGTTTTCACATAAGGCCATCTGAACTTTACTCCTAAGCTGATCACACTGGTCTCACAACCAACTACAGTTACTTTTATCCTGAAACCCCAAGTCCTCACACTGATTCAGACACACACACTGTGGTTCCAGAGTGTGGCTCCATGTCATTTATGATGGTAATTTTCACTGGCAATTAGCTTTAAACTCTGTTTAATTCACAGGCAAATGAAAGCAAAATCTTTACTCTGTCTTCTGAACTTGCTAATTCCATAGGGAGGAATATGTGAAAATACTCCTACCAGGAGGTCATGTTTATATACTGAGTGAGCACCCACCCAGAAGTCAGAAGACACAGTCCCCCAAGCACAAAGCCAGTCAGCCTTAAGGAAATGTCATCTCTGAAATAAGTATAAATTTAGGATCTATGCATCAAATGAAACCATTACTTTTCTCCTCCTTGTAATTCCCAAAATAAGGAAGTACTAGGGGGAGAAAAATAAAATGCCATCGTCCATATTAGACTAAAAATAATCAGTGCAGTATCAGCTAAACAATCTGCAGTGCTTAAAGTCATTAAACCTCATTTCTCAGTTTGTTTTCACAGCTGAAGGGCTTTGCTTGATTCCATACAGTGCTTTAAGGATACAACTAAATACTTTTCAGGTACCATAACTATCACAATCTGTCAAACTCTTGAAAACAGAACTGGGAAACAAGTTTGATTATTTTCCTAACTTATAAAGTCACCACTGGAAGAACAAAGGGCTTTACTCAGCTCAACAGAAAAGTCAGGATCACTGAGAGCAAACTTCTTCTCATGCCTTTGAACCTGAAACCCCATCCCACCCAAACACTAACTCATTTCATAGATAATTCACAAAATGACAGGCTCAAGGCAAACTCCTTTTGTTGTTGTTGTTGTTGTTTAAAGAACAAACAAGGAGGTGGGCTTAAGGCAGGGGAAGCTCTCCCATATCCTGGTTGGTGCAGCAGAACAAGCCCCAGAGATGATTTATCAGGCAGCAGACTCTGCTGATGACACTGCTGGGGGAGTTTCTGAAATCCTCCCCTAACGAGAGACAGATGGACACAGGAAAAGCTTCAGCAACTGCAGGACTACTGAGAGTTTAAATCAACCCAAAATGGCTCGGTAATTCTGGGCATTAGAAGTCAAATTGGGTTTTCCAGCTGACAGAGGCAGAGCTGTGTCTGTCCTGCCCCAAACTGAACAGAGCTGCAGCCCAGTTGGATTTTCTGCAGTTTAAGAACTGCTCTGCTGCAGCTCAAAGGGTCTGAAGATGCATTCAGGTAAAATATCTAAATCCGAACTGATTTAAGGAGTTTTCTGTGTCTCAAACACAAACATGCTCCTCTACTGCTATGCTTTCATTTCAAACCACCAGTCTGGGTTAAGCTAAAATTAGTGGTGATTTGTTTCAAATTAAAAAAGCACCCAAAGTGTCTGGATGACTGGAGCTTACTGCAGTCTGGCACATACACATAAATAACTGGTGATTTCTCTAAACAAAACTCCTATTTGTCAATATTTACACTCTTCTCCCTCCCTCAAGTGTTTATTGGGCCAAGGCTAGACAGTTTTGTGTAATGCATAAAGACGTGTTGAGTCCTGGATATTCCTTTCCGTTCCTCGGTTTTGTCTTTTCACTGCCTGTTCCCATTATTCTTTCCTTCAGCTTTTCTTGCCAATGATTCACTTCCTTCAAGGACTATCCCTCCTCCTTGCCCAGGGCCGAGTGGCTTTCCCTGGAACCAGCTCCTCATTGTTTCTTCCACTTAACACCCACTCAACACTTTCCAGGTGTTTCCCAAGCGTATTAAAAGGTGTCAGCAGGAGAAACAATGGAGTCAAACTCCCAAATAGCTTGGACAAGCCGATAGCAACGTCTGGCCAAAAAAAGGAGAAGTGTTTGTTTCTTTTTTGTTTCCATTTTAGTAGAAAATCCCCACTGTGTGATGAGTGCCGAGGGAATAAAACAAGGCCCAGAATTCTTTTAAGTTTCCCCTTCTCTTTTGAAAAGTGCGATATGAAAATGTGATATCAGAACACTAAGGCAGGAAAAAAAATGCAGTGCCTATTCTATTTTATTCTTTTCGTTAAAAAGCTGATTTAAATTGTTGGGGTTTTATTTTGAGAAAATCTCAACTGGCCCTACTCTAAAGCTGAAGGGAGGGCTGAGCTATTCCTCCTTTATTCCAGGCCAGCTGGGCAGCTGTGCACGAACTCATCACTATTTCACACCACTGGGTTCGTATTTTAAAACAACTTCTCCACAACTGAAAGCAGAATGGAGAAAGAAAACCCAGCACGCTTCTTGCTGATAGGGGAAAACCAAAATCCATGGGCTAATGTTTCCCAGCGGACAGCACTTCCCTCCCTCTGCATCACAACAGCCACATTCCTGCCTAAGCGCTCCTGGAGATGGTTTTGCCAAGAGCAACCAGACTGGAAGGAAGTTGTAGAGTGGCAAAGAACCCTCCATGCCCGAGTGGCAGAGAGGACCCTGTCCGAGCCGCCTCCTCCCTGGCCAGGCTTTGGGACTCACTTGAGCACCAGGTGCAGGTTCGCAGAGAGCCGAGGGTCTGTGAACTGCGTCGTCCTGTTGTTATGGTCAACAAAATAAACCCTGCCCGTCGCCGTGTTTCGGATCTCCCATCCAGGAGGCAGCGGCCCAAGCTCCTCACAATTGATGTTGCTAAGATCCCTGGGCAAACAAACAGAAAAGGAGAAATACCTCAGCGTCAGCCTGCGAGCCAAGGAGCGTGGATGTGAGAGCCATTCCGGGAGGGCTCAGGGAAGGGATTGCTCCAGGAACAACCTGGGCTGCTGGGCTGCCATCTCTGCTCCCAAGGTGCCATCCCACACGTGGGGAAAAGCCTTATCGAACTGCCCTCCCTTCCACAAACCAACCGCAGCTGTTACATCGACAGAGGCTTCAAACAAACTAAAGACCGTATTTGTCAGAATGGAACTGCAGCTCAGCACCGATTCCGACAGAGAACATTTCTAAAGCCACATAAGGAACTGAGGTTCACACCTTATGAACTCCTACAAAACAGAACTGAATTTCTGAAGGGTTCTACTTTCCCTAAGAATTCCACATGGGATGTGTGTCTGTGGCACAGGCAGCTTTGCCCAAATCCCCAGTGCTGGGGGGAAACAAACAGCTCTATAACAAAATATTTCCACTCCAGGGCTCTATGAGCAGTGACTCAGCTCTGCCCTGAGCAGTGCAGAGGTGGATCAACAGGTCTCAGGAAAAATCCTGCTGAAACTGGGAAGATTCATTCCAGAGCTTCACTGAAAACAAATCCTGGTCTCCAAAAACTCACTGATAATTCATGGACAGAGTTCACACCCCTCACGTTGTCCAGGGCAGCTCTTCCCAAGGTGTTCAGCATTCCCAGCGTCCTGGGAGTCCAGGGAGGACAGAGCCAAGGGATGGAATGGCTCATAAGGTGCACCCACAGGGATTCCAAGGGCTGAGGAGCCACTAATGGAACACTAATGGAACTCCTGCTGCTGTTCCCCATGAACTCACTGCTGCTGGGCCACAGGGCTCACTGCTGCTGACTACATGGGTGCTATCAGCATGAAAACACAATATTCCTTAGGAGTGACATAAATCCACCCTCGTGCAATCAGCCAAATCCTGGTGTCAGTCTGTGCTGCCACACCTCAGGCTGCACACAGAACTACAACACCCCACACCAAGGGATTACATCTTCAAACCATTCTTTTCAGAGCCTGGTTTGGGACAAAGCACAAGTCAAGGGCTTCCTAAGGCACAACTGCAGCCTCAGGACTGCAGGGGATACATCAAGGCAAAGCAGAGTCCAGCAACACAAAACCAGTAACCAAAGAGTAATTCCAACCACAATGAAGTTGTGGCCATGAGGCATTTTATCCTTCCTGGGACACCCAATTTCCACAGGAAGGAACATCAGCAATGCTCAAATTCTCCCAAATGCCAGCACTGGCTGCCAGTTCAAACCACACACATCTCACACCAGCAGCCAAGGCTTTAAGAGACAAGTGTTTCCAACAGGATTTCTTGGCGATTTAAAGAACAATCAGAAACTATAATTTCCATTATCACCCTTTCAAACACATCAGAAACAATCACGTGCACAATCATGAACAATATGTACATGTGTACTGTGCAAATAAGGCCATGAAATGAGAAAAACTTCAGATTTCTTTTCTCCCAAGTGCTGAGGTGGTGCAGGAACAGCAGTTTCAGTGTTTCAGTCCAACCCAGTTTTCACTGAAGCACCCTCAACAAAACTTCTTTTGGAAGTGTTCAGATTCTGCTTTGTGTGTCATTACTTTGCAGAGTATTAAAATCTGGCCCTGGCCCTGATTCACATGCCAAATCCAGAATCAGTGAACTGCACCTGTTTTCAAAACACCGCTGTAATTCACCTCTTGATTCTCCATCTCTGCATTAAAATGACAACTTTAAGAACCAAGGAAGGGACACCAATGAATTCTGATGAATGACTTGTTAAAATGGGGCCAGGAATCATAAATATAATATTAGACAGAGAAACCTGTGAGGAGAGCAGCACTTAAATGATTTTGACTTGAAACCTTGGAGGTACTTCCATCATTTCTTACCTGGGTACTCTTGGATCGTGCCACGTGCTGACACCAGTCTGAGTGTGCAGAAAATAGACCTGACCCTGCTGAGTTGTCCTTTGCTCTGTGAAATCAAGGTAAATTAATAAATGTAAGAACAAAAAACGCAAACACACAAACACCCATTCCCTAAACCAAGGAACCAGAAGGACCTTACGTATGAGGAGAAGGCACCCCCTGTTCTCCCAGCTCTGGAGCCCCCCAGGGACAGGGCTGTGGTTTCCATACCGTATCCCTCGGGCAGGTCGGGAGGCGTGTGCAGGTGTGTCCTGCTCATGTAGTTGCGGTGCCGCTGGGAGCGCACCCTGCGCTCGGCCAGCCGCGGGTCTGCCGCCTGCCCGCACGTGGCGCCGTTGGTGCCCGGGATCGGAGTGTTCTCGTCCACCAGGCAGCTCAGGGGCCTGCCCGGGCTGGAGTACTCGGATGCTGGCCTGGCAAAGGGAGAATGGCACCCTCAGGGAGGTGGGCCATGGGACACCCCTGGGGGAGCAGCACTGGGGGCTCCCGGCAGAGCTGACCCACCGAGCAGGACACGGTGGGAGAGCAAAGCTGTTCTGAGCTCCCCACGGGAATACTGGAGAGGTACAGAATGTGCTGAGCTGGAAGGGACACTTGGGGATCACCCAGTCCAACCCAACCCTGCACAGGCCCATCCCCAGGAGTCACACCCTGTGCCCCAGAGCATCATCCAACCCCTCCTGGAGCTCTGGCAGCCCTGGGGCTGTGTCCACTGCCCTGGGGAGCCTGGTCAGTGCCCATCACCCTCTGGGGGAAGGACCTTTTGCTGAGATCCAACCTAACCATGCCCTGACACAGGTCCAGCCATTCCTGGGTGCTGTCCCTGCCCTGGCACAGCTCCAGCCATTCCCTGGGTGCTGTCCCTGCTCACAGGGAGCAGAGCTCAGTGCCTGCCCCTCCTCTGCCCTCCCAAGGAAGTTGTACCTGCAGTGAGGTCTCCCCTCAACCTCCCTTTCACGCCCAGACTTTCCCACCTTGCCCTCCTATGGCTCAGGGAGTGAACAGGCCTTGTTATTCCTTCTGGGTTTTAAGGAAGGTTATTAGACAAGGATGGTAACAAAGGCTAAGCAAGAGAAAAAGCTGCTGCTCTTGGGAGCTCCACTGCAAAAGGAAACACTGGCTGTGTGATTCCATATCCCAGTACTGCTCCCAGAAGGATTTAAAGTGGGTTAGAGGGGATTGACAGAGTCACTTGAAATCCCCTGAACAAATTATACATTTTATATTTGTTTTTCTACTGTAAATGTGTCTAGAGCTTAGAACAGGTATTTTAACATACCAGGAAAAACAAAGGTAAATTAAAAAGCTGTTCAATCCCTTCACTCCAAAACTGCATCAGAGCTGGCAGTGTTAACAGTACAGATTATTTTAAGTCAAATATATCCATGCAGAGATCAGAATAACATTGAGAATGGGAGAGACACTCTGCAGAGTCTGAAAAATCTGCAATGCCACTGTCTGCAGTTCAGGGAACAGCAAAAGTGGTTTGAGGAAAGTCTCACAACACACACCTACAGTTACCAGAAAAGGTGGTTGGGAGGATTTTGAAACATGCTGTGGACAATCAGCTCTGCCTGTTCTGGGTTACGTAGCAAGGGACAGGCAATGTCTGACACTTATTCCTGAGCTCATTTCTTCATCCTCACAACATCTACACATTGTCCTGTTTGTATTTACAGAGTTCTACCACAGCACCTCTACAAGGAAATAAACATGCTGCTCTTAGGGGAGGGAAAAAACCTCCTCAGAACCACCTTCTGAGTAAAACACTGGGCAGACTGAACGAGCAGGATGCCAAGGAAAGAGAGCATGACCTTGTGCAGAGTGCCCTGGAGGAATGGGCACTGCCCTGCCAGAGCCCTGGGGCAGTGATGCCCAGGCAGCCACCCCGGGCTGGGGATGTTCCTCACCGCGTGGGTCGCTCCCACTGCGTCGTGCGCGTGATGTGGTTCAGGTACTGGATCCTCCCCGAGGCCGTCCTGCGCTCCTCCCACCTGCAGGGCAGCCACAGGGCAAGGTGTTGGTACAGAAAAATCAAAGGGGAGCAATTCAGATCTATATAGGCCCTGTGAGACTGAAAGCAGCTGAGAATAATCAAGGCCACAGCTGCTGTGGACCAGTAAACGAGAAATCACTCCCTAGGAGTGATCAGCAACTCCCCAGAAGTTTCTCATGAGAACTCCTCAGGTTTCCCACACCACACCAGAGATGTACCTGAAAACAGTCAGGATGAGTTCACCAAAACATTGGACTTGTGAGATATGGACTATAACCAATTAGGATTTGCAATTAGATGGTGTGAGGTTCAATTTTAGCCAACATAACGTAGCTTTAACCCCACATAAACCGTGTGCAGTGTGTAATAAATGGCATTCGCTTGACCACAATGGTCTGATGTGTAGTGTCTTTATTCCTCCATGTTATTTATTGTTTACTTTAGTAAGGCAGGCACAAGGCACGGCAGGGCCATGCCAGGAACCCTGGGCACAGCTGCTTCCCACCCCAGTGCCAGCCCAGGAAGGCCCACATGGATCACAGGGCTGAGCAAGGTGACAGGAAACAACTGAGGGCTGAACTCAGAAATGATTTACCATGTTCCTCCCTTGGAACCAAGCATGGCATTAATAATATCACACCTCCTCATTACAGAACTGCTTGAATTCTAATTAAATCCAAAGAGCCACATAAAGAAACTTCCTGCAAATATCATGCTTCATAATGCATTTAACTTGTTTGACCAGGGGGTCTAACAAGTGCTTCCACAGCATCTTCATGCACTACTTGCTCTCATTAAAAAGTCAGCTTCAAATAATGGGACTTTTTAATTATTATTAATTTTGCACTCCAAAATACACGAGGCTGTACAGGAAGCTTTGCAGTTACACAACTGAGTAATATTTATGCAAGGAACACTTTGAAGTGAAAATTCAGATTCTGACTTATCTGGACTCCAAATTAACACAAGAATGCTGTTTAGGATGTAGATGCTACTTTGCATTTCAAAATCCATCATCTGAAAACTCAGTTTCCCCTGTTTTTACCTGCCAAGAATCACATTCAGGAGGTCTGTGTTTGCTCTGAGGGAGTTGCTGACAGCACCAGAACCTAAACCAGAGCATTTTCCTGTGTTCTCAGAAGTGGGTTAGGTGATAATGATGTCAGTAACTCTCAGAGGGGCAGAGCAGACCCCCAGACCCTTGGCAGGTCAATACAACAGGAGCTCAGGCTTTTCCAGTTGTGTTTCTCCCTCTGATACACCTGGAATGCAGAGGATCCAGGTGTGTCAGTGTGTGCCCCTCTGCAGGAGGCAGCCAGGCCCTGGGATCACTTCCTGGCCACAAAACTACCACATGCACAAGGCCATGATCTGACATTGTACCAGTTTATCCATTTTATAATTTGAGAGACATTTTCTCAGCCCAGTGTCCTTTGCAGTGCATTCATTCACAGGTGACTGCTGTGTGTGCCCCAGCTGCTGCAGAGCTGCACAACTCCCAGTGCAGGGGTAAACCCAAGCCCTTTATCTGTGCCCTGCAGAGGCTGTTGGGAGCTGTGTCTGTGTGACCTCCCCTCTCTGCTCACCCATCAGGCAGGTCATTGTCGAACAAACGACTGCAATCCACCACTTGGCCTCCGGTGCCGATCCGGTCCCGGGACTGCAGACTCACTGCGGGGATAATAAAGGAATTATTAAAGATGGGACATCTGCATGCAAAATACTGTTACATTGGAAAGAGAATTGGTACAGCCTGGGAGGACTAAGCTGAGCCACGTTCTGGATGGGTTTTTCCTTCTCATAAATCAGTCATAAGGAACAGGACAGAGAATTCCATGTATGAAAACACACACTTTCAGAAAGTTAGAATATTAAATATTAAAGAAAATGAGTGCAAGCTGAGGCAGGAAGAGAAGTGAAATCCAAAGCTGTCATTAACTTCTCTCCATGTGAGATGGACTCTGACACCTGACCGGTGGCAGCAGCAGGACAGGCCAACAGGGGAACAGCTAACAGAAGACCTAAAATAAGGAATTTCTCCATGTTTTTGACTCCCTCTTATGTACTTTGTGTGCTACATCCACACAAACACAAAAACCAGGCAAAATTTAACTGCTAGAAGCACTTAATGTCTGGTTTATTATTTCTAACACCAGTGCTAAGAAGTGAAATGCAACCCCCAAAAGCAGCACCCTGAAAAGCCCTCCCTGCCCTCAGCAAAACTGCTTCACTTCTGATTTAACTTCCATTTTTCACATGATTCATTGCAATGGATATTTATGCCTGAAGCTTTTGTGCTGCAATTATGAAAACAAAGATTGTTTTAGGCTGCTTTTGTTCCCAATATCACAATTTGCAAGTGTCCAATCTGATAATTTATGACACTTGTGTTCCTGCAGGGCTGGGGTGGGTTTTTGATGTTTTGTTATGCCTTTAACAATAAAACAATTGCTTAGAAAGCTCCATACGTGCTGTGGCCCACAGTGCTGGAGGGGATGGCACTAATGCACCTCTGCACATGACCTTAACCTGGATGCAACCACAATTTGGGCAAGATCACAAAGTTTCAGAAGCCAGAGCAGAACTGGCAGCTTTTCCCCCCAAATTTTCACCAACATGTCTTGAAGCTTAGAATTAATCACACCAAGCCAGCAGTACCTGCTGCATTCCCAATCCATGTTAACTCCCAGCCTTCCATGAACACTGGAGAGAAATGTTTTCACTTCAAGCAAACCAAAATTCTGGATGGTGCATTCACTCTGCAGTGACCCCACACACCACAAGTTCTATGGCTGCAGGATTTGCAAGATTATCATCTGCTGAAGGTATCAGTCACAGTGCAGTATTGGTTTCCAATCTTGCAGTCTCTTAATTTAAGACAGTTTATCATTCAAGAAACTGAGAGTTTATTTATAACTTGTTCCATGTTCTTACTTCTTTTCAGCCTACACTTCTCCACCATCTAACAACTGCACTGGAATTATCTAGTTTTACTCAGGCTCATTCACCCATTCAACAAAACTGCATTCATGAAGGAAGATTAAAATATAAGAAGATTAATAATGACAACTTAAATTAAAAAAGACAGGAGTCCCTGGAATCTTACCAAGGACGCATTAAATTAAAACAGAGCCATGACTGAGCAAACCTGCCCTTTCTGGTGAGAACAGCAGAGCAGAACACTCAGATTTGCTCTGGGTCTCTGCTGTGACCTGACGAGGTGGGTTTCTCCAGGTTCAGTGCCCCATCCAGCAGCTCCAGCTGTCCAGGGAGCCCAGCAGAGCCAGAGCTGCTCTGGTCACACACTCTGCAAGGGCACACCAGGTTAAGGAACATATCTGTGGGTTCATGCCCACACTGCTGACGAGTCCTCTCTCACTAGTCCCCTCTCACAACTAGTCCCCTCTCTGAAGTGCCTTTGCCAGTGGGTTTGCCCCAGGCTGCCCATCTGGCATCCCAGCAGCCCTGAGACCTCTCTGCCCTGGGGTGGGTTTTTCTTTTCCTGTAAGGAATGGAATGGCAGCATTCCCAAGCACTGAGGACCAGGATGTGTGTTCCATGCTCTGGAGGGCAGCAAGAAAGCACAGACCTTGCTCCCAGCTCACCCTGGGCCAGCTGTGTTGGCAGCTGGGCTGAGTTCCCCCTCAAAGGAGCCCCCCAAACAACCCCCCACACCCCCCATGGGTGCTAAGGGGACCAGCACACTGTGGAGCAAACCCAAAAAGCAACCAAACCCATAACAGAACACACCCTGGTCTATCCTTCACTCTTCTGTGCAAGTTCAGGGGGCACATTTAATCCTCCCCAGAGCCTGAAGTGTCAGGAATCCACTGACAATTCCACATTTCTCCCATTGCTGGACTGAGCAGGCACTTCCAGAGCAGCTCAGACCAGACAGTGAAACCCCCAGGAGGAGGTGAAGCCCCAGGTGCTGCTCAGCAGAGCACTCTGAGGAGAGCAAACAAACACCTGAAACTCTGACTGGTGTTTCAGTGCTTTCCCCTGGCTGACAAAAGTGCTGCCTGGATACCATTTGAACCAGGAACTGAACAGAAAACTGAGCATGAAAATTCTCTTTTCTTTCTCCATGTCCAAACATTCTCATTAACATCTTGATATAAAAATGAAGACCTTCCTCATCCTGACCAACTTTTGACTGGAATGGAAACACTGCCTTCACCAAGAACTGAGAATGCCCAAGAAAGAGTGGTTAGGAAGTTTTCTATTAGTACTTGTTTTTCAATTTGCCACCTTCCTTTTAATTCTTAATTTATTTAAAGTTTATGAGTTCACAGATGACAAAGCACAGCTACTGAGGTTGGTGACAGACTTGTTAATAAGCCATGAAAACACAAAATGAGCTGACCAAGTCACCCCAGACAGCAATTCCCTCCTGTCAGAGCAAGATGCTTCACCCTTTTACAGCAGCACAGCCTTCCTGGAGCTCTCCATGGCCAGGAATTCTGCACTCACTTTTCCACAGGGAGTTCAGGCTCAAACTGTCCCCATTTTTTACAGTGAAACTAAAGACTTTAAATATTTTTTTTTTACTATCTATGGTCTTATTTGCCCCAACACTTATTGTAATGTTTTATTTCAGGTTTTTTTGGGAGGAGTTTGAGCATTTTGTTTTGGGTTTTGTTTTAAATTCTCTACACACAAACTTCTAACCTGAGGTCCAAATGGCTCTGGCAGTAGGGAAAAAGTGACATCTGGGAGAGGTATTTCTACAGCTACTGTTGAGCTCCAGGAGAACTAAGAGATAAAAGCTTTACTCACCTACTATCTGTCCTCTGACAGTGTCGTTGTCATTTGGCCCAAGCTTGCACAGATCCAACCTCTGGTCTGCAAAGGAGGGACACAAAGAGAAATCAGACAATGCAACATCACCACAAGCCACCAAAGCACCTGGAGCACAAAATCCATCAAAAACCCCAATTAGCTGTCACTGTCCAAAAGTCTGTGCATGCCAGCCTGGTGTGGAAGGGAGGAACCAAGCCTTGGCTTACTTACACCCAGTGTCCTTAAGGCGGTTGATGGCGTTGGAGAGGAGCCTCACACAGCCCAGAAAACCTGCACCCTGCTTTTTGTGGATCTTCTTGTGATTCCACACGCTGATTGTGATGGAATCTGACTTCCCAATGTACCTGCAACACGAGGGACAACAGCACTGTGAGTGCCACCTCCTGAAAGCTGTGAGGATGCTCCAGAAACCAGCCTGGAGGGGGGAATTACCAACACTGAAAACATCACGCATGGCAAGAGAGAGCAAGTCACCTGCAGGAGGATGTGCCCTCCAGAGGAGACCTGTCCTGTGGAGCAGCTCCCTGCACACAGGGCAGCCCCAAGGCCTGACCCTGGCAGGGGCACTCAGGGGGCACAGCCTGGGGGCTCCCACAGCAGCAGGACGGGCTGGGCCCTGCCCACAGTGACCCAAGCGGCTCCAAACATGCTCAGCACCACACCCAGCTCAGCCCCAGCACAGGGCATGGAGATGGTCCTGCAGCAGGGCCTGGGGCACGGGGAGCAGGGACAGCACCCAGGCAGGGACACAGCACCCTCTGCAGCACCCCAGGACCCTGTGCAGCCCCTCAGCACCCTCTGCAGCACCCCACGATCACTCCAGCACCCTCTGCAGCATCCCAGAATCCTCCTGCAGAATCTTAGCACCCTCTGCAGCACCTCAGCACCATGTGCAGCACATCAGCATCACCTCAGCACCCTCTGCAGCACCCTAAGATCCTCCTGCAGCCCCTCAGCACCCTGTGCAGCACCCCAGCACCCTCAGCAGCACCCGAGCTGCTGCTCCAGCCCCAGGACAGCAAACCCCCTCCCCTGGCACCCTCCCAAGCACCAGGGGCCATCCAGGGCATAGCTGGTGACACACCTGCAGCCACCAAAGCTTTGGAGGTGGTTCAGTGCCAGGGCTGTGTGTCTGGGCCATACCACCCTCAGCCTGTGCCAAGGGTGCCCCAGCCCTGCAGCTTTGCTGTGCCCCGTGCCCCAGCCCTGCTCCCACGGGACTGGCTCCTCACAGCATTCCCACGGCCAGGCTGGGCCAGACCTGCATCTCTCCCTCTCTGGGAAAACCTGGACACTGTTTTATTTGTGCTTCTCTGCTTGAAGCTTTGTTCTTCAGAGGCTGCTACGCTGTGAGCTGGGTTTTGTTTTCCAAACTTCCAGAGGACAATTTCCAAACACTGCAGATAATCAGCAATGGCCAATCCTGAATTCTTACAGTTGTTTCAACTGAGGGAAATGCATTTGTAACTATGGCTCAGATCCCAAGAACTGCTTGTAGCTCTCCCTTCCCAGACCACAAACTCTGCCCTCAGTTTAGTTCCAAGTGCTTTTTTTGCTTGTTTTTAAATTAAAAGTGATCAAACTCACTCACCCAATGTCTAAATACATCTCCCCATTGACTGTGGCTTTACTGGCTTTAAAGCATCTTAATAATTTCAGAAGGATAGAAATGATACTGTCAAGGTTGGCAAACCAAATAATTGAACTAACTGGCATGGCTTAAAATTCCAGCTGTTTAACACTTCTCCCATTTTTTCTTTTCCAAAAAAGCAGAACTTTGACAACTTCTTTTTCCCACCTGCAGAGATGGACTGACCCCAGAAGACAGAAAAGCCTGAAGGTTTAAAATAACCTTTAAACAATAAAAAACCCCCAACAAAACACAAACTTCTTACAAAAAAAAAAAAAAGCTTTTTGAATAGTAACCTGATTGTCTAATATTTCAGATTTTGGCCTCACAACCTTGACAATGCCAGTGTTGCAGTAAGGCACGGGATGAGGATGGGCATTACGTGCAGAGCCTACAATGCTTCAAAATAAACTCTGATGAGAACAAATCAGGTGCACTTAAAAATAAAGACTTATCATGACCTGGCTCGAATTTTCCAGTTTTCCTTGTTGCTTTAAAAAAGTCAAAGGTAGATGGTTAAACACAGTTTCATAACAGAGCAGTTTGAATAACAGGCTGAACACACAACACAGTTCCCAAGAATTCCTGTCGCAGGGGGAGGTTCCCATGGGATGCAGAGGTGCCATCCACACCACTCCACCTCCTGCCATCCCCTCCTCTGATTCTGACACCCAAAAACCCGGTTGGTTCACACATTTCAAGGAAATAAGCCATACAAGCTGCATTTTCCAAATAAAAAGGTCTTTTTGTTTTATATAAAGGAGGAAAAGAAATAGTTAAGAATAGTTAAGGAAACAGCCAACTTCCAGTTGGCTTTCTGGCAAAATAATCTACATTTCTGCATAATTTCAGGCTTGAAAATCCATGGTTGCATTTGGAGAGTGACAGTAGGACAGGCTGACATTTCCAATTCATTTGGTGGATGAGTTACATTTGTTTTACATCATCTGGCAATGAAGCTCCAGCATAAAAGCCTGAGCTAGGAATCTGATTTTTTATTAAAAAAGAATGTTCCAAAAAATAAAGTGCAACAAACCAAACCAGGAACAAAACCCACACCCCCTCATTTTGTTGGATGACTCTCTCTTCCTCCTCCTAATTAAAGTTCTTGGAGCTTATTTTCCCTTTTTTCCCCTCTGTCCTACCAGCAATAACTATTTCACAGCTTTAGTGCTTCAACAGGGATAACAGGATTAGTATTACTGAGGTGGAAACACAGAAATTCACCTTCCACAGACATTTTGTTAACTTCCATAATCTCTGACTCTGTAAAATCAGGGCTCTGGGTCAGAACTGCACGTTCAGAAATTTTAATTTCCCTGCTCAGCACTTCCACTTCTAAAAAAAAAATCAAGTCCATGCCATATTGGAAGCACCTAAAATGCTGTAATAAAATTTAAAACACAGGGATAATTGTTATTTTGCCCACACAGGATTCTCTTTGCCAAGGTGGTGCTTCCTCCTGAGCCAATGCCCACTCAGGAAGGTTTGGGATCCAGTGACTTTATCCCCATGGCATTGTATCCTCTTTCCCTGCACAGTTCAGCTCCCTGGAGAAGAGTGGAATGAGGAAAACTCCTCCTGACCACAGGCCAGAGTGACTCCCTCCAGAAAGAGAGGGAAATGCACCATCCAGAGAGATGAACCCAGGTTTGGAAGGCAGGAATTCCCTCTTTCTAATCCATCCCAATTTCTTCTCTTTTCCTTTACCCTTCTCTCTGGCAGCACCTGAAGGTGTTGGAGCCTCTGGGATGGTCACAGGACCTGCCAGAGGCAAAGGCAAAGCTGTGTGAGGGCTCCTTAGGAGTCTAATCTGGGCTGGGATTGTCCAACAAAAGGTATAGAATCATAGAATGGATTGGGTTGGAAAAGACCTCTGAGATCATCAAATCCAACCCTTGGTCCAACTCCAGTCCC
>JAWWEV010000044.1:3382470-3445285 GCA_035583235.1 Hafferia zeledoni | reverse complement strand
CAGGCCCCCCAGACCCCCTCCGACCCCTCTGGACCCCCCAGACCCCTTGGCCTCCTCCGACCCCTTTGGACCCCTTCGGAACCCCTCAAACCCCTCGGACCCTCTGGATCCCTCCGGACTCCCCTGACCCCCCAAACCCCCTCGGACCTCTCTGGACTCCTCAGACCTCCAGACCTCTCTGGACCCCCTCCGACCCCTTGACCCCTTCGGAACCCCCAGACCCCTCCGGATCTCCCAGATCCCTCAGAACCCTCTGGACCCCCCAGACTCCTCCAGACCCCTTGGATCCCCTCCAACCACTCAGATCCCCTCCAGACCTCACAAGCCCCTCAAGGCCCGCGCGGCGGAACGGCTAAAAAACCCCCAACAAACAACACCAGCACCACCACAACAACCAACCAAACAAAGCGATCAACCCCCCCGCCCATGACAGGGGACACGGGCTCGGCCCCATGTCCAGCCCCATGTCCGGGGCCCGTGTCCGGGTGCCAGGACGACGATCCTCTCCCTCCCTCCTTCCCTCCAGGCCCCAGGGCCTTCACCCTCACCCTCTCAAACCCTCACCTGTGAGTCGCAGCTTGACGGGCCCGTTCCGCCGAGCCCCCGAGCTGGACATGGCCTGCAGAAGAGCGCTCAGGGCAGCGGCGGCCGCCGGGGGAGCAGCGGGAGGAGCCGCGCTGGGAGGAGGAGGAGGAGGAGGATGGTGAGGAGGAGGAGGGTGAGGTGAGGCCCGGATGTGCCCAGCGTCGCCATGAGAGGGGCCGAGGAGGAGGAGGAGGAGGAGCGCGGCCTTGTCTCGGCGCTTCCCCGCCCCCGGAGCGGACAGACGGACGGACGGAGGGGTGGGAGGGGATGGGGATGGGGTGGGATCGGATCGGACCGGACCTGGTACCGGGCAGGCCCGGAGGGAGCGGAGGGGGACGGCGGCAGGTGGGGGGACGGGAGGGAATGGCAGGGAATTGGGGAAGGGAATGGCCCGGAGATGGGGCTGGGAGATGGGGCAGGGAATGGCCGGGAGATGGGAGAGCTGGGTAGGGAATGGCCGGGAGATGGGAGAGCTGGGAATGGCCTGGAGATGGGGAAGGGAATGGCCGCGGATCGGGCTGGGAATGGCTGGGAGATGGGGCAGGGAATGGCCGGGAGATGGGGCTGGGAATGGCTGAGAGAGGGGGCAGGGAAAGGTTGGGAGATGGGGCAGGGAATGGCTGGGAGATGGGGAAGGGAATGGTCGGGATATGGGGCAGGGAGACGGGGCAGGGAATGGCCGGGAGATGGGGCAGGGAATGGCCGGGAACTGGGAATGCTGGGGAGGGAATGACCAGGAATGGGGAGAGGGGAGCATGGAGGGAATGGCCATGAGCTGGAGATTGGGAAGGACAGGGAATAGCTGTGTCCTGGGGGCCAGGAAGGATGGAAGGACTGGCCATGGCCTGTGGGTTGGCAAGGACGGCGGGTATGGCCGTGTCCTCAGGGAGTGGGGTTCAGGAAGGGTGGAGGGAATGGCCATGGCCTGGTGGGGAACTGAAGGATGGAGGCAGTGACCATGTCCTGAGGGTTGGGAAGGATTGAGGGAATGGCCATGAGCTGGAGGTTGGCAAGGATGGGCACAATGGCCATGTCCTGGGAGAGCTGAGGGATAGGAAGGATGAGGGAAATGGCCATGGTGTAGGGGAGAGGGATGACAGTGAAGTTGCATGGGAATTTGGGACAGGAGAGTCAAGGGAAAAACGGGAAAAGACATGGGGTAGAATTGGAAGGCCATCTGAAATGTCCCACTCAGGAGTGCTGCTGATCCAGGGCTGTATTCCACATGGACAGGGTGTGACAGAGCAGCCCTGCAAACTGTTAAACTTTGGACCAATTTAGACCTTATCTGCACTGTGTGGAAATCAGCAGCCTGGCTCTGTGAACTGCCATTCCCAGAAAAACAACCAGGAGTGCAGCACTGCCTTGCATCCACTCCATGTGGCCTGACTGGGCTCCAGCCTGCAAGGAAGGGGGATCCTTCCAGAGGTTTCCCAGCACTGCAACACCCTTCCCAGGAGGGGAACTCCATGCTGCAGCAGTCATGGACAGTTTTCTGCAGGGTCAGGGGGTGGGAAAAGCTCCTGGAAAAGCTGGGAAGGTTGCCACAGAAGCGGTTCCCTTGGAATCTGAGCTAATACACCACACACCTTGTCTTGCCAACAGCCCCATTAATGCTCTGTACTCGTTCAGACGTGTCACTGCTCTGACTTCTTCCTGCTGAGGTCACCTGTAAAATATGATCACATGGGTAGGCAGGGATTAGGATCCAGCCTATGGATCAGGATCCTCACGTGGGATGAGGAGATGACCAGTGCCTCACACGGTTTGTGGTGTGGCTGGCACAGAGCTGAGCTGTAGCCATGTCTGGAGTGGCCCATCCTGGCTGAGCTCAGAGCCTGGGATTCATCAATCCACACTGAGGACCAGAAACTGATTTTTCCCCACTGAAGGCCTTGGAAGTGGGATTTGGTCCTCAAAGCTTTCCTTCCATGGAATGGGACACCTCCCCACAGAGGGTGCTGGTGGGCTCACGTCTCCTTCCTCCCAAAGTGCTTTAAGTGCCACCTCCTTCCAGGTGGAGATTCCCAAAGCTTCCTGCTGTGGTGGCACTGCTGTTCCAGTGTCTGGGATCTTCCTCACCCAGGGCTGTGTCTGTGGCCTTTGCCAGCACCTGTTCAACACCAAACAAGTATTGGACATCAGCCTTTGTCACAGCATAGACAGAGCTCAAGAGAAAACATGGATTCATTGCCTTGCCACTATTTCAAAAAAGAGAATTAGAAACGAAGACAATATATCTATTATATGGCTTTATGCTGCACTGAAACAGTTAAAAAGTTACTTTGTCGTGGTTATAAAAATTCGCACTCACCTCAAAGACATTCCAGGTGTCCTGATTCCTGCATTAAAACACAAACCAGAAGAAAAATCAGCCTTTGTAATTGAAGGTCATATATTAAATTCCAGTCTGTTACAAATTCACATAGCCAGGTCATTATCCTTTTCTCAAAGCAAGTATATAAAGCAAAAGGCAGATGGTTTGCAAATATTGCAACATTACCTGGGCACTGCTGAGCTGAATAGAAGAACAAAATAGAAAGCTACTTTCCACATACTTAACATATTTCTGGGTTATTCTACTTTCTCCTAACATGTGATGATTATTAATTTCTGGGGTCTTGCAGTGCTGTCTGGACCCAGCGTTCAATAATTCTGATACAATTTGACAAAAGTATTTAATGTTGTGTTAAACATAGAACTCGGTGCTTGATCTTTTTCTAATGGATAACTAGTGTGGCAGACATTAATTGCAATGCCAATATTGTAGGAAAACCTCTTTGGGATTAAATACAGTATTTCATTGTCCAGTAGTTACATGAACATTTTAATGCTTTTGTTAAAGGAGGTTTTTAAAGGTCATGAAGCACACTTAGTTTCATGCTGCTTTTCAGAGAGCAACTTGCTGAGCTCTCAATTTTTCTAAGATTTTGGGACACACTGCTCCCCTTTCAGGGAAAATACTGTGGAGAAGTCTGTAAGGACAAAATAATATAATAGCTGGTACCATTTGAGTGACACTTTTAAGAATTTAACAAAAATTTCTTCTGTTCTATGGCTGCCCAAAAAATGGGCTTTGATTTCTTGAATTTCCCAAGGGGATGAAAACCAAGATTTTGCATTCACAGGTAGTTCTCAAAGGATTTAGTGGGTTTGGACACTGGGAAATGTGAACAAACATCTTTAACCAAGTTCACTTTCAGAAGAGGAGTTTTTTTGACTAGTTAATTTTTTGGAGGTGAGGTCCTTCCTCTCCATGGTTAGAAACCCAAGAACACACTGGAAACTCATTCCCCAGCATGTGGTATGTGTTCAAAGCAAATCAACATTTAAGAATTACATTCCATTTCTGTCTGTATAGAGGTTTAATCACAGCACATTCCTTCAGCAGTAACGAGAGCTGGCTGCTGTTATGTCACATTCTTCCCCAGCTCCTGCAATGCTATCAGGAAAGCCAGAGAGTTCTGCCCCTCTTGTTAAGTTTTTGTGAGCAAATTGAAAGCTTAAAACCATTTTCCTGAGACAAATTTTAAAAATAGAGATATTTTAAATTATCTGGGTTGTATTTATTTCTAGTCGTTGTGATTTACTAAATTTCCCAGAGCCTGTCATGGTTGGATTACTGAGACCATGGAGTTCAAGATGATCAGAGAATTCCACCTCCCTTTCCTTTTCCCCTCATGTCTTTCCATTGTGTGTGCAACTGTTAATGGTAAATGCCTGTTTTGCCACCTAATGGTGTAGTTCTGAGCAGTGTTACAGCAGGATGCTGGAATTTGTCAGGTCTAATTTCATGTAAAACTTAATAAATATGAAATATTTACAAAAGTTTTTTCCCTTTCTTACTGTATTTTTAAAACTTTGTTGATGAAGCAAAAATACAAATTTAAACAAAAGAAACTGAAGAATGATGAAGATTTTTACCACCAGTGTTCTCTGCCTCTTTCTTAATTAGCCTAATGAACTCATTCCCTTTCAGAGCCTTCCTGCTCCATCCACACCTTTGCTTGCAGTGGCCATTGTTCTCCTGTCTGCCTCTTTGGCACAGGTTCTCCTTCCAAGCCTCCCCTAAGCCAATCATAACTTCTCACCACAGCTAAAGTACTTCCTAAATTCATTGCAGATCCATCCCATTCTGGTCGTGTTCCTGGAGGGAATTCTGTCCCCTGTGGGGATGGCTTTGCTGCCTTCCCTGATGCTGTTCTGTACAGGAGGATCACACCCTGCTGCACTCCTGCACAGAGATGCATGGCAGGAGCAGAGCCCAAGGACAGAAAGTTTCATGTGTACAGGACTCCTTTTCCCCCTTGCAGATTATGGCAATCATCACGCTGTCTGCATTGCTGGTGAACAGCACAAACTGCATTAAAGCCCTGAGAGGCACGTGCTTAGAAACCTGGTTGTACTCTGTCACTGTCTGCTGAGAGTCCAAGAGAGTTCCCCACAGTGGGAGACACCTATCAGAGTCCTGGGATGAAGAAACATGTCTAGACAGGGGCTCTGGATCTCACTAAGGCTCCCTTTGGCATGCAGAGACAATGTTTGTGCAAGAGGTCAAGATTCAACCCATTTCTCAAGCTGGAGCTGGAGATGAAGCTTTTCAGGAGAAGAAACTAGGAAGGAAATCTCCACCCATACTCTGGCTCCTGCAGCAGGGACAGAGCTGGGAGCAGAGACACCGTGGCCCTCTGAGACAGGATGTGTCTTGGGGAAATGATGTGTCTCTGAAGGGAAATGACTGCAGCTGTGGCTACAAAAAAATGCATGAGCTCCCATATTGCAGGATTTTCCAGGGGTTAGTCACTAAGATAACTTCTAAGGCCATCCATCCAGAACAGATTAGTAACTGATGCACAGATATTCCATGCAGTCCTTGAGCCATGTTATTTCCTCATCGTGGACAGCACCATCCCAACGTGACTTTAGGAGAAGAACAGAGTTCAGAGACAGGCACTGAACACAGAATGAACAGATGTGTTGCATTTTCCTCTAGACAGAGGCTGAAATCCCCTTTCTGAGAGAGGTGGATCTGTCGTGTCCTGGCACCTGGGCAAAGGGCTGGGGATGAGCTCCTTGTGCCAGCCCTTTGCCCCTTGTGTAGCTCATGCCAACACTTCTCTGCTGCTGATGTGCCTTGTCCCTTATCAAATTATAGCAACGTTTTGTTCTTCTACAGCGAGCAGAACCTGCAAGGTGCAGAGACAAACACAGCTCTCAGAGCCTTAACCCCCCAGGGTGATTATTTTCTGCCAGGGAGAAGCAGCCACTGGAGTCAGATGGGCTGTGCCAGACAGTGCAAACCACATCTCCCCACAGCCCTGGGAGCTGCTGAAAGAAGCCCAGGCTATGCAGCTTTGCAAACACTCTGTTTTGCCTCATACCGAGTCTGGAGACACTTGTAAACATGCTACGTGAAAACTAAATCCATAAATAAGCTCAATCATGACACAAAAGCATTTGCAGGTTCAGGAAACACAGCAAACCCTTTTTCTTTCCTTCTTTCTTTTCTTTTTTTTAAATTTAATTCCTAATACTTTCTGAACTGCAGAAATACCTGACCTGTCCACAGGCTCTACTGGCTTCTTTTGTGCTTGCTTTCAACAGAATCACCCACAAGTCCATTGTGAAATCAATTAGGGAGGATTTAAGATAAAGTTTTCTCTAAAAATACCTCTCAAATACTTCATTCTAGAAATCACAAAGCAAGGTTTCATGCCAGAAAAGAACAGCACGGATATTTAAGTAGGTTAGTGGGTCTAGTGAGGTGCTAAAAGTAATCTAAAGCAAAATCTGTCACCATGTGTCTTGGATCATTCTTTTATTCTGCTCTTGAAACCTTTTAAAATAGAACTAGAGGAAAGGTGGTTTTCTTCCCTTTCTAGCAGTAGAACTCAGGGGCAACATGTCTAATTAGGCAATGTGTCTAATGAAGGATGTGAGGGCTGGCTCTGCAATCAGATGTGATCATCCTGCAAGCAAACACATCCAGCCCCTCTGTGCTCATGGAACTCATTCACTGGCTGCAAAATTGGGGGGAGTTTGACTAAATGTCATCATTCATTTGCTCTCCAAAGCTCATTGCACACTTTGGTTGCTACAAATTTAACAAATATTTGGATTATGTTGCGAGAAGGACATTGTGTTCCAATTTGGGTCTAATCCACAGTGGGTTGGCTGTGAGGAAGTGAGTTTTGCATTTAGTTAAAGTGGGTTTTCTTGGGGGGGTTCTGCCATGTTTCTTCCTGGGGTATTTTGTAACTACAGCACACAGAATTCTGTTGACAGCTGCAAATCCACAGTGCAATACAGCAGATCAAATTTTGTGTAGGGGCTCTGCAAATGCTCTTGGCTGTACTGAACAGAAAAGTTTTTAACAAGAGCTGGTTGCAGGACTGGGCTAATCAGACTTCTCTTAAGTAATTTCTAGGATAATTTGCTATTAAAATTGGGTTTTTAGAAAGTATTAGATTCCTATTGTCTGCCTTCCTCAAACCCCTCTCCTTTCCCTCTCTGAATTAATTTACATCTTGCAAAGCTGTTTCCATTCCCCTCTGCTCATGTTTTCCTGCCCTAAGCCATGTCTGGCCCCAGACTGCAGGTGTTGATACACTCTTAGGTACAGATGGGTAATAGCTTCAGTTTCAGGAACTACATAAAACAGCATTCCTACGAGGAACAAAAATTCCTGCTTAATTCAAGTCCCATTTTCCAAAGTAGTCCTTCTCAGGTGGAATGTGGATGTCCTGTCTGCCCCATCCCCCCGGCCTGATTTCCCTGCATTGGGAATGTTCCCTCCATGGTAAGTTATATGAACTGCAGCACTGGGGGTTTTTTAGCCATTAGGGGAAAGGAAATGACATATGGAGAGAATTCAAGTCCCTCCTCATTCCTAGAGAGTCTGTCCAGAAAGTCAGAGTGCTGAGCTCCATCCAAGTGCTGTTTCCTGCTCCGAGCTGGGAAGGGGATCTGGGGGTGGGAGGGGAGGCGGATCCGTAACATTAAGTTGCTGCTTCTGATTAACAGCACATTCTGCAAATGATTTCACAGTGTTGCTTTGAACAGGACTCAGCCTCTGCAGCCCAAAGATGTGTAGCAATGCACTGATGAAAGAGCTATTTTTACATCTGTTTCATATAGTGGGTAAAAATGAAGTGATTGGGACAGTGGAAAAATGTGCTTTGGAGATCACTCAAGATTTGCTGATAACTTTGTGCCTCCAATCCCCACATGCCCACAGAGCATGACTGCATACTCTGCTGGGGCAGCTGTTCCAGCACTGTGAACCTGCACCCAAAGCAATCTGGTACAGAGAACAAATTAGGCAGCTTTCCACTAGTTTATATATGTGTGTATATACATATGTATGTATATCTATGACCCCATAATTTATACATATATTAAAATATATGAACACCACCTTTAAAAGATGACCCCACAATTTCCATTTCCCATTGCAATGCAAACTGAGAAAGATACGAAATAAAGAACAATTCCTCACTACACTGCCCTGTTTGCTGACCTCATAGGTGTGATCCAACCTCCTCCACAGCACAACCAGTGCCACTGATTTGCTTTCAGTGTGTCAGTCTGTTGAAACTCCCTCCCTCCTATGTGGTTTACACATCACTCCTGCAGCTGGGCCATTTTGTTTAAATGATCAGCATAACACTTTACTGTGGTCAAACAAGGTGTGCTCAGTAAGAATTAACAGGATTTTTCTCCATCCTGCATTAATTTTTCTCTCCTCATGCCGGTAAATCCCAACTCCACTTTCCTGCCACTAATGACACTCCCCAGGGCAGGGGATGAATAGACAGGGCAGGGGGGGAACTGCAGCCTGGGACAGACAGACAGACAGGGCAGGGATGAGGGAACTGCAGCCTGGGACAGACAGACAGGGCAGGGATGAGGGAACTGCAGACAGGCCATGGCTCTTCCCTGAAATCTTCTGGCTCCTGTGGAAGAGCATCCCTTTCCTGGAGCCTGAGGCAGAGAGTGCTGTGCAGTCGGACACAGAACTGGAATCCAGTGATCCCTAATCCAGAGGAAGTGCCACAGAACCCACACCAAGTCAGTTCTTTCTCAGCTGTGTCCACATGGGGACTTTCTGCCCCACTCAAGGCAGTGCCAGTCCCTAGATCAAGATTTCCCAAACACACAATGAACAGCTCTGCACACCTGTAGCTTGAATGCCCTTGTGAATCCTTTTTCCTGAAGTTTCCAACTGCATTGAGAACACTCCTCCCAACCTGAGGAGGGGTCCACAGTTCTTTCTGGACTATTCTCCTAACATATCCCTCTGAAGGCCAAGGGTTCATGTGTTTCCTATTTGGTTTTAAGTTAAAGTCCCAACTTAGTCTTTTATTATTTCCTTTGTAGGTCAAGTATCACTAGACACAATTAACCTTCATTAATTACTTCTGTTTTGACTAACAATGCTTTTCCCCCAATTTGCACTCTTCCAAAGTTCAGATCTGTGCTTAAATCTGCACCATACCTTATGACAGAGGAGCTTCAATGCTCCTGGGATAATAATCCTGCATTCAGGAAAAGGGTAACTGTGACCAGAGGTGCTGTGGGTTAACTGGAGGAGTGGACATCAGGATTTCCAGGCTCCAGGTGAATTCTGAATGCCTGTGGATAACTTTCTTATGTCTCAGTTTGCTCTGCTGTAAAATAGATTTAGGAACAGAAGAGGTCTGTGAAATATTGTTGGCTAGTGAATTCCTTCTGCAAACTTACAGCTGTTCCTTTCTGCTGCTGTTCCTGCAGTTCTGTGCAATTTAAATCATTCTGTGCAGAGTAGCAGGAAGCAGCTTTGCTTAAGAGAATATTCCAGTCTAATTTGCAGGGAAACAAAAAAATAGATTTCTACTAATTTAACCACTTCCAGCTTTTCCTGTATGAAAAGTGAACAGACATGCTACTGAGCTACAGGACTGCAAAGCCTCTGCTCTTCAAGAGAAGCTCTTAAATCTGACCAAAAAACCCCCACCAAACCCAATTAAGAAACAGGAGCAATAATAATTTTATTCTCCCTTTTTGCTCCCACCACTTTTCTGAAGCTGGAGGTGCAGCCTCATGGGTGACTGTGATCCCAGCCTCAGAAATAGCTTCCATTTTCTTAGAATAAGGAGTGACTCACCCCAGTCACTTACTCATAATCACTGTAGATTGTTGCTTGTGGAAATAGGTGCTGCCAGCAGGGCTCATTGCTGGATAGGCTGAGCAATTTTCTTGGATAAAAACAAAGTCCTGGTCCCCAGAAAGTTAATTATTAAGCCACTGAGCTGTCAGACATCTAGAGAAGAATTTGCAGTGTTCTGTTATTAAATCAATATATTAGATAAATCTGAAACAATTAATTCAGGGGGAAAAAACAGAGATAACAAGTGTTCTACGTTCTCATCCCCTTGACTATGGGGCAGACACAGAAAAGCCAAAGTAACTGTACATATGCTAAAGGGCAATTAAATTAAGGATTTGTGTTTTAAAGTAACATTACTCTGATTTGAAAAGGGCTTTTAAAAGGTTGTATCTTATATTTAATCTGGTAAAATACCTGGAAGTCAGCACATAGATGCGTTGTGTGACTACAGGGATTTTATCTCAGCGTTTTTAACAGCAAGGGGGAGCTGATCCCACTCCATCCAGCGGCAAAGGGGACTGGGAGGCGCCGGGACCGCCCTCTGCCGGCACAGGCGGTGCTTTACAGCTCCTGAGGTTGGGAATTCCAAATTCACATTCCATTATGTCATTGCCCGTGTGAGCCCATAAACATGGAGTATGGGGAAGCAGCGAGTCGCTTATTGAAGCTGACTTTGCACTGGTCGTTTTGTTAATTCTTTCAATTCTTTACAGAAAAAAAATCATGATTTTATGACTGATGGCTTTAGGTCAAGGCTGGAGGACTGACAAAACAAAGGACAGAGGAGCCTTCATTGCAGGTGTGTAAATGCCCCATTTCATTGGGGTTTTTCTCCCAAAGGTCTGAGCATTGGAAGGAGGGGGGATCTTTGCCCTGAGCAGTACCTGTGTCTGTACCAAACCCTGTCCCTGGGGTGCTGCAGTTCCTGCGGGGTCAGACTGTTCTCCTCAGGGTGGAGCTGCTGCCAGAGGCTCTGGGTGCCACCTGCAGCCCATCCCTCAGACCAGGGCGCTGGCGGGGCTGGGAACACCCCACAGCCACAGTTCAGCCTCTTCAGGGTCACCTGCAGCAGAAAGGGGGTTTGAGAGTGAAGGAAAACTGTTGAAGTGGTGCAACCCAAAGGCCACCATGACCGAGTTCAGGACAGGGGGGTTTCTGCAAACCCATGCCCTGTGTGACAGGTAAAATCTGCACCATTGATACATCAGTGACAGCAACGTCTGTGTCACCAAGGCCACCTTCTGAGCTGGATGGAGACCTCACACAGCCTAAACAGCCCTGCAGAACTATGGCTAGGGCAGTGACTCACTGGTGATTGCTCTGCACAAAACACTGCTGTTGCCAACAAAGAGATCTGCAATCTGCATGACTGTGTGTGCAGACAAACCACCTGCTGCCCTTTGTAACAGCATCACAACCCAACAATACCCAGGATGCACAGGAGTCACCTGGGGCCATGTCACCCCCAGCCTCCATTAGGGAGGGGACAGGGAGCAGCACATCTGCCCCACACTGATCAAAGTATGAGTGACACTACCAGCAATAATTCATCTAAAGAAATCTTTGTTAGCAGCACACAAGAATGAATCCTTCACAAAGCACATCTGATCTCACATGGATTGCCAGTTACACCCAAATCCACCTGGAAGCACACAGGAGGTGACTAATGCACCAGACAAAACCAGATTTTCTTCAGATTGACTTAGGAGAATAAAAGGGTTTTTTTGTTTTGTGTTGGTTTAGGGGTTTTATTCCCCTTCCCCATAAAGGCAGAAGCAAAGCCAATGGGAACTCTGATAGAATTACCTACATATTACATTTCCCTCCCTCCCTACATTTTATTAATAAAATTACATGCTATAGTCCAATTAAGTCATGCCTATAAAACATCTAGCCCTGAACTCTGACCTCTCCTGCACCATCATTGAAACTATGGAAGCTTGGAGAGCTGAGACAATACAGGTATTCAAACATGTTTGACTCCTGGGAGGTTCCCAGACCCCACCCTGCACAACCCCTATGGAGACAGAATGAATTCCTTAAAAAATGATTTTTAGAAGCGAGTTTAGCTTCATTATGAGCAAGGTAAGATGAATCAGATTTCCCTAAGAAATATCTGGAGAGAAGCAGCAGTTCCTTTGTCCTGCAGTAACAGAGGGCAGTTGTGTGCAGACATCAGAGCCTGGAGTGACCAAGCTGTCCAAACCCACCTCCACCTCCAGTGTTGAATCTCCCATGGTTTGGGACTTGCATCCATGCCATACTTTTGACTAATTTTACTTACCCTGTCACAGTCAGCTTTTAAAAAGAGCAAGTGACACAGTTCAGTTGGATGTACTGATAACACTTTATTATTGAACTTCAAGTAAATCTTCTTTAAAAGCCTGTTGTGTATTGCACAGCAACAGCTCAGGTAAAAAGTAAGAGGTTAGAGAGGCCTGTTTTGCTCACTTGCATTCTCACCTCTGACAAGGACAGGAAGAGGAAGTATTTACAAGCATATCACAAAGAATGACGTTTACAGTTAGAAATTCACACATATAATTTGAACTGTTCAAGTATGTTTCAGTTGGATAAAGTGCTACAGGACACAGAAAAGCCATTAAAAACAAGAGGAACTATTAAAAAGAGGTGGCAGTCATTTATGTGCTACATCACTTGTAGGTGGTTGCAAGCACATGCAACATCTAGAAGTTGAAAGAATTTGGGGTGTTGCCCTGGATTTGGAAAGTGTAGCTGTCAGCAGTAGAATCTGGTACAACATTCTGGTCTTCCTCCTCCTAGAAGGAAAAGGAGAGAGTGTTGAAACAGCAGTAGCATTTTAACCTGGTAGTCAGTGCTAGGACAGAAAATGAAAGTGGAAAAAAACCCCTGCAGCCACTTACTTCTGCTGAGAAATATTTCTCAATGATGGTGGAGGAGGCTCTGTACACCTGCTCATTTTCATGTGACTGGAGAGCTTCAATTCTGTCTAGACCCCCACACTCCTCAATCATGAGGCAAAGCTTTTCAGTCTCATTAATCTTCTCTGCAGCCTGTGAGAGAACAGCAAGGGAAGGATGCATGGCAGCACTACTGCAGAGCCATTAGCAAGAACCTGGGTAATGATCAATTAAATTGCACCCACGTACCACAAAGATATTGGAAACTGCATCCAGGATAACCAGCACAGTTTTGCTGTCCTTGGTGGTGAGAAGGTTGAGCAGTGGTTCCAGAACACCAGCCTGAACGAGATACACGATCTGGTCGATTGTTCCACCACTGGTGTAGTTGGTCACGGCCCACACAGCTTCCTTCTGGGACTTGAAATCTCCCTGAGCAGGTAAAAGCAGACTATCTGAGCACAGACAGCAGTAAGAGGAAAAGCCCCAATGTAGTAAATAGAGGTTTTGTTTACCTTCCTCAGAATACCAATGAGATAAGGCACAAGCCCATGGTCTATCACTCGCTGGATCTGATCCTGGCGCCCAGCAGTGATGTTGGACATGGTCCAGGCTGCTTCTTTCTGAATGTTGTTTTTGTGATGAGAAAGGAGACTTGGAAAGACAGCAAGTGCTCCCGAGTCAATGACAAGCTGTGTCTGCTCATCAGTACCAGTGACAATATTTCCTATGGCTCTTAATGAAGGGGTCTGAAACAAAGATGAGTGTAATACTTAGAAAAATTGAAAACCTAGAACAAGCATCTGTCTTATGCATTAAAAGAACCATCGAGTTACATGGACACCACTTATTTTATCCACGATTCAAAACAAGAAACAGCAACCTGCACATCCAAGGACTTACCATTATTGGCAGCTCACTACACCCCAGGAGTCTCACGAGTTGTGGCACCAACCCAGTTCTCACAACAACTTCTATCCTGTCATTGGAGCCGTCTGTGAGGTAGGAGATGGCCCAGCAGGTGTCTGCCAGCACCTCGGGGTCGTCGTGGTGCAGGAGGCGCACCAGGGTGGGCAGGACCTGCTGGATGGCCTCGATGGGCGGCGCGGGGTTCTTGTTGCGACACAGGTTGGAGAGGGTCCAGGTGACGTTGCGCAGGTATCCAGACTGCAGCATGGAAATAAGGGCTTAGAAATCGCTCAGTGCACTTTTACTCACTTAGTAATTGTAACCTGAGTCCCACTGCACACTCACAGCCAGGGAAGAGAGGTCAGGAACAGCAAGGAGGCTCAGCAGCGGCTCAATTGCACCATATTTAATAACCAGGTCTCTGTAGGCAGAACCATCCCCTGGGAAAACAAGGAAAATAGCCAAGTGAAAACCAGAAGAGAGGAACGTGCACACAATCATTGTGTGCTAGAGGATTCAATCCTCTACTGCTTCAGAAGGGCTAGATAAATTAAGCAGAAATAAGAGGACAAAGGGACTGCAGCATGTGTTTTTCTAATCAAACCACTAAGCTTAATTTTTTCTGTTGGAAGAAAAAGTAATGTTTTTTATACACCTTTTCTTAGGAGTTCATAAGCATGTAAGTCCTTGTTTAGTTATTTGAAAACATACCTCAGATCTATCACTAGACCTGAGCTTTCCCCACAATATGGGAGTTGAAATGCATTATAATCACCTGTTGCATGACTGACTGCTACAGTATAATGCTGATGGAATGTCAGTGTTTGACTGAGAATTCTGTAGCAAGGTATAAAAAAAATACCTTATAAATGAGTTTTAAAGCTCTAAGGAAAAGTTTTAAGACAACTCCAATCAAACAAGGCTTTCAATCAAGCTCATTTTCTCTAAGGCACAGCTGTTGGACCATAACACTGCAAATAGAGTATTTAACTCTATTATTTATTTTGTCTATGTTTTTTAAGAATGGATCCAGCATTGGCAGATCCAGTAATCCTGAGAGGAGCAGGAGAAACTTTAGTATATAAATACTTTCCCCATCAGCAAGCAGCTGTTTCCAACCAAGGAATACTGGCCATCATATACACAATTACATGAGTCACCTGCTTCCTCCCTTCCCCTTTCCAGAGCTCATTGGTAAGTCACAAAAAAACTGAGTGAGATTCATGGAAAAGGCTTATGTTGTTGCTTAGAGATCCATCAAACCTGGCCTGAAACCTGGCAGCAATGCCCATACCACCACCCACAGGTTGCCAGGCATTGCATGAGCCATCTCACACCAGGAGTTGCCTCAGCAGTGCAGAGCATGCCATTACTTGAAAGCCACTGGGGCAGAGCTCCCAGGCAGCACAGCAGTAGTGATGAAACACCTGTGCAGCACGTGGACATACCTGCAATGTTGCCCAGTGCCCACACAGCCTGCTCACTGATGTGGGTGTGGGGAGAGGCCAGCAGGGCAATGAAGGCTGGGATGGCCCCTCCATCCACCACTGCCTTGGTTTGCTCCGAGGTGCCAGAGGCGATGTTGGTGAGGGCCCAGGCAGACTCAAACTGGATGGGACTGCAGTCTGCTCTGCCCAGGAAGGACACAAACTTGGGAATCAAACCAGCCCGGATTATGTTGTCAATTGGGGGCTGCTTCTCTCTTGAGAGGAGTTTCCTAAGGAGGAGGGCAAATAGAAAACATTATTTTTGCTTGTAGAGATCTGAACAACAAATTAAACAGTCTTAAAAGAGCTATATTAAAAAAAAAGTTTAGCATTGTCTTAACAGTCAGAGAAGGCAACACAACACAGCATGGAGAAACGCAGAGAGGCTGAACACCAGCTTCCTAAGCCTCTGTAAACATGGGGTTTGGCATGTCTTCACTATGTGAGAGGTTCTGTTCAGACCCTGAAACAAAGCAGACCTGCAAGAGTGGCAATACACCTGAATTGCTAAAGGTTTCTCAGCAGAGGGGTTAATGGTTGCCAGAAGCAGCACTGCAGCCATATACAAGCTTGCTAAAGGATGTTTCAGATCCAAATGGAGGAAGGAAGTTTGGCACACTTTAAACACCAGTCATCTTACTGCTCACATTATTCTAAGGTAGATCATGGCACTCAAAAACCAGAACCACGTGTTGATACACTGTAAAGATACCCTATTTTCCTTTAATAAGGAGTTTATATTATTATCACACTTACAAATCTAAGATGGACTGGTGCTTAACTTGCCACTGCTAGAAAGAATTATTTATTCCTAGTAAAACGCTGAGACACCCTAAACATTCATAAGCCACAATGTTTCAATAACATCATGACCAAGTTATGGGTCACTGTGTATACTTTACACTGTACATAAGACTGTCACAGGTGTTCTGTGAAATACTGTCTTATCAGACAGACAAAAGCAGCCACTCAGGCTCAGAAGTGAGAGCTTTCCCCTTGCCCAGTTACTGCCTTGCACAGCTGAGTTGATCACCTCTAAACTGCTTACCTGGCAGCTTGAGTAGCCTGTAGCTGCAGCTCCATATTGTTGCTATTAACTCCTTTGACTATTTCTTCAACTGACCAGTGTGCCAAAACCTGTACAACAAAAAGTTACATGAGTGCTTTGTTGGGAGAGGAACGTTTATTCCTGGCACAATATGTAAGAGAGGGATTCTACACAATACCATGAACGTGCCCCACTTTACAACCACCTTCCTTACTATCACCCCTATGTGATACTCCAAACCCCCATCAGCTACAGCTTCACTTTCAGTTATCTGAACTGCTCAAAGCTTTCAATTAAGTGCCACACACCTATTACAGTGGGCTTAAAATGCAGCTTCAGCCAGTTGTGCTTAAGGGTGCCCCCCATCAGAGCTGACAGCACAGACTTCAGTGGTTAATGCACATGCAGTAGTGCTGTCCCCCCAGAAGGGATTCACACTGGCCTGGCTGCAGGAGCTTGTACTGCAAGGCCTCCAAGTGTGCCTGTTCTGAGTACCTGCTTACCTGATTGCCCTTGTTCTCCTGAAGGGGAGAAGTGGCATCGTCTGGTAAAGTGCTCACATTTCTTCTTTTAAGCATCTGGTCATCTTTCTTAGCTTTCCTCAGCTCTACATTGACTTCAATACGCCGTCTTCTCATTTCCTGGAGGATATACATTGAGTAAGTTCTTGGCTTTTGCAACTCATGCTCAGAGATAATAGTTTGCTAAAGTACTAATTGCACCAAATACTCACTGTACTGTCCTTCCCTTTGTTCTTGAATCTGTTCAATCGAGCTGAGGGTGTATTGGCATTCTCATTAGTGGACATCTTGCTCGCTAGATTTTCGAGAGGGACCAATAAAAATGAGCCTGGAAACAGAGCAAATAAACACCAAGTTTAATCCACTAAAGTAAAATTAAAAAACCTGGCTTAATACTATAGAAGGAGAAGCACTTGTTTGTATAAAATACAATGACAGCCTCTGACTTGATCAACAGCTGTCTCTTTAAACAGCCAGATGTTACAGCAAGCCTTAAAATCAACACAAACACAGCAGACACACTCACATTGTTTTAAGACACTTTCAACTACAAATATTATCACAGCCATTACTTTTAAGACCAAGATAGATCTTCTTTCCCACAAACAGCACACACACTTTTAAATCCTATTTTCGCTGTGCCACATACCTGTGCTGCACAGGACCCCACCCAGTCCCACCCCAACCCTCCCGGGCGAGAACAGCGAGCTCCCGAGCAGGGGGTCTGCCGAGCCGGTACAGCCAGCAGCAAACAAGCAACGGCCACACGGCTAACCCCTTGCACCTCGGCCAGCCCCGGCGCGGCCCACTGCGGCCACAACCCTTTCTGACAGCCCAGCGCGCGGCCCGCGCCCCATCTCCCAACCCCGGTGGTGCCGGCGGCCCGGGATGCTGCCCAGGCCCCGGGGTGCTGCCCGCTGTCCCAAGGGTGCCGCCCAGGCCCGTAGTGCCGGCCCTGCTCGCTGTCCCCGGGGTGCCCCCCAGGCCCCAGGGTGCTGCCCGCTGTCCCCGGGATGCCGCCCAGGCCCCAGGGTGCTGCCCGCTATCCCCGGGGAGCCGCCCAGGCCCGCAGTGCTGCCCAGGCCCCAGGCGCTGCCCGCTGTCCCCGGGGTGCCGCCCAGGCCCCAGGCGCTGCCCGCTGTCCCCGCGATGCTGCCCAGGCCCCAGGTGCTGCCCGCTGTCCCCGAGATGCTGCCCAGGCCCCAGGCGCTGCCCGCTGTCCCCGCCGTGCCCGCACCTGGCCCGCACTGCCGCCTCACGCCGCCGACACTGCCACGGGCCGCCCCACGCGGCGTTTAAATTTCCCGCGGGGCCGCGCTGCCATTGGCCAGTTCGAGCGAAAGCAGCGCGCTGATTGGCCGGTTTGAAAGCAGCCCGTTCCGCACGCCGGACGGGACGTGCCGCACGGCCCCGCCGCGCGGGGCACGCCGGGAGTTGTAGTGCCGGGCCCGGCCCGGCCGCACCGGGCACCGCGAGGGGCTCTGCGGCCCCGGAGGGGCTCGGGGAACAAACACACAGATCCTCAGGGACCGACACGGAGCACAGGCCTGAGACACGGGCATGGAGCGGCAGGAGAAGGGGAATGGCTTCCCGCTGCCAGAGGGAAGGGATAGATGGGATACTGGCTGTGAGGGTGGGCAGGCCCTGGCACAGGTTGCCCAGAGGAGCTGTGGCTGCCCCATCCCTGGGAGTGTCCCAGGCCAGGCTGGACAGGGCTTGGAGCAACCTGGGCTGGTGGGAGGTGTCCCTGCCCATGGATGATCCTTGAAATCCCTCCCAACCCACACCATTCTGTGATCCCATGATTCCACGACCCCCTGTGTAGTCTCCCAGAATGGTGCACAGAAATTTAGGTGTCAGACTGCGGCTAAAGACAACTCCACAGCCATCAGGGTAGATCACATCAAAACTCAATCGTGTGGAATAACAAAAGAAAAGGATTCCTGCCCCTGTGGCATGGCGTGAAAAGGGACAGGGCTGGGATTGTTTCCCATGGGTTCGATCTGCTCATGAATGGAATACAGAACACCCTATTTGACAGTGGATATAATTCAAACCATAAAACCTGGGGAAAACCTGACTCTGACAGCAATTCCAATATTGGAATACCCCTATAAAATACAACTCAGAGCAGTGCCAGGGGTGCACATGGATATGTCCGTGTGCTAAACCATTACATCAAACCACTGTACATGGACACAGGAGTGGAGATTTGTGTAGAGGAATTACCAGTGACCTCTTACACAGCTGGTTTGGGGCCTTATCCTTCTGGGCTTTGTAGAGAAAATCATAAAAACAGTTAAGTAAGAGCAGGGAAGTGAAGAGAAAGCACATTAAGCACAAAGGGAGGTATTTCAAAGGACTTATCTGACAGAAAAAGAGGCAGTTCAAAAGCAGAAATCGAGGCAGAACACCTGCTGTCCTGAAGGATCGGGTGGCTGGCATGAAGGAGTTCCAGTGGCTCATGGATCGCTGGCAGTGCACGGTCTGAGGCAGCAAAGCCCGGGCGGGCACAGGGATGGGTGCTGAGGGCAGGGACAGAGCTGGGAGTGCCTGGGACCCCAGCGGGGCTGCGGGGGAGGTGCTGCGGGTGGGCTGGGCGTGAGGGAGGTGTCCCAGCCCCGAGGCCGTGGAGGGGTGGAGGGAGACGGATCTGAGGCCGGACAGCGGCCAGGCTGGGGCTGAGGTAACGGGGCAGCGGCGGCGGGTGTGTGTGAGGAGAGAAAAAGGGCTGTGAGGGGGGAAAAAGGGCTGTGAGGGGAGAGTGGGCCGTGAGGGGAGAGTGGGCCGTGAGGGGAGCCTGAGCTGTGAGGGGGTAAGAGCCGTGAGTGTAGACTGAGCTGTAAGGGGAGACTGAGCTGTAAGGGGTATGAGCCGTGAGGGGAGACTTAGCCGTGAGAGAAAGGCTGCTGAGGGGAGAAGGCCGCGTATGGAACCGCCGGCACAGGACGCAGCCAACAGCCGCAGCACAGGAGCCCCGGCCGGGTCGGAGCGGTGTCACGAAGCCGAACGCCGGGGACCCGTGAGGGGCAGAGTTTCCGAATTCCCAGCCGCGGGTACCGCTCGGACCGACCCGCACCCGTGAGGGGCCGGGCGGGCTCTGAGGGGAGGGCGGGGCTGCGGGGCGGGGCCTCAGGGCACCGCGGCCAATGGCGTGCGAGGAGGGCGGGGGCCCGCCAATCACAGGGCGGGGAACGGGAGCGGGCGGGGCGTGGCCAGCGTTGGCGGGCGGGCCCTTAGCGGGCGGAGCGCGCAGTTCCGACGGGTGACCCAGTGGCCTAATGGATAAGGCATCAGCCTCCGGAGCTGGGGATTGTGGGTTCGAGTCCCATCTGGGTCGGGCCGCATTTCTTTTGGGCCGCCCCGCAGCGTCCGGGGACTCCCCGACTCTTTTACTGCCCCACCTGGAGCCGCCGCCGGGATCCGCAGCTTCCCATCCCTGCCGGGATCCCACCACATCGTGGGGTCCCGCGGTTTCCCCCATCCCCGCCAGGATCCCGCAGCTTCCCATCCCAGGCTGGAGAAACTTGGGCACTGACACAGTCACACACGAGTAAGGGCTGAATGACAGCACTGGCTAATCCAGCAGAAAAATCCCTGGAGCACAGGGCTGGGGGATGCTCTCGCGCGTATCCATCCATCCGTCCGTCCGTCCGTCCATCCATCCATCCATCCATCCACCCACCCCTCCCTCCCTCCCTCCCTCCCTCCCTTCACATGTGCTCACGCTCCCGCTTCTCCCAGTTGCTGCAGGTACGAGCAAGAGATGAGGTACAGAAGGAATGCCCGAGCTCTCCTCTCCCTCCTCCTTAGTTTACATTCCTATTCCCATTCCCTATCTTGGATTACTTCTGGAATTAAAATGATTAAGATAACAGAGGAAAATAAGGGTTAGTAAATTCTGCAGTAGAAATGTAACTCATTGAGTAGCAAATGTGCTAAAATACCATTTATTTTGGACATTTTTTTAGTTACTTTTCTGTATCTTTGCCCATCACTGCCTGAGATAAAGCCCTGAGCTATTAAGAAATTGTACTCTTAATTAAGGCAGGACAAATCAAACTGCCTGAACGGGGCAACAGCTGGAGCCCATCCATGCCCCAGGGGGAGGTTTTCCCTCGGGGTGGGTTCCAGGAACCTTTCAGTGCCTTTATGGGGTTTATAAGGTGTTTGTTGCACCTTAAAGGCTTCCCCAAGTTCCACAACCCCGGGAGCAGCTGGGGAGAGGAACTGCCACAAAGGGAATGTTGTGTGGCAATAAGGTCACACAGAAATAAGCTGCTGCCTTAATTCAGTAATCCAAATCAGGGTTGGCTTGGGGTGTGAAAATCTGCAGAGTTCTTCGTGTTAGCAGAGAGAGGTTTAAAAATAAAGCTGAGTTGGAGCTTTGCCTTGGGCTGGACTGTGCATTTCCCAGTCTGAGACGAATCCCTGCAACCGGTTCCTTAAAATGAATGAGGAGATTACCAGCTGTGGCAGTGGAGGTGGCCAGAAATCCCCAAATCTGGCCCATTGCATTGCACATCCTTCACAGACACCACATCACAGCCAGGCTGTTCCAGCTCCTTCCAATTCCAAGATGTAATTCTCCATATCCCATAAACCCAGATTTGTTCTGTAGGATTTTCTCCACAAAGTGCCACAAGAGGTGAGACTCTCCCCCCTCAAAAAAAATCTGTTGCTAAACCCAAATGACTCCCAGCACAGAGGAGACTGCAGCAGCACAGAGTTGTTCCCAATGGGAAGAGGTGCTGGAGCACATTCCTGCTGGGAAGGGTGGTGGAGGGACGGCAGCAGCTTGGGCTGGGCTGGCTCCAGTGGGTTGTCCATGAGTGATTCCCGTTTCCCCTCGGGCTGCCTCTCATTAGCATGAACCGGGGGAAGGGCATAAAAGACTCCAGTTCATTTTGAGGCTGGAAAAACACTTGGAAATGACAGCCCAAGTGCTCTGGCTGCTCTGCTTTGCCATCAGATCATCTTCTGGTGAGTCTGGTCCATCCGGAGGGGGCTGGGGCAGATCTGCCTTGGGGATCAGGGGAGGTTAAAGACATTCCTACCAATCCTTGCCCTCCAGGCTGTTGCCTTTTCAGCAAGTGAGCTCAGGGAAGAAACATTTCAACGTGTTTGTGGGATGGGAATGTAAATTGCAGTATTTGGTTTGTGAGATTTGGGAAAACAGAGAGCACCTGGTGGGGAGCTGGTGCCAGGAGTCCTGCCAGCACTGGTGGCAGGTGCAGTTTGACTTGATTCTGGGTCTAGGATTTTTATAATTTGTATGTGACCTTTCTCTTTAGTCCCTTTCACCTGTAAACACCAGGCTGGTGCCTGCCTTCTGCATGCTCTGTGCTGCCAAGGGTGCCTGCAGCAAGCTGTCCTGAACGGATTTATTTGGGTTTTAGTGCATCATTGACAGAAAATATGTAAGATTTACAGCTGTTCCATTTGGAATTGGTTATGTTGCAGTCACACTTCTTATGCTGCAACAGCTAGGCAGGAATATGCTGGTGTAGGAGGAGGAACCTCGAGGTCCTGAACAGACTGAGTAGAGAAAAATGAGCCATTTCTTGTTCCACTCCTTGACTGAGTGATGAACTGCTAGGAGAGTATTCTTACACACCCAAGTGTGAGACACCTGTTCAGAGGGCACAGCTCACATTGAACCATCTCCAAACACCCTTCCCTGCCGCTCTCCTCAGCTTGGACTCCTTCCACCCTGCTCTCCATGGACATTCTTTTGACTTTACGTGTGGCCAGCCCAAATATCAGGGAATCTTTCCCATGACAGCAGCTGGTGAGAGCACAGGGGGAGAAGTGGCAAGGTCAGCAGCTGAGTCAGTCAGAGGAGATAAACCAGGACGTTGTTCATGTGTGGATGTCGAGTCTCTCTTTCCACAAGGAGTTGGATCAGCCTCCCACACAGAGTAACCCCAGCCACGATCACCCCGGTGGGCTGTGTGTGGGTGAGCTCTGTGCAAACTCTGCTGGCTCACTCAGGGCACGCTCTGAAGGGCTCAAGGAAAAGCAAAATGGGCAAATTTCTCTCTGCCCAGGCTAACCAGAAGGCCATTTTGCATTGTGAGGTGTAAGTGATGGAGGTGAAGGTATAAACAAAGGCATAGGTGACTGCCCAGCTCGTGTGAAGTGTCAGCAAGTCATTTTCCACTGGATACCCACACACTTCCTCTCTTTCTCAACCCTTGTCTTCTCAAATCAAGAAAAGCCTTGAAATCATTGTTACTCAGCAGCAATAACCTAATTACCAGTGAGAGATCCAAAACTGTGGATAAAGATCTTTCCAGTAACGTCCAAAGCTGCTGAAAAGTCCGGATGACACTGTCAATAAGGCATCCCATGGATGGGAAAACCAAACAGTTCTGCTGTGATGGTCTTTTAAACAAGCATCCCAAATGGCAACGTGAACCTTGTTTCCTCAGATGCTCCCTGGGGACTCAGGGGTTTGAGAAAAGGGTTTGTTTTTAATTTGCAACAATAATAAAGTAAAAATGCAACTCTCCCGTTCTGCTCTCACAGCTGCATTCCCTGGGCTGGGCTGAGCACAGAGGACTGGGGAGCTCTCCTGTATCTCAGCTCTTCAGCTCTTCATCAGCCATATGGTCTTGTTGGTGAAGGGCTCAACAAGAGCCTCAAATTATCCTGTTTGGAACACGGAATTAAAACCTTGAAATGCTGATTTTCTCTCACCTTTTGTTGCCTGCAGGATCCCTGCCCTATGCTGAGAAAGCTGCTCAGGCCCTCAGCAAAGATGCCTTCAGTTCAGCAGCTGCTGCACCTGGGCAGGTCAAACTGGCAGCCAGGGGCACTGGCAGTGCCAGAGGGGATGCCTGGGGGGACACCAAGGGGGATGTCAGGGGGGATGATGCCAGGGGGGATCCCAGGGAACGCTGGCTCCCACCTCCTGCCCACCTGCAGCCACCAAAGCCTCCTGGAATCACTTCCCTGCCGTGGGACAAGAAGAAACGCCTCAACCCCTCCCTGGAGAACAGCACAGGGCTGAGGAAGGCCCTGTGGCAGCCCCTGGAGAGCCCATCCGAGGGGTCCCAGGCCAGCCCCAGCCAGGCCAACAGGAAGCACACGGACTGGCGCCGGGTGGGCGCTGCCAACAGCGTGTCCCCCCGTGCCCTGCCCGCGCCATCCCCGCGGGGGGCACAGCCCTGCCCAGGCCCAGGGGATGCCAACTCTCTGCACCACCTGAACCGCCCAGGCAGGACCACCCCACACACACCCCCCCATATCCTGGGGGGGAGCCCCAGAGCCTCCAACCGCTGGTCCCGCCGCTCGTCTGACCACTTGGCAGTGCCGGGCACAGGTAAGGGCCGTGCTCTGGGCACAGGTAAGGGCAGTGCCGGGCACAGGTAAGGGCAATGCCGGGCACAGGTAAGGGCCGTGCTCTGGGCACAGGTAAGGGCAGTGCCAGGCACAGGTAAGGGCAATGCTGGGCACAGGTAAGGGCCGTGCTCTGGGCACAGGTAAGGGCTGTGCTTTGGGCACAGGTAAGGGCAGTGCCGGGCACAGGTAAGGGCCGTGCTCTGGGCACAGGCAAGGGCAGTGCCAGGCACAGGTAAGGGCAAGGCTGGGCACAGGTAAGGGCAATGCTCTGGGTACACCTGGGCAGCCACAGCCCCCAGAGCTGGGGGGTAACTGGGGTGGGACAGCCCAGTGCTGCCCTCAGGGTGTGCTCCTGTTGCAGGTGGCGCCAGAGAGCAGGACTGTGTCACCCAGTGCTGGGCAGAGCAGGACGAAGAGGAGGCATTTTGTGCCAGTGAGTTTGGTAAGTTGTGTCCTCCCTGACCCACCACACAGAGCACAGCCCTTCTGTTCACCTGCTGAGCTTCTGCTTTTGAAATACTCTCAAAAGACACAACAAGTATGTTAAATAATTACCAAGTACACTGAAAGGTCCCATCACAGCTCTCTATAAATGTACTCATGTTACCCTTTCCCTGCCTTGGGCTGGTATTGATCTTTTTTCTGCTTCCTCTACTTTCCACTCCTGGGAGGAAAAGTGTCCTTGGAACTGAAAAGACCAATTGTTTTAGATACTCTCAGATTAAATATTGTAGCTGGGTTACTTACCTCTTACTACTTAGAGCCAGTTTGATTTTGGGGGCTGAAATAAAGTGGTGAACCAAACAGAAATCAAACTGATCCTCTCTCTAGAGAGAGTTCTTCTTGAAGTTCCTCAGGATTCAGTGTCTTCAGTCCTTGTGTCCACACTGATGTAACTAAAGATGGCAGAGAACAGCCTGATATTTTTGTACAGACTGTTTAAGGACAAGCATTTTCAGACTGAAGTCCTGCCTTGTGCTTACAAAGTTGTGAAACAGATACCAACTTTTTCTCACAGTATTTTAAGAGATAAGGAAAATACAACCCCAGTGGTAACAGATGTTTCCATTTGTAGAACATAAACACGTTAGGAGACATCTGTTTTCTCTGAAAGAAGTCAGGAAGTGCTTTCTACAAACGCTGTGTGTTTTGGGTTTTACCACTCTCACACATTCCTGGGCAATGGGAGCTTTACAGTGAGTGCTCCAGCCCTGCACCAGCAGGAGCTTCGATCCAACCCTGCAGGGGAGGGACAGGTAGGAAAGAGTCTGAGCAAAGAACAGAGGAGGCTCCCCTGCAGCGGTCAGAGCTTTCCATCCCTTACAGGCACAGTGCTGAACCCAGTTCTCCTCCAGGCCAGGGGCAACAGCAGCTCTAAGTCCCCTTTGCCTTCCCCACCCGGCACGTTCTCCCATTCCTGGAGTCAGCTCAGACCTTGTCTGAGCCAGGAATTGGGGCACAGCATGAAGTGGTTGTCTGAGCACACACCATCTCCTTGGTGCCTTTGTCCCTTGGTATGACAAGGGCCTTTCTTTCAAAAGCCCAAGTGTTTCATGACCAGTTCACCTTTGTACTTCAGTGGGAGGTTTTGCATTTGACAATTTTACTTTGTTAAGTAAATACAGACACTTTTTATTTATTGGGATAGAAAATGGTACTAAACCATCACTCCCTTTTGGAACATTCCATAAACTTCACTAAGAAACATCTCAGATTTGTAAAGCACAAGGTCAGTAAGCCAGCAGAAACTGAGGCAAGGACCTCAGCAAGTGTGATTTGAAGCAACTCCAACAGCCCAGAACTGAGCCCGAGGATTTCTGCTGACAGTTCCTTCAGAGCACTTTAAATGAGAACCTTCACACATCCCCTGAGTTGCCACCACGATACACAACCTGATCCTTGCCCTTTTCCCCTCTCTCCCTTCGAACAGCAGTGAATGGGATCGTTCATGCCATGGAGAGCCTGGGGCATGGAGTGCAGTGGGTGACTCTGCTGGTGAGCAGCGAGGGCTGGTACAGGATGAGCCGCCTGTACGTCGTTCCCGACGGCGCCTTCCTCCGAGTCCACATCCTGGTTGTGGGCACTTCAAACTGCAGTAAACCATGTCCAGACTTTAAACTTGGTAAATAACTCCAGCTAAATCCACTCAGTCTGCCCCAGTTGAATAGGCTTACCCTGGGTTGGTGGGGAAATCTGGAAAACAAGGATTTACTCCAAGTGAAGGGCTTTTTCCATCCCAGTTTCTCAAACTTCCAGAGGAGAACCAACTGTGTGAAGAACTCAGGTTATCAGTGTAGTCCTGTCTTAACTTTATCCAGTTCCAAAACAACTGCAAGTTTCCAGGATTGCCAAAGCAATCTAAGCAGGAGCTTAAGGTGGTGTTTTTGTGAGTAGTCCAGTTTTCCTTGTAAGTGCAAGTTTATCCAACAGCAGTCTTTGCCCCAGCAGTAAATCCTGATGTCTGTGCAGTGACCATGCAATGACCACCCCCAGGCCCCAGGGATGCTCCGGTGCCTCTGGAGAAGCCCCACATTCCAGATGTCTCTGCAGGGCACAACTCCCCACCTGTTCCCGTGCCTGGGAGGGGGCACAGATCGCAGTGCCACATCCCCTGTGCCCAGCAGCCTGTTTGCTTTGCAGGGAGCAGGTACATCGTGATGGGGCGGATCTTTCACAAGCGCCGGGAGCTCCCGGTGGGGCTGCGCGGGCGGCTCCGGCCGGGCGACGGCTGGGTCGGCACCACCAGCGGCTACGTCGGCAGGTTCAACAGGAGGAGGCACCTCAAGGTGCAGGTGGCTCGGTCCAAGTGTCCCTGAGGGCTGGTGGCTCTCTCCAGGACACAGGAGCAGCGGGACTGACCCAGAGCACAGCTGGACACAGTGGCTGGGACCGGACACTGCTCTGAGCTGCAGCGACCACAGAGCCCTGAGCAGCCACCCCTGGGGGCAGCACAGGGACTGGGCACTGCCCATGGCTTGGCTCAGCTGCCCCAGAGGCACAGGCTGTTGTGGTCTCCCCTGCTGCAGTGCACCCCCAGCAACCTGGAGGAATTCCAGAGGCTTCACCCCAAGTACACAACAACTGCACTTTGGAATCCCCCACTTGGGGCATGTTGGATCTGGACACTGTTTTACCCACACGGGGGGTCCCCATGGCTTTCACACAGCTCTGCCTCAAGGATCACATGCATTTCATTCAAGAGAAACCAACACTACTAAGTATCATTTATCCTGCTTTGGTCTCCTCAAACACGTCTGTGCTACTGCTAAAATCACACCACTGTCCAAGCAGAGCTGGGTGTTCACACCAAGCACACAGAATAAAGGGAAACTATTGGAGTACATGAATACATTGACTGAGAGCAGATCAAGAACTGAACCACACAAATGCCCAATTTGGCTTATGAGTAACGGCCCAAGTTCACTCCAAGGAATGCAGAATGAGCATGGGCTGCTCAGGGTGTGCCTGGGTACACAGGGAGCTCCTCCTGAAGGCCATTCCCCTTCAGAAATATCACCCAGTTTGTACTTGCACATCAGTAAAGTTACTTTTAAAATCAAACCCACAACCTTTTAGTACCTTTAATGTGGTGGGATGGAAGAACCTGAGAAATGGCTGCAGAGGGGATGGAAATGTTTGTTGTTTCCAGTCAGTGCTTGCAGATCTTAAGTCTGTAAAAGAAACTAATAAAATACTCGTGAGGTTCTGGTTTCACTGTCTCCTGGGTTCTAGAAGACCCAAAAAAGCTTATGTTATAATATGAGAGGCATCTCCTTTTTGATAAGTTGTCTGGGGATTTGACAAAACATATTAAGAAATGAAAAAAAAGCAGTATAGCTTAAAACAATACATATCCAGTGACATGACCTGCAACAGGAAGGAGAGGTTTCTGTAACCATTTTCTGTCCTGAAACAAAAGCAGTTCTGACACATTCTGTCACACACCTCTGCAGCTTCATTGGTGTCACTGAGTGGGTGAGGTGACACTGCATGGAGCATTTCTGGGGATGGAGCCAAGAACCAAGGGCAGACCCCACGTATTTGGGACCCAAAAGGCTGTTACTGTAGGACAGAAGTTTACTCACAGTGTGGGTCTATCTAAAACAGTCTCACTTCTGCTCTGTGAGAGGCTTTGCAAGGAGCACAGTATGGACAGATGGAATTTTCCTGAGTGGGTTTGATTTGGCAGAAGGGCTGTCCTGGCAATGGATCCGAGCACTGGAGAGACAGAAGGGAGGAGGAGGAGGAAGAGTTACATGAGCATCTCAAGTTTCTCTGTTTCTATTTTCAGCAAAGTCCAGGGACTGACCATCACCATCTCCGGGCACCCTCGTGCCCAGAGCAGCAGCCAAGCCCTGTTCCCACTGCTGTAACCCAACCCAGGGCAGGGTGGGTACAAACCCAACACATTCACAGGGACTGCCCCTGGGAAGGGAAGAGCACAGGACACCAGTGACACTCCTGGACAGAGCTGCTGCTCTGGGAGCCTGGAGAACATTTATCCTGTGTTCTCCTTTTTTGTCCTCTTACCTTTCCCTTCTTCCTTGGACGGTCCCTCCTCAGAATGTCCCCACAGCAGCTGTGCAAGAAGCCTCTGTCTGTCCCCAGCTGAGCAGGGCTGTCCTTGCCAGGTCATCACATGCTGAACAGAAGAGATTCCCCAGATCAGGGAGAGTCTTGCACTCACTATTCAAAACCCTCACAGCAATAACCACAGTGAGAGGACAGAACTCATGCAGTGCCACAGTAATTTTGGTACCTTACAGTTGGTAACTTTGCCCCCAGCAGGGTAAGGATGAGAATCCTGCAGCCAACACAGAAATCCAGGCACAGGAATTCTTCTTGTTTTCCCAGGGCTTTACTTGAGGCTTTTGGCTGAAATGGGCTTTTCATTCTACTTTTAACCTCCACTACCTTCTGCATGAATTAAACCAAGACCAAGAGTAATTACTGGAGACTTGAGGAGACAGAAAGGAAAACCAGGCTGGTACAGCTCACATCATCACAATGTTACAACACATGAAAAACATGTTGCAATAATTCATAAAATACACAGAGGAGCAGTGCTGAGCAGAGGTCACAAACCTTATGAACTTTATGCTTTAAGACAAGTGGGGATTAATCACAAGTGATTTATTTTCAACAACATCATTTAACTATAAAAGATCACCACAAATAAATCAAGAGAAATACCTTAAATCAAGAGAAATACCTTGACCTACTCAATGGCAATTGAACACACCAAAAGAGGCTCTCATGGAATCAAAGAATGGTTTGGGTAGGACAATTAATCAGCAGGATTAAACTGCATGTATGGATTATATATGATCTGGTAAAGCCAAGATAACATGATCAAATGTTTCATTAGGAACACCACCAAATCCATGTCTAACACATTAGTTTATTTGTCTAGGATGATGTGTCCCATAAGGTACAAAAAAAGTACTGTTCAGTTTGCCACAAATTGTTAAAAACAGCAATCTATTGCCTACAGGTAGGAAAGGTTTAAACCATCTCATATGGTTTTATGTCAGAGTAAATAGTCCAGAAATACTGAGGAGTTTGAGGAGATGCAGGATGTTCCCAGTGCTATGAAAGGGGAGGGTTTTCCTTGTTGCATTAAAAGACAATGCTTACAATATGCAGCATCTTTTAAAACTGTCAAAGGACAACATAACCTAAAATGCAACTACTCTTCTTTGATTTTGAGGAGCATAAATGGATCATTGTTTCCACACTGAACAATTAGGTATTTCCACACACAGGTTAAATGACAACACTTGTATGTACAAAACCACACGGTTTTCAGTAGATAAAATCCCCACAGAAGAACCTGAACACCTGAGCTGGAAGTGTAAGAAAGGGTGGTCAGTAGCAACATCTTTTTAAGAAAAATAACAGACATGGTTCTTGCATAGCAAGGTGTGAGGTTAAACCCAAAAGCTTATCCATGACCCAGGAAATCCCAGAGCAGTGCAGAGCACGAGTTGACTGAATTGGTGTGGAAGGTGGCCAGTTGGGTGAGGAGCTGCAGAGAAACCAGGGCTGGCACTACAGACAGCACCACGAGCAGGTCACTGACAGCAGGGGAGACAGGGAAGGAAACCTCCCCCTGTGCCCTCTGCACCTTCCTGGGCTCCAGTTCATCCCACGGGACAGGGAGGCAGCCCAGGACACCTCCAGGGATGGTGACACGTGGCACTCCCACTCCCACAGCGCCTGGCAGACATCCCTGAGCTCCTGCGGGCAGGGCTGGCACAGGACACTTCCTGCCCTGCTCTGTGTGTCTCAGTCCCTCTGGCAGCGCTGCAGGAATGTCCCAGTGGGGTTCCAGGTGCTGGGAATGAGCTGAGGTGTCCCAGCCTGGGCCATCCCCCCTGTTCGCTCAGCGCACACGCAGACACACCCACGGCCGTGGGGAGAACAAGGATCTCCATTTATTTCGTTTCATATACATCCATATTTTGAATTTTAATACAAAAGAAAAAAAATTAGAATCTGACAAATGTTTACAAACAAGATACCTTCAAATAGATTTTACTCAGTTCAGTCTGGTGCAGAGTAAATGACAAATTGTACTGTTATATTCAAGGCAACAGAGTCTGTAGTCCATGACCACTCAGCCCAACTTCTATGCCAGCTTGTTTTTATCTACCATGAATGATAAACTCCTCGTTGATTCCCAGTCCTGTGTGTGTGCACATGTGTACATAGCAGCTCCTTTCATAGAAAGAAAAGACATCTAGAGGTCTTCTTGTACTTTACCTACAGGAATCATGTTAAGATACAGAATGGATTACATGGAACCGGGGCTGGATTTTTTAAGAAAAAATAATTAGCTGACAAATGAGGGCAGCAATAAAAAAGCGTCTTTTTTGCAACAATAAATAAATACAGTCAAAGTTTTCTGTGTGGACTTTAAACCAGCTTCTTCACTGAAGAACAGACGTGGCATTTCCATGGAGTTAAACGTGACCCCATTTACTGTATCTTTTTTCTTGCTCTCTTTCTCTCTCTCCTTCACCAAAACAAAGTTTTCCTGCTTCTGCCACAATAGTACAACAATTTGATCTTGACAAGAAAGTGGTGCTGCTGATTTTTTTTAATTTCTTTGTCCTTTGGACAAAATAAGCCAAGAATATAATTTGACTGTTGTGACCAATAAAAACGCAGTTTACATCAAGTCTTGTCAGGACAACCTGACTAAAAACATCTGGCTCCTTAATTAAAAACTGTCAGACAACCAGATCCTTGCTCGTGTGTTTGCTGAACTCTAAGAAGCTGTAGACTGCAGTTTGTTGTTATGGGACCTGCAGAATATACAAGAAAGTGAAGAATTAAGCACCCTTAATTAACACAAGGTGTTGCCAAGGGTAAATCACAATGAAGGAATTACCACCATGTTGCTTCCATTTAGTTTTTTCCCCTTCAGGAAAAAGAAAGAAAAAACCCAAACCAAAACCCCACTTAAAACCCCCTCTTACAATAATTCTCTCTGAATTTTAAGCACATTTTGTCCTACAGAATACAAATATTTCAGTAAAACGCAGTGTGTCTGTGCAACATTCCCAACTGCCTGCAATCAGTTTTACTCACATATTTACAAAACAGTAGTCCATCAAAAGGAAAGCAAAAAGATATTTTTAGTTGTGAATATTTATAATAAGATCTACTCTGCTTAAATTTATTCAAGAAGTCTTTGGATTAACTTAATAGAAAAAACTGAACAGGCATGTTAAAATCACATTTTTGCTAAGCAGAGTTCAGCAAAACTCCTCTTTGGCAATCACAGTTTTATTGGTGGCTTGAAATAAAACAATAAAATACAAGTTTCCCAGGTTGAGTTTTTCATTGTTGTCAGCACAGTGTTTGAGGAAGGGGGGGACAGTCTGTGTTAACACAGGTCACCAGTGGGGCTGCTGCCAACACAACCAATTTGCTTTTTAGCCAAATGAGTTGGATTTTAGGGCAGTTTAATGGCATTGGATTGTACAATAAGTGACCCCCAACATGCAGTTCTGATTCCAGTTAAAAAGTTCAGACTAAAGATATCACAATCTGCAAGAAAAGAAAGAAAAGAGATGGTAAAATGAAAAACAATCACACAGGAGATGCAGCAATGAAATGTGTGCAGTGCTGGTGCCCAGCCAGGCACAGAGACACAAACAGGGGCTGGAAAACTGACAAAAATCATCACTGTAGCTTGAACTGGGAAGAGAAAGGCTGGACTTTGACTCCTCCCTTTCCATCAATCCTCCTCTCACTGCATGGAGAGAAAGTGAAGCTTTCCCAGGGATGTAACTCCCAGGGATGTGCTACTGGATGGGACAGGCAAGCAACAAAAATGTGCAGCAGAGCTGCGAGTCTTTGTTTCAGGAATGTCTGTGTAAGGAAAATGCTCCACATTGGCCCTTCCACAGGAAAAAGAAAAAGGCAAGTTTAATTTTAAAAGGTAAATTTTGAATTATGTTCATTTTTCATATACTATTTTAAAGTGTATTTTTTCCTTCTGTTTCAAAGTTATAAAAAGATGAGAGATGGGGTAAAACTGAAGTATTTTAATTTCTTCCACTGGATTATAAACTTCACAGCAGGATTGTCTCTCATTAACATGGGAAGTGCTTGCTGCAGAGTAGAACATCATCAGAACTCTGACACAGCATTTGTCCTGATCAGAAATTATTAAGTTTTCTGCAGGAATAAGTTAAAGTGTCACTCAAATTTTATACACTCCTGATACTGCCCAAATTTCTATGAAACAACAACTTTGGAACAAACATTCCAAATTAACCTCCACAAAATCACACTTTAGCTTAATTTTGACCCAAAAATGAGAGCTGGCCATTCTGGAACACATTGGTTTCCCTTTAAAAGCAAGTTTTCCAGGGGCACCAAATCCCTGTATGAAGGTGGGCTTAGAAAGGGGGTTTTAGGGGACAACACAACAGCTGTGAGCAGAACAGCCCAACTTACCTGCTTGCCTTAAACCCTTTGAGTTTCTGTACAAAGAAGGACTCGAGCACTTCTGCACACTGGTAGAAAGGGGAGTCACTGGGGTTGTAGTAACGGCAGTTATCAAAAATTTTGGTCATGTCTGCCACAAACTCCGTGACCTTCTTGTAGTAGCGTTTCAGGATCCGCTCCTCCATGGTGGCCAGGTCTGCAAGGGACCCCGAGGGGTTAAATGAGACACTTCCATCCTGAGCAAGGTCAGGACTGTGAGAAACAAAGCCCTGTCCAGTGAGTGGCTGTCCTTGGAATGCTGGGGGTGACACCAGGAGCTCCCTCAGGACAAACCTCTGCATGGACAGCTGTGCAGCCAAATAAAGACAACGCAACAGCAAAGGGACCTTGGAAAACTTGGGTCTCCTGCAGGAAGCTCCTGCCTTTTTCTGAAGGAATTAAGGGCAACAAAAGGTCAGGCAGTCTGGATTCACTTACTGGCACTGCACCTTCTGGCTGAGTTTTGAGTTCCTGACTTGCTTTGCTCATCACACATGGCACAGATGGAAAGATTCCAAGTGCAAAATGCCAGAGCTCTCATCCTTCCTGACCAGACACAGGGGTGAAGTGAGCAGTAATTGTCCTATTTTAATGCAAATATCTCTTAAAAGAGGGAGAGGAAACAGAACTGCCAAATATAAATATATCTGTGTAAATGTCTAGTGGCACTTTTAGAGAGAAAAACAACTTCTCTGCCCTTGGAAAAAGTCCCTAAAAGTGCTTATTTTGAACCAGAATATGTGAAAACAAGCGCAGAGGGGCCTGGATTACCTGGTGTATTTTATTTACACAGATTTACTTGTACACTTACAAGTGCCTTTTCCTCCTAGTGAAGTCAGAAAGAGAAAAATGTACTTTTTATTCCTTTCAATCATCATATGCTTAATGATACTGTTATTTGAGCTTCCCTTTAAACTTTATCATCACTTATGAAACAGGAGTTGTTAAACATTTTCCTGATGGTACAACCCAAAACTTTGGAGCAGAAAACGACACAATTTCTAAACAAAAGTATTATTTTCAGTCAACATACTCCAATTTTGCCAAGGAACTAAATTTAACTTTCCTATTTCTAGGATGATCAAGGAGTAGGTGGGGAAGCTCAAATGATACACTGGCTCCCATTCAGAGATGTGAAAAGGAAAGGAATAACATTCCCAACACCATTTGTGTCAGGTGGATTTTCCCAGATGCCACATTCAAGGGCTTCTCCAGGTTATTCCCAACCACCTGCTAAGCAGAGCCCTGAGATGCTGCAGCATCTTCCCTTTTTCTTTCCTTTCCCCACATGCACAACATCTGAATTCATTCTGTTCCTACAGCTTTAAAGACAATATGGAATACAAAATTAACTGGAGGATCAAGTCAGATGAAGATGATTTTAAACTCCATCTTAAGGTGCACGTCACTCCTGGTGTTGGCACCACCTCCCCCTCGGGCTCTGGAGCAACATCCCAAACTTTGTAGGAGCTGATGCACAAAGACAGAAAAAAACCCCAGGAAAATATAACAAAGTTGTCCTCTTTAAATGAAGCAACTTAAACCCAAGAATTCTATCCTATTTCTGCACTGACTTTCCCATTTCTCCTGTCAGACTGACAGTATTTAGGGTGAAGGAGTCAGCCAGAAGTAGATAAATCAACCCCCATGAACTTCTAAATATATCAATGAGAAATGACATTGTTTCATTTACCTGACTGCAAAAACTGGGTAATTTACAAAACATGGCTGGAATTGGTCAGCAGGGAATTAATTTGATATTCAAAAGCCCAAACCCACTCACTCAGGCCTTGTCATCAGCACTTACCCATTGGTTCTTTAATGACACCATAATAATCTGGTGCATCGTTGGGATCTACTGGTTCTAGGAAGGGCCATGCCATCTTGTGAGCCTGCAGGGAAACAGCAGGGAATTAAAGTTAATTAGCACCATTAATAGCTAAATATTTTCATTATCCTTTTATCTGTTGGGGTCTAGAGTTGTTGAATTTAAGGAAGAAGTGCAGCATTATCTGCAAAAGTGATTAGTTCTCTCTCATCTGATGTTTTATATGTCAATGACTGAGTAGTTGGGCTTCAAAACAGGAAACAATGTGAAATTCAGACATAACAGGATATTGTGCTGAACAGGCTGCAGGGAAGAGGATGGAATGAGCTTGCTGAGAGTGCTTTCAAGTAATCAAAAATTAATTTGTTTCCATAAATGTATGCAAAATACAGGACAACAAAAAAGTATTACTTACAGGATTTCTGTTACCACAATTTTAAGAATTCTTAAAAATTCTTTATAGTTGAGGCAGAAAAAGCCTATTTGGGAGTGACAGACAACCCAGAAATGTACTGTATCAGACAGAATCATAGAACCAGCTGGGTTGGAAGAGACCTCTGATAGTGATGCCATTCTTATTATCAGGATGCCATCATCTACAGGCTGGTAACGACCCCCTGTGGGAGCACTGCTGAAATGTGTAACTGAATTAAAGAGCAGAAGTGTAGACCAGAAATCAGTGATCTTAGAACAGAGCCCTGCACAGAACAGAGCCCTGCCCCCTGCACAGAACACAGCCTTGCACACCCTGTGCAGTTGGGCTCCCACTCTGCCCTTTGGGATTCTATACCTGCTTCCCTTCCAAGCCTTCCACTGCACAGACTGTTTGGTTTCACTGCCCCAGAAGCAGTGACACAGAAATGACTTTAAATATCCCCCAGCACAGCAATGCCAGGCAAGTCTGCAGCTCACACAGTGGCACCGAGAATCACAGAATCAGTTGGGTTGGAAGAGACCTCTGAGATCATCAAGTCCAACTCTTGGTCCAACTCCAGTCCGTTTACCAGATCATGGACCATAAAATCATAGAATCACAGAATCATAGAATCAGTTGAGTTGGAAGAGACCTATGAGATCATCAAGTCCAACCCTTAATCCAACCCCACTTTGATTGCTAGATCATGGCACTCAGTGCCACGGCCAATCTCAGTTTAAAAACCTCCAGGGATGGGGAATCCACCCCCTCTCTGGGCAGCCCATTCCAATGCCTGACCACTCTCCCTGTTAAGAACTTCTTCCTGATATCCAACCTACACCTCCCCTGGCAGAGCTTCAGCCTGTGCCCTCTTGTCCTGCTGTTGGTTTGCCTCCTCCCCAGACCCTGAGGAGCTCCCCCAGCGCAGCCACCCCCCAAGGGTCAGGGCCGCACTGCAGCCCCTCAGCTCACCTGCAGGGAGCGCAGGACCCTCCTCAGCCCCTCGTAGTCCTTGTCGGTGAGGGGGCTGAGCACGGTCATGGCGTCCTCGGTGGACTGGCACTGCGGGCACACGTACTCGTCGATGAGGTCGGCCTCGCTCTGCAGGATGCCCACGCAGCGCCCGTGGTACCAGTTCTGGCACCGGTCACAGCCGATGTAGAACCTGCAGAGCCAAGCACAGAGTCAGTGCCCTGGGCTGGCTGGGGCCCACTTCACACTCAGCACACAACCCTGCAGCCCCCAAGCATGAGAAACACAACCTGGTGGTTCAGGGACAAGTCCTAAGGACACCACTCCAGCTGTTCCTGAGTTTACAAACAGGCTACGAATTCCACACCATTTCAGAACAAGCTCCTCAGTTTTGTTACAGGCACTCCCAAGCCATGGAGACTGCAGAACTCATTGCTCTGCTTCAGAGATGGAAGGAACAGTGGAAAGGCAGAGGTCTCACCCAGCCAGCATCCAAACCAATCCAAGATGCACTTTGCACACACTGGACTACAACTAGGGCTTGGTTCACTCACACAAACATTTTTCATATGGGGGCTTCATTCTTGTAATTGAATACAGGAGGGGTATTCTATGACACAAAGCCTGACAGTAAAAGATGTATATTTACATATATAATCATACACCAACCATATGCCCCCCATGCTGAAATTATGTTTTCTAAGCCAGATCAAAGCACAAAAATAAAAAAAATCCACTAAATACAGCATTTGTCTTTTAATCCAACCATCCCTTGTTCAACAAATAAATAACCCAATAAATAACTCAATAAATCAATCAATAAATAAATCAATAAACAAACCAATAAATAAATACCAATTTGAATTCTTGGTGTTTTGCCATAAAAACCACAACCCATTTTGACCACCCTGAAAACTCCACTTTTCCTAAACATTTACTGAACAGAAACATTTGGGGGGAGGTTGGGGGAGTGGGGAGGGGAAGACAATTACCAGAAAGCAATTTGTATTACGAATGAATACAATATATGCAGAATAACCATTTTTGGGGTTTTTTTTTAAATGCTTGGCAAGGAACAGGAAAGCACAGTCAGAGCAGTTTGCTACCTAGACATGGAATAAGAGGTTCTGATCCGAACTCACTGCGACTCATCATAAGGTGTTCTGCAGATACAGTACAACTCCTCACTGCTGCCCTCTTGTGCCCGTTTACACTCATTACAGATGTACACATCCATTTTCTTAGCCTCCTTTTCTGTGATTCCAACACATTCTCCATGATACCAGTTAGTACAAAGATCACAGCCAATATAGAACCTAAAAGTGTTCACAATGAAAATGACAATGTAATTGTCATTTCAAATGGCATGGCACTTTTCCCTGCATTTCTCTCTGATGTACTTGCTGCTGGCCTGCTTTCTGTCTCCCTGCCCTTACAAACTAGCTCATGCTGCAGCTATAATGTCACTGGGGTCAATTTTAAATTAAAATGCACATGTATTAATATGTACATATTAATATATAACCAGACTGGGCTAAAAATCTACTGCCTTCAATGTGCGTGTGGGAAAACTATCAAAGGCACAAAAAGACAAGGCCAAAGAAAAAGATTTACATTTTCAAAATTGCAGCTCAAAAGCCACTGAAACGTTTCCTTAAGGTTTGAAAATGTAGGTCTCAGTTAATTTAAAAAACAAAAGCGAAGCGCAAACAACAACTAGGAGTTACAAGTACACTACAAGAACATGCAACCAGCCGTGGGGGACTCTTGGTGGAACATGGCACGAAAGAAAATGGGGTCAGGGCATGGTTGGCAGCTTCAAATCTTGCTGGGGTACTTTTTTGGGGGGGGGGTGTGCACTGAAGAACTGATAATAAACTACTGGAAACTGTGACAAAGTGGAATGTGGACTGTTCTGGAGTGAAAAATGTCTCCTCTCAGACACAGCTGTGTGACAGAACCAGGTATGGCATGACACAAAGTGGAGGGAACCAGGGACAGAATCATGGGAATGGGACCTTGCACAGAATGACGTGACAAAACTGTAAAATATTATGCAAGGATGTTTGTAGCTCGTGTATGGACACCTGAGGACACACCTCCGACTAGTGACAACCAGATGGGGATGGTGCACAGCCATCCTCTCTGCCTGAGCACAAGCAAGCAGACTGGGAACCTCCATCCTCCTGGAGTCTGGAGAACACAACCCCTGGCAGGTGCTGCTGTAGGAATTCCTGCCACCCTGGCAGCCTCCAACACTCCTGGGACACCACACCAGCACTAGGGCAGGAGCTGCCCCGTGTTCCACACAACAATCCAGATCCTGCACACCCAGATCCTGCAGTCAGGAAAATCCTGAAACAAGGATCACACAACTCAACTTCCATCAAGAATGGACAGACAGAGGTTCTGACAACTCTCAGCAGGAGGGGCTGTGTCTGCTCCCAGGGATGTGAAAGCACAGGGACATCCAGGGGGGATGCCAGACCTTGCCCTGCAATGTGGAGCAGCTGCCACATCAGGCTTTAACAAATGAGTTGGAATCTAAGAAGGAATCTTAGAAAGATATTCTTACTGACCATCCTCAAAACTAGTATCAGCAAATCCCTGCAACCCTGGAGTATCACAAATGAAAGCTAAACATAAGAAATTTGCAGTAAAATACACAGCAGAATTTACTACAGCCAAAGAAATGCACAGGGTATTCATAAAATACCACAAATCTGCTTTTCAAGTAGCACATCTATCTTTTCTGAAGTAGAAAAGACACCAGCACAGAGAGGAAGATCTGATGCCTACATATATATGAAAATAAAAAAACTATTTCCCAGAAAATGGTTTTAAAACTTTGACGAATCCCTTTCCACATAGGAAAAGGATTAAGTAGTTCAACAGTACAGCCTTCATTTGTAAGAACATCAAATTTAAAATTCACAAAAAGCAAAGCAGCAGAGCTGAATCACATTGCTGAGGATACTATTATTAACCTTTCATGTTCTTGAAGTTCTATTCAGTGCACTGAAGCACTGAAGTTCTTGATTCAGTCTACCAAAATTCCCTCTGTGATCACAGGTTTAGCTGACAATCAAATCCCTTTGCTCACAAAACTTGTTCCTCTCATTTCTGTGCCAGTCGTGTCCCTCACTAACACAGACCTCAGTCCAGTATCACAGACAAAGAACAGGGTCCCCTCCTGAGTGCACTGGGTGACACAGCCCTACACACACAACATTCCCAAAGATATTCCTTAGAAGGGACAATGAATTAACATCACTCTGCCCTCCGTGGCAGCACAGGGAGCAGCCCCATTCCCCACCCTGAAGAAACGGTGGAATGGGCAGAGCCACTCAACAACCAAGAGGAAAATAACCCCAAAGACCTGTACTTCATTTAAAAAAATGATTAAACCCCCAAAAAGGCTACAAGGAGCCTCAAGAGATCCCCTAATCCTGGCCCTAACTTGGAAGGAAGAACCACCATTGGAGTGAAAGGACCACTCCAGCTCTCTGGCTTCCCTCTGTTACCAGCATTTAAACCACCACCAAATGGCACCACTTCATGCTCTGGGTATTGTCACCTGTTGAGCACATAAACACTCACTTGGAATTGATCTGAGGTCAGATTTATTTTACATACATCTCTACACAGCTCTCAGATGTTAACCACTACTAACTGCTGTTAGTCACTTCCAGCTTAAAGCAGGAACGTGTAACACCATTCCCTGGAATCCACTGGATCTCCATCCACCACTTACAACGTTTCCTCACCAACCCTGTATGTAGCATGAATACTTTTCCTCATTCACAGTCACAACCAAACTACAGAGAACTGCAGTTTTCACTTTGTCAAATGCTTAAATATTCACTTTTTTATCAACCCTGGGATGCAAATGATAACACATGGAATCCATTTCTGCCTGAGACATTGTCCAAAGTGAACTGCAGTCCAGTAGCTCAGAGCCCCCTGCACTGGCTACTGACTCACAAAAAACAGCCATTTACTGGAAGACGGTACCAAAGCTACTTATCCACAAGAACTTGCCCAAACCAAGTTGTCACTTGCTTCTGAGGCAGAGGCAAAACAGCAAAGGAAAGAGGAACGGAGCGGAGGGGGAAAAGAAAAGAGGATGTGCATGTGAGACAGGAAGGTCACACAATGGAGACATGCAAACAAGGAAGAGATCAACCACGAACAGTAACAGGAGAAATCAAGGATGTTAATATTTGTAACTGCTAGTGGGAAATAGAGACTTTATTCTCTGTACCTCAGTGCTCACTGCAATAACCTGCCACTGCCTCCAGTTCTAGCACTTCCTGGCACTCCCACTGACACTAACCCTGCCCTGGGAACATGCAGGGAGGGGCTGGGGCACCACCACTCACTTGGACTCGTCGTAAGGCGTTTTACAGATGCAGTAAAGCTTTGTGTCCTTCTTCGTTTCCTTTGAGGTAGTAGAAATCATTTTCTTCTTCTTGGACTTGGAGGCTGAGGAGTCCTTCTCCTCCTCTCGTTTCCTCTTCTGGGAGGAGACTGGCACGGGGACAGTGGTGGAGGAGCAGGAGGTGACGCTGGCTGCCTGCTGTGGTGGTGGCACTGGTGGCACTGGGGGTGGTGGTGGTGGGGCAGCGGTGGCGGCTGCGGCTGCTGCTGCTGCTGCTGCAGCTGCTGCTGCCTGGGCCTTTTCCTTTTCTCTCTTAATTTTAGCCAAGTCTCTCTTTAGCTCCTCCTGAAGTGTATTAAATGGATAAATAGAGAGGGAGGCACTTCATATGATTACTTCAAGACAGGATTACCATCTAGGCAAAAATCCCCATGCTTAACCAAAAGGAAACAATTAAATCCATTTAAATATGCATTTTTTCATGTCCCTAAGCTACAATCCACATAACTAAGGGATGACACTCTGGGATAACATTCTTGGGCTACCCTGGTGGCTGTAAATTATCAAAACAAGGTGACTTCAGTCCAGAAGAAAACCAAGAGGCATCTAAAGGACATACAGTAGCTCCACAGAGATCCACAACCAGAGCTTCTTTCTCCAAGTTTCCCCAAAATCCCACTGAGCAAACAGATAAAGATTAACCCAGAAGTGTTTCCCTCAGCTTAACATCACACCAGCCTTTGAGCCTCTGCCCTTACCTGCACTTCAATCTGCAGATCTTTGTCCAGAAGTGCTCTTTTTCTCAGTATTTCAGCTTTCAGCTGCTCCTTGTGCTTGAAGAGCAGTGCGGAGAGCTTGGTGGCGTTCTGCTTGCTGCGCTTCTGCTCCACGCTCTCCTCGCGCTTCCGCTTCTTCGCCGCCTGCTTCTCCTCCTTGTCTATCTTATCCAGGATGTACTTCATCACCTGGTTGCACACAATCATTCTGGGCAGGGGACAAACAAAGGGGACATTGTGCTGAGCTGGCTGTTTACTCCCAGTTGGGAACACAGAGTCAGGTCTCCAGTCACTGCAAGCCAAACCACTGTGTTGGTTAAGCTGTACCAGGTAAACTCAGCACACTCAGTGCTTGCACTCCTGCCTGGGCACTGCACAGACCAAGACCCTGTGAGGCTCAACAACCAGCCCCAATTTCACTTAACTGATCTGAGTACTAATTGTTCAACAACTCCCAGCAAAGCTTTGGCTTTAATAAGATTAAAGATATTTCCACTCAATTCCGTTTCCACAAACTGGTTTGAAAGAGCTGAATGTTTATTCTGATGTAGGATGAAAGTGAGTTGGAAGCCTGTGACGTTTAAAACAGACATTTCCTCACTCCAGTGAGCATAGACATAAAATTCACTATCAAACCGTTCCCAATTTCTTCAGTAATGACAGCTCAGGATTAATTTTTCATCTCCTTGTTGTACACTCAACTCTAAGTTTATTGTCCTGCTCATTTGTTCTGCAATTTCCATTTATTTTTATATTTCATTTGAAAATTAATGTCTTTTAGTTATTCTGAATTTACTTTTCCCTTCCCATTCTATTCCAAACCCACTAGAAAATGAAATGCTGTGCTCCTTTAAGGATGGTTCTTACCTTGAGGTTAAGAACCATGGCCAGCTCCAAACACAATGTATAACATTACTTCAAAACATATAACCAAAATAAAATTGAGATTATACAGGATTAATTAAAGTTAAGACTATTAAGAAAGTTACTTCTGAGTGTTACTTTAAATTTTAAACCAGTAACATTTCTTCAAGCAGGTTTTCACAAATCAGTGTCTTATTATGCCACCATCCAAAGATGTTACCACTACAAAACCTTCTCATGTAAAGATGCACTGTGATGCACATTCACCTCTGATTTTCTTCCCTCTCAGCTGGAGTCAGCATCTTCTTCTGCTTCAAGTGTTCTATGACAGCATTCTGCTTCATAACCACCTGTAGGATGATACAGAATACAAAACAAAAGATGAAAATTTTAGCCAGTGTTTCACAGTGTTACTGGGAGAACAAGTGACAAAATAAAGCTGATTTTATCAGGGGAGCTGGACTCCTTTAAAGCAATGATTTTAAAATTGAAAAAACATTGAAAATGAAGACCACCACCCCCATCCCAGAGTAGGATATTTGCTCATGTCAAGTTTAAATCCAGGGTCTAAATGTCAATTGACTGTGTTTCTTTAGTGATTGGTTGTTTTATTTTAAAAATGGTGAGTGCTTAATACATGTATTTTTTTTTTGTTTCAAGCCTTGCAGCCATCCAACAGCTTTACATTTCAGATACCTCCTTGGAACCTCAGTAGTCAGGTAATGAAAGTACTGCAGGTGTGTTCTGCCCATCAGCTCTCCTGGCCACGACCTGCCTTCCCTGAACTGACAATAAAGATGGATTGTCCCAGCAGGCAGTGGTGAGTTGAACTGAGGTGACAGAGGAATGCAAACATGGTACAAGTGACTTGATGTGCTGAATTAACTTAGAATATTTAATTAAACGGCCAAAAGCAATCCTGCACTAACTCTGCAAGAATCAAATTAACTGCCTATCAAATGTATTAACACTGTTAACAAGAACAGTCATTTAAAACAAGCTTTGTTTCATTCATTAGGGTTTAATTTTCTGTTAGCTTTACCTGTTTCTGGATAATGTCACTTTGATTAGAAGCCTGAAGGGTGTGCTCACATCTAATTTCTATCTGCTGCTGCTTTTTCTACTGTTGGTGCTCCCTGAGCTGCTGGACTGTGTGCAGCTGCTCCTGAGCACCAGCCGTGTGCCCTGTCCCCACCCTCTGAGCCTGGAGAGCCTGCACTGGGTGTGAGTGGGTACCTGCAGCCTCCTGTGCTGGGGCACTGCCTGGCACCTGAGCAGGCTGCAGCTGGGACAGAGCTCGCCCTCACTGCTGGAGCTGAGGCACTGCCAGCTGAAGGTGCAGCTGGGGCCGAGCTGAGGCTTGCACAGGCACCTGAGTCAAACTCTGCAGGGTGGGGACTGAGGTGTGCCCCTGGGGCTGCGGGTGCTGCGGCTCGGCAGGGCAGTGTGTGCAGGCAGGGGGTGGCACCAGAGCAAGGCAGTGTGTGCTGGCAGGGGATGGCACCGGGACAGGCAGGGGTGTGCACCTGAGCTGCTGGTGGCTGTGCCTGCTCCTGGGGCTGTGTGTGTTGTGGCTGGGCAGGACTGTGTGTGCAGGCAGGGTGGGGGGCACCAGGGCAGTGGTGGGCACCTGAGCTGCTGGTGGCTGTGGCTGTGGCTGGCTGGGGGCAGCACCATGGGCTGTGGCTGTGCCTGACCAGGGGGCAGCCCCATGGGCTGTGGCTGTGTCTCACCTGTGCTGGCGGCTGTGCCAGGCCGGGGGGCACTGCAGACTGTGGCTGTGTCGGGCAGGGCGGGGACAGCCCCGCGAGCTGCGGCGGAGCCTGTGCCGGGCACGGTGTGTCAGGAGCCAGCGCGGGGTCGGCAGTGGGTGCCTCGGGCTGGCTCGGGGCCTCGGGCAGCACAGCCTGGCTCTGTGGCTGCCCCGGCACCGCTGGCACTGCTGAGGCTGCCGGCACCTGCTTCTGCTCCCCAGCACCTGCCAACAGGGAGACAAGCACTCCGTTAGCTTCAAACGGCACCTCCGAGAGCCTGACCAGTTCAAACCTTGCAGAACCACTGCAAAGCTCTGTGCAGAAATTCAACAGGCTGCAATACACTGCCAGCAAATGCACTGTAACGACTGCCAACAAAGGTACTGGAATAACAGACCAGCTCCAACGGTGTGACACTCCCCTGCAACTGGGAGTGGAGCTGTCTGTGCTGAGCAGAACGAGGCTTACCCGAGGTGGAAGGAGAAGCGGTGGTGGTGGTGGTGCTGGCTGTCGTAGCAGCTGCTGGCAGTGGGGTGAACAGGAACCTCTGGATGGTACCATTGGGCATAGCTGCCTGCATTAGCTGCTGTCCTGGGCCAGGTATCACAGTCACACCCTGAGGGATTAGTTGTAACTGACCAGTAGTTTGACCTTGTCCCTGAATTACCACAGTTAAGCCTTGGCTGCCACCCTAAAAAAAAAAGTTAATATCGATGTATTAGTGATATAATTCTTAGACAGACTTTGCTGAAAATCAGAACAATCAGAGGTTTGGATTTCAGAATTCAGTATTTTTACCACCAACCATATTCCTACAATCCAAAACTAGCACCTGAGATCATGACATACTAAAATACACTTTCAGCAATTCTGTCATCAACAGGGGACTGAGTTGGAGTTAGCAACACATTTTGTGAACCCACAGAAGAGAGTAAGATCCCTACAAAAATTCTTCTGACTCTTTGGTGTAGAATCATGGAATGGTTTGGGTTGGAAGGACCTTAAAGATCATCTCTTTCCACCTCCTGCCATGGGCAGGGACACCTTCCACTATCCCAGCTTGCTCCAAGCCCTGTCCAACCTGGCCTGGGACACTTCCAGGGATAGGGCAGCCACAACTTTGGGCAATGTGTGCCAGGGCCTGTCCACCCTCACAGGGAGGAATTCCTTCGTAATATCTGATCTAAACTTCCCCTCCTTTGGTATAAGGCTTGTTTCACATGAAAAAATCTTACCTGGCAACAAGCAGCCTCTACATCACTATCATTCATGTGTATTATTTATAGTTTAAAGAAAAGGTATTGTGATAACTCAATGAAGTCTACTTTTACCCTATGCTTGACTGTAAACTTATTTTTTGCTGACAGATCTTCATGATCTCAGCAGGAGCTGTAAGAACCTTTTCCTCCTTCACTTCCAGATACTGTAATTTTTCCTCTGAGACTGAGTAACATGAATGGAAACTAGACCATCACACAAAATCAAAAGACAAGGAACAAACATTATGATCTGAAGGTCTCCAAAACTGGCCATACAGAATAATGATGTCCCTTACTGCTGATAAAGACTTTCTTCCCTACTGTTAAACAATCCTGATGCCAGCTGCCTTACTGTGGAATCCAACAGGAAGCAACAGTGAAAACTTTACAGACACTATTTAAGCTTCTTTCAGTCTGCAACTGTGCCAATGGTCATGCTAAATAAATTTAAGAGCAGATGCACCACTGTGGTGAATACAAGACGGTTTGAGGGGTGTTTTCAGAGCCCCTGAGGCAGGGCTGGGCAGTGCCTTACCTGTCCCTGTGTGAGCTGTGTGAGCTGGGCCATGGTGAGCTTCACCTGCCCCTGCTGCGGGCGCGGGGGGTTCGGGGGCTGCGCGGGCACCGTGGCGGGGGCAGCCCCGGGGCTCGGGGCAGCTTTCTGCCCAGCACTGGGAGAGGCTGTGCTGGTGCTGGACACTGCTGTGGAGACAGGCTGCCCCCGGATTATCTGAGTCACCACCTGCTGGGTCTGACCTGCAAGAGAGGAGTTGGGGGTAAGGAATGTGTTTCCAGCACTCTGACCATGAGCACAACGAACTGCCAGGCACAGCTTGCAGTGGGGTGTGATGGGGATCAGACAGGTGATCAAACACTGCAGTTGGCACACCAGTTTGCTTCACAGACCATTTGTCTGGGTGATTGACTGAAAAATGTCTGCAAAATGTCTTCTATTTTAATTAAATTTGCACAGATATGGAGCACTTCAAACACTTAGCTTGCCTTTAAGAAAAAACAGCAAAAAAGAGGCCTTCTCAATGAACAATTACCCTAAATGTTTACAGTTTTTTCGAGTTTTCCCAGATGAATGGACTTATTTTTAATAAGCACTGTATTTCCCAGTGTCAATGATGAACCACACTGACAAAGCCTGCACCCAACACCTTGAAAAGTTAGAAAGGTCACTAGTCAAAAGTCAAGCATGAAAATGAGAGAGTTTTGCATTGGGACACAGTGACACCAAAGGAGTTGATGAGGAAACAACCCAGGGATCTGACACTGGAAATTGAGATATTAAAGTGAACGTACTGGCAGGAAGGATACCTTGTTGCACCACCACAGGAGCTCGGATGATGGTCTTGCCGAGGGCAGCCTGCTGGAGCGGAGTCCGGATCACCGTCATCCCCGGGCGCAGCGGAGGCCCCGGCACCACCTGTGGGCACAGGAGAACTCAGGGAAAACCCTGGCATGTGCCCTGAACTGTCTGTAATGTATGCTTTGGGGGTTTTTTAATACAGTAAGAAATTATAAGATTAAAGCTAATCCAGTATTTTTTCACTCAAACTCAATCTGGAGAGAATTGTTGTACCTCCTTAGAAAAAACACTAGAAAGTGATTAGACAGAACTTTTAATGTTTCCCAATAACTTAAAATCTAGACACCTACATTTTTTGCATTAAATAGTCAGAAAAACATCTTACCTGTGAAGTGCTTGTTGTTCCTAATGTCCCTGTGGTGTTTGGCCTAATGGTAACAGTTGCTGTCCTTGGCTGGAATGAAGTAAAGGTTTGACTTGCACCTGTAGTTGATGGAATGATACCCAATACCTTTTGCTGAACTTGAACCACACCTAATTAAAGAAAAATTGAGAATTCATTAATGACATCATGGCCAGCAAAAGAAGTAAATGCAACTCCAGGGTGGCATTTAGAACTCAGTCTCCAGGTTTCTAAAACACCTCTGAGCCTTTCAACATTTCTTGGAGAGACTTTGTCATATTGTGAAAAGAAGCAGCATGAGACTTTGCCAATAGTCCAACTACATTTTAAGTTAAGAAACAGGTATTTTAGAAAAGATTAAGCAAAGTGTGAATCTTCCCAAAGGTCAGTTTGATGGTAACTGCAAAGAAATCCTTGCACTGACAGGGTGCCACAAATTACTGTTATACAACCATTAAAAGCTGTAATTGATTAATTTCAAAAGCAGGAGACCAGTTTAAACACCTTTCACCTACAAGTTTGTGGGGCTGATGAAAATGGGCAATTCTTCTCTCAATACAAAACCAGCAGCCTTCATGCTTTGCTCAGATGTAAAATAAAATGGAGACAGAGAACTGAGCTTTTCTGTTCAATATACACACAAATCTCCAAATATTTAGTCCTCTCCTTGAGGCAAGAACCAAAAATGCTCATCTTGGTCTGGATCCCAACTCCTGCCAATCAGTGAAGAGCAGCTGGAGGCATTAATAACTAAAAACAGCAGGTTTTTTAACAGACAGTTGTTTTGTTGATTTAGATAACAAAAAAAGCATGCTTCACTCCACAGTGTTTAAAATAAAGCCCTAAATTCACACTAGGAAATGCAGAATAATTCACAGGCAAAAAAACTTGCAGTTTTCCCCTTACAGACACAAATAGCAACACAGGGTGGGGAGGGAACAAGCTCTAGAAACTTGTCATCATCTCTTTCATCTTTCCCCCTTCAAGTCACACTTTACTCCACTGGTAAAATAGTGTCAGTGGAGCATTAATGAGCAAGCTGGCACACAGTTGGCATTCAGTTCCCTTTCCCTACCTCCTTGAGTTGATGGCACATTGACGGCAACAATCTTGCTGTTTGCAGGGAGTGGCAGCTTAGTTATCACTTTCCCTGCCATCGTTACTGGGCTGCCTGAGAGCTGGAAGGTCTGCCCTGTGCTGGCAATGCTTGTGGCTGAGCTGGCAGCTGTGCTAGTGGCTAGTGAGGCACACAGAACAGGCAGGTTTAGAGCAGAACAATTAGTCAGTGAAATGACTGTTTTTGTCAAGGATGAAACAGCAAACTACAGGATGGGTTTTACTTTTTCTTTTTTTGTTTGAATGGGTCATGCTTTCTTTGGTAAAGAGTCTGTTTTTGGAAACAGTATGGCACACCACAGAATGATTTCATTAATGATTACTACAACAACTGTCAGAAATTAATGAGACAGGTCAGAAGTAAAGACTTCCTAGCAAGGAAAAACTAGACAGGTATCATCTCAGAAATGTCCTTTTGGCATAGCAAGAGAGTTAAGAGCACAGATAACCAGAAATGTGATAATGCTGTGCATTCTGGAGATGCATGTAGGATGTGATGTCCATAGGATGTGATGTCTACAGGATGAACTCCAGCATGTTCTCCCCATGCCAAATGGCTCCTTACCTGTTGAAGCCTGGCCTTGTTTAACCCAAGTGGCAAAAGTCTGATGGAAGTTCTTGTTCTGTTGGAATGTGACTGTTGCCGGAGAGCCCACCTTGGTGGTCAGCACGACCTTGGTTCCCGTGGGCACTGGGCCTGCCAGGGGGCCCACCACGACCTTCTGAGGGGTGGACACGGTGGTGGCAGTGCTGCTGGACGTGGTGGCCGCAGGGCCCACCGCCCCTGCCGGGACCTGCTTCTGCTGCTCCAGCCGCTTCTGTGGGTCAGGGGGACACAGAGGGACCATCAGCACCTGCACACTCTGCAACAGCAGCACTGTCTCTGCCCAGCATGGAAAATAAAGGACTCTGGTGGGGGTCAAGTTCAAGTTGTAGAGGATTGATTGATGAACAGGTTCCCCCTCCTGCAGAACTAAACTCTGCTTAGGACACAGTCAGAAACTTTCCTGTACAACAACTTGAAAATCCTCAGCTTGTGTTCATTTAACCTGAGATCAGCTCAGTTGGTTAAAACTTCATTGTAATAATGTCAAGGTCATGGGTTCAATCCCCTGTGTGGGCCATTGACTTGAGAGTTGGACTTGATGATCCTTGTGGGTCCCTTCCAACTCAGAATAGTCTGTGATTTCACTCTAGATTATTTAACCTCCCCTCCAATATATTAGTCTCAGAATAACCAGAAAGGTTAAAAATTTTGAAAAATATCATTTATATTTGGCTTTGATCATGTGCATTCATTTATGTCAGAAAGAGGTACATCTTTATCAACACAGTTTACTATTTACATTCCTAAATTTAGAGCTTCCTGCACTGGGATCCTGCCAGTTACAGAAAAAAGGGACTGTGTATCATTCTACTTCACCATTAAGAATGCAATTTAAAAATATATTATTTTAAATGTAAATCCAGTTTGCAGTCTGCTTAAAAAAATGAGGTTAAAACCCCCTTACCTTACCCATAGACCTGCTGAGCTGTAACTGTTGAGAAGGTACTTTTAATTGAGAGAGCCCCTTTGTGAAGGGATGGCATCAGAAGCTCTTCTAAAATTTCAACTAATCTAATATTTTCCCCTGTGTTACTGGAATTCTCTCTGTATTTATTTATTTAAATTCCAGTGGCTGGTTAGCAGTGCAGTAATGCTCATGAACCTGAAACACTCATTCACTGTAATTTAATTTCTTCAGGGAGGATGAAATGGAGTAAGTTGGAAAACAGTTCATAATGTATGTGAAATACCAACATGGTGTTGGGTTCCCTAATTTTAATTGCATGCATTTATATAAAAATACATATACATATCTACACATATTTAAATAAAATTATTAAGAGGCTTCATTCAGCCAACTTAAAACAGAATAAAAATCAAAATATTCAATTTGACTGATGCATGAAATGCAGCTGTATTCCTAAGCCACCTGTATTCCAGGGCAGCTTTCCATCACACACTGATGACCTTACCTGGAGATTTGGTGCTTCTCAGCCTTCTTTAAAACAGAAAAAAACTAAACCTTTTCCAAGGGTTATAAATTAGGCAATTTAAAAGAAGAAGGCAATCCAAACCAAACCTTTGCCTTAACCCTGTTTCAAAATAACAAATGTACACAATGGGAGCAGCACTGTTTGATGTTAGTTTAGTTTTCTCTATGTGAAAAATGGTGCAAGGTTAAGGACAGAGTTCATTCCCCACTTGAATGCATGTGGTGAGCAGTTGCTGACAGGTGGGACAAGCAGCAGCTCCCCACCTGCTGGGCAGCCAAACGTTGGTGTTTTAGCTGAGCCTCCAACTGGGCCTTGAATTCCTCTGCCTTCTTCTGTTCACTAACCTTAGCCTGTTGTTCAACTGCCTGTGCCTTTTCCTTCTCCACCCTGCCAAAGACACAACCAAGAGTGAGTTACACCAGCACACACAATCCAACCACGACACTGGATTTTGGTTTATCCAGTTTAATTGCTCTTGTAAGAACAACTGTCAAGACTGAAGAGCATTGGAAAATTGGTCATGGCTTTAAAATTGGCTTTTATAATTGCACCTGAGACTGCAAACAACCAGTGTGGTACCATTGATTTAAAATTATTCTTTCCAAGAGACTCAACAAGGTTGTTCCAACTCTAAGCATTAAATACTGAAATTATCTTACAACTTGAATATTCTCAGGCTGAATTTACCTTTACTTTACTTGTACACATTCATTTTCTTTGGATTACAGAAGTATTTAATACATACTGTATGTAAAAAGTCATGCTAACAGCACCTAATGCCTTTCCATGCATTACAGTAAAAACCTTTTAGCATAAACAGACTAGTTCCTAAGCACGGAAAAATTAATGTAATATTAATTCTAACAAATCTGCAGCATCTGCATAAATTCCTTTTGGTACCAGCTTTACAACTTCAAGTCTGACTATCAAAAGGCACAGTAAAAATACAACACAGATGTGCTTTTACTGAACACAGAGACCAAGTTGTGTCCTCCAGTGGGAACTTGGATTTAACAATCCCACACATTAAAACTGCTGTGTTTAAGGGCTTAATTTACCTTTCAGCAAACGCCCTGATCTCCCACAGCTCCAGCTCCTCCTCTGCCACCCACGTTTCCATTATCACAGGGCCTGTTTGCTTGGGTGTTTCTGGCCTTTTTGGCCTGAGGGCACTTGATCGCAGACCCTTCCTCTGCGGTGTTGGGGTTTCTTTGGAGAACAGTCAAAACACACACATTAAGCTCAACCACAAAACAAAACTGAAGTGTAACCCAAGCGTTAGTGTCGTTTTCAGTCCCATTTAATGAACAGGGAGGCTTTCCAGCTTCAGATAAAGCACAGCCCTTTGTTAAATGCATCACTTGTTTCCCAGATGTGAATGAATAGTTCATGTCAAGCTGTTTTGCTCCCCTGATGGTCTGGATTAACATAAAGATCCAGTTACCTTAATTTCTGTAGGAGATTACAGGGAGGGGGGGAAATGTCTGAGCAAACATACCTTTAGGAGCCTCTGGTACACCAATGGGACAAATAATTTTCCTTATACAGTACTCTGACCGGATTCCATACGGACCAACATCTCTCCTCTTGATTATTTCTGTTGTTGTAATCTCAGTTTCAGTTGTTTCTATAACAGATTAGTCCCAGCACATTAATAAGAGCAACAAATAAAGCTAAATCTCCAATCAACAAAATATACTCAGGGTAAGGAAACATCAACCAGTAAGAACTGTTGACTAAAATAATTCAAATGCCACAACTGACATTGAGCACTTACAGAAATACTCAAGATCAACAGCAACAGCTTTTGCATTAAGAGACACAGAAATTTAAAGTAATAATACCTGTCCTGGTGGTTCCTCCCCCAGGAGGAGCTTTTGCTGCCATATCATCCCACTTCAGACATGCCCACAGCAATCTCAACATCAGGCTCACCCCAGCCAAGGACTTGACTGTTTGAAGTCGGTACCTAAAGACAGAGTATGAATTACACCTTAAAATGCACTGAAAAATACCCACCCAAACCAATGGGACAAAGGTTTTCCATTCTGCTTTTACTGAACAATACAGAAAATTATCGAGCAATAAAATGTGCATGTTTTGGGCACAAATGTGTATCACTCGTATTTTAAAATTCAATTAATTTCCTCACAGCCTGAACTTTTCCTCAACAATTTAAAGTCTGTACCTCCAAGTGATCCCAAAAGTTGGTCTTGGGGATGGATATGGCCAGATATCCAAGGCAGGCTTTGCATTGTAATTGAAATAGGGAACCTCTCTGATCCCTCCTCTCCTGGCCAGCTTCTTTAAGTCATCATTGGGTAAAACAAATATACTTTTTTTACTGCTTTTGGTAACAAATTTTCTGTAAGATGGTAAGGCAGTTCCAGAACGAGATTTTTTGGGCCTTGTGAACTTCATTAACTTCACTTTGTCTTTTGTGGAATATTCTTTGCTGACAGTCATGGAAGTCACCAAAGTGCCTTCTGGGGTGGTGAGGGAGTCGGTGACAGTTGTTGTAACCACTGTCTTGCTGTGCTCCTGCACAGAAATGACATCAGTGTTGCTGTCTGTGGCTGGAGTGGTGAGCTTGGTCACAGTGGTGGTGGTGGTGACAGTGGATATGGCACAGTTTTCCGTGGATGAAACCACCGTGGTGTTCTCCTCGCTGGCAGCTCCAGCCTCTGCCACCTTAAACACCGTCTTGGATTCCGTGGACATGGTCGAAGTTGTGGTTGTCACCTCAGTAATAACAGTCTTGATTTTGCTTTCTCCATTGATGTTTCCCATTTTGCATGTCTGTACACCATTCTGGTCAGCAAAGTGACTACTCAAGGTGGATTCCTCACAAGAGGCTGCAGGAGATGGAGGAACTTTCCTCTCCTCAGTGGCTTCAGTTTCCATGGATTCTGTCTCACTGCTCAGGTTTTTATCTTTACAGACAGTCTTTGTTGGTGGGGAAGCAGAGCCAGCACTGGTAGATCCCTCAGGAGAAAGCTGGTTTTCTCCAGTCTTCTGCACATACTTGGGAACTTCAGCTGGTGGCTGAAGACTCTCTGCAGACTCAGACCTGGGTGAACTCTGCAGACAGGACTTGGAGTCCATGTTGTTTTTGTCCTTTGTGTCCTCTACCACGATGTCACCATTCATGAAGGGTTTTACTGAAGATTCCTTAAAAGTCAAGGGTTTTATTTCATGTTCTGGAATGGACTTATTAATATTATTAACTTTTGGTTCAATATCCCCCCCTGCCTTGGCTTCACAGGTGTCTCTCACTGAGCAGTCAGCATTTGATAACCCTTTAATGGCACTGTCTTTTCCATTCATCTGAAATGATGACTTTTCTTTTTCTATGTCTGTCTCAGTTTCTTCATCTTTATTACTCCTTTTGTCAGTATTTACATTTGTCTGATCAAGGTATTTGTTTATGGTGCTTGTCTCCACTTTCAGTTCCTGACCTTTCTTCTGACCATTCGCCTCTGTTAGTTTAGAGCTCAGTGAATCCTCGTTAACATCCACCCCATCCATGTGTTCCAGAGTTTGACTTGCAAGGTTTCTTTCAGAACTCAACCCTGTTTTAAGTGGTTCCAGATCTTTACTAGCTGATTTTTGGTGAAATTTAATTTTCTTTTCAGATTTACTTTCAGTCTTTACAGGAGCAATTTCTTCCTCCATTTCACTTTCTTGAGAGGACGATGTTTCCATATGGCTTTTTATCATACAATTGTTTTCTGGATCTCTGCTCTGCTGTTCAGAATCTGACTCTGGTCTTTCAGGAGTGGCCACAGGATCCCTTCGACAGCCACTTTCAGGCACCACTGGCCCCAATTTCTCAAGCTCTCGCTGAGATACTCTGGTCATAGGTAGTTTTTGTTTCAAAGATTTTTCATTTGTGTCTGAAATGTCCCATTTGACTCTGCCTCCTGTGCTGGCTTGTTTCAAACCATCCACCAAAGAACTCTCAGGCTCTCCAAGAGCCTCTTGTCCTTGACACTTGTCAGCAGCCATGGGTTCAGGGTTGTTCTCTTTCCCATCATTGTGAACGGAGCTTTCTCCTTCAGAGGAGTGAGGTGAGCCTTCACCCAGGAGCTGCCCCTCTCCTTTGCTTGTCAAAGCCTCATCCTCCTCACCAGTTTTGGTGGAGGAGATGCTGCTGATGGGCAGAGAGTCCTGTTCTGCATCCTCAGCTTGGCTCTTCCCTGACATGTAGGGCTGACCTTGGGCAGGGATGTCACCCTGGGTCCCCTCCCTGCCCCTCCTGAGTGGCTGCTCTGGGTGTCCCTGGGGGCTGCTGCCAGCCCCAGTGCCCCCAGCTCTCCCAGCAGACTCCAGCCTCAGCCTCTCCAGGCGCTGCTTCTCCTCCAGCGTGAACTGCTTGATGCGCCGCTCCAGCAGCCCGTCCAGCTTGGAGGACTTCACCTTCCTCTTGTAGCAAGTCCTTAAGTGAAAGCCCTCGCTGACATTGATGATATCCAGCTTGCAGGGCCCGTCCTCATCCTTCAGGGAGGACTCAGTTTTCACATCATCTACATCCATGGGCTCTTCCTTGATGACTTTATCATTCTCACCATCAATTTCTTTTTCCACTGTGAAGAAGAAACAGCTCTGTATCACTGAGTGCCGCAACAATGAATACCAAACTGTATTTCTGCATTCAGTACTAAGAAATAAATGGAACTTCAGTACTAAGAAATAAACGGAACTTTTAGCATATTAATAGATTTCAAGAAAAAAGGAACAAAACCTTCAGACACTACTACAGTGGATAATAACAAATCATTTACCTGAGACATTTTAATGCCTTGACAGAATCTGTTACACAGTTTCTCAATGGTTATTTCTGAGGTTCTGTGCTCTTACTCATGCAGTGGTAATGAATAGGTAGTTTTACAACAGCATAAGATTATCACCTGTGCCTTTTGCGTGGTCTGAGTTTTCAGAAATTGTATCGACTTCTGCTTTTTCTTCACACAACTTTTCCTCTTTCACTTTCTCCAGGGTTTCTGAAACATCTGCCTTGTCTTTTGCTTGCCCATCTCGGGACTCCCTCGCTCTGTCCTTCTCTGTTTTCACCTTCGTTGGCCCTTTTCGTTTATCCAAGTTGCATTTTTCATCTTCGCTCTTTGCTATTAACAAATTAAATGATTTCAATTATTCAGAATGTTTTTTGTACCCTGCCACATTTTAGTGTTAGTTTAACTCTCAAATCATTTGCACATCAGCAGTGAAATTCAGAAAGAGAATTCAGTATGTGGTAACACCACAGGTTACCACAATATATTCAATATATGCAATATTGAATATATATATACACACACATACACACACTCCCCAATACTTTAGGTGTCACTTTTTGGTTTTGATTATCTACATCATTTTGATCCACATCTAATTTAGACAAGGCTACACAAAGCTATGCAAATATTACACAGAACTTCATAACTGAAACAATTTAATGGAGCTAAAAAATGCCTGTGACAACTGAACGTGTCACACTGACAGAGATTTGCAGATATCCATGAAAGCTTCCATGGAACATTATTCTTGAAGTCTGCACGAGAAATACCACACAGAAATAATTCACTGTAATTAAAAATTGTGTAAGCAATGCAGACACTTACCTGATAGCAATTTCCTGTAATTTGCATTAGTATTTCCTGGCAGTTTGGGCATAAACCTGTGGACGTGGGTTTTACTAATCCAGCTCCAGCCACCATAGCCTGTTACTCTGTATTCCTCTCCTTTTTGCTTCCAAACCTGTCCATAGTTTTAAAACAGTAGCATTAATGATATTATTTGCTGCATTGTTAATGTTTACATTAACCAAAGATGATTTAAAAAAAACCAAACCAAAACCTTTAACTTACAGACTTTTTAAGTGTATTTGTGAAATAATGTACTATCTAAAATTAAAGATGTATCTGCTGATAATTAAGTCTATCATAGTAACATCTAAAAACCTTATTTATTTAAGGTAATAGTGAGAATCTGTTTAACTAAAAGCTGAAAGATGACAGCAGTTTTTGAATAAACTTGCATCAAAGAACCACACCAGCAAAAGGAGTAGGAGACTATAAAGAGGTTTTTATAGCAGACCCCACCTTATTATACAAGTGCCAAGTACAGGGAGCTAGGTTGGGTTTGTGGGAAGAGGGAGTGGGAATGGGAGCAGAGCACTGGGCAGGGACAGACCTACAGACAGGACTCCAAGGAGAACCTGAGCCCTCCCAGTGGGACAGGCTGCACGTGGCACACAAACAAACATCTGTCACTTCAGGCAGTGTCACTAAGAGCACCACACTCAGGCCAAGGTGAGGTGGATGAATTCAAGTGCAGGGAATAGCACAAGGACATTACCATTGTAAGTTTAAAATAAAACCAGAAAAGAGTCAGAAACCAGCAATTTCTGTATTTTCTCTGTTCTTCCCACAACAGAAAGGCTCACCTGGTGTTTGACAGGAAATGTGTACTTCACCCACGTGGCTTGCTGCATGGTTTCTTCCTCCTCTTGTTTCCTCTCCTTTTTTTTCACTTTCTCCTTTTCTTCTCTTTCTATTGCTGTCATTCTGCGTAATCTAACCCACAGATTTAAGTGCTTTTAAGTACAAGATCTTGCAAGCAAATTAAGAAGTCAACAGAACCCCTTTGAATCCAATAAATATCTGAAGTTCAGAGGAATGCCCAGTATCAGGTTTTATGTATTATTGCAACTTTTTAGGGCTATTGCAGTGAGGCAAACAGAGCTGCCTGCAACTGTGTGGAACTTCAGACACATCTTCTTGCTGCTCCCACGACACAATGAGAGACAAAAACCAGACTCCACTGAACTGAGTGTTGAAATCTGCTCTTCCACTCTCCCAAAGTTTTAGCTCTTTGAGACTCTGGCTCAGATAAAACAAACAGGAGCAATGACTATAAAATCCTGTCATGTCTTTGAGAAAAAACACTTTAGGTGCTGAATGACTGACTCAATTTAAATATAATTCTTACAGGCTTAAAGGAACAAGTAATTGTAAACCAAAGTAAGCTGTCATAGTCAAAAATACTTTGATATCTATTAATTTTACCTTGTGTGGCCCAAGGATTCCCTCCAGATGGGCAGCATGACAACTGGTTTAATTGCACACTCCAATATAGCCAGTGCTAGTGCAAATTCTCGGGGTTTGCTGCACATCTGAACAGCCTTAATCCAGTTAGACCTGAAGTGGGAGACAGGGAGCAACCTGAGGCACACACATGCACTGACACCTGTACTGTGTCAAGAGGTTCAAGGGGAGGATAAAGACTCCCAAAGTTTAATATTTGTCTCACATTTACAATCCTTTCAGCCACCCATCACAAACACACATTATCTTACACCTTAACACACCAAAGCACTCATTTGAAAACACAAAGACTGTTGCTTATTAACATTGTTAGCAAAAATACAAGTAAAACAAGACTGCATATTTCCATGTCTGAATTTACCTGTGGGAAGCCCAGTTAGGGTGAAGGAAGGATGCTGGGATATTGTTTTCCAGCTGGATAATAGTGAGCCTCAAGGTGGAAATAGTGAGAACCTTGGACCCGTGCACAGACCCGTTCCACTTGAACTCTCCAGCTGGAGTCAGGCAGAACTTGTGGGAGAGGTGTCTCCTCTTGTCGTGGTCCTCCCTGTGCTGGTGCTTGTTCAGTGCAAAGGAGTTGGTGGCATATTGGTTGTGATAAACACGGTACTTCCCCTCCTGCCCCAGCTTGAAATAGTTGTTCATATTTGCCTTAATCACAACATCCTTCTTCGTGCTCACTCGGGACACCTCGCCTTGAGAGTTGACCACCAGAACCTGGGGAGAGAAAGAGGGAGTTTAAACATGCACACTTAAGTTTCCAATGCTTCTATTTATTTATTTATGATTTAGGCTTCAATTGTCTATGGATAAAAGAGTAAAGATGCCCTGCCTCAGTTTGTGGAAGCAAATAACTGTTTATGCAATACACTAACCCATGTACTTCATCACTGATTGTACAGAGTTAGGATATTCCCAGGATCAAACTTAACATCAAAAAAAAGCACTATCCAGGCTCCCCAGTCCAAATAGGAACTTGTTTTTCTGCTCTGAATTATGCCTGTAGAGGGAGAGAGCTTTGGGAAAACAGCCTCACTAACCTCTGGCTTTCTGTGAACCCCCTCCTTGGTACTTCAAACAATTCAGACATGAGCAAAGCAAACCATTATCTTGGCGTGGATAAAGTCACTGGTCCAATTTGTTTGTCAATAAATACACTAAATACTAACTTGCTTTGGAAAATCAGTTAACAAAAATAAAATTAATACACCAAACAACATGCAACCAACTGCAATGAACTGCCCCAAGTCAAACACTTCCTTCCTGGATAAACTGGGCTAGTTAAAAAACCAGAACCAAAACAAAGCACCAAAACCCCAACAAACAACCCACAGTCACACAGAACATTTATACCAGTGCATTGGGTCACTGTCATATCACTCTGTGGAGAGCAACCAAGAGAGCACAGGCAAAGGACAGGGAGGAAAAAACCTTCCTGTGACATTCCAACTTCCCCATTTGCTAATTCATTATTCCTGCTTTTCATGTACCTCCACTGCCTGCCAAAATCACTTATTTATTTTTAAATAAAATTTATTACAGTTTAAATAAATTGACATTTCTCTAGAACATTTTTTTGTACTCCTTTGAGTCCTCCAAGCTGTGCACAAACCTCTCTGGGTTCTTTATATAACTTGTTTGCTTCCTGTGCTGCAGCAGCAACCTGCTGGTTTTTCATCTGGCTCAGTTTGCTGTCAGGATTCCTCAGCCTGGTGAGCATCCGTGTGGAGCCTCCTGTGCCTTTCCCTGCTCCTGGAGAATCACTCCTTTCACCATTAGACTTCTCTCCTGCCCAGGGGGAAAAAAGGCTTTTAAATCTAAGTTATAAACTGGGAGTTTTCTGTTCACATATAGAAGTTACAAGAGCGAAAAGTTTAGTGAAAAATTGGAGACATCATAATTATTATTAATTTAGGATTACCTATGTCCTCTGAGGCCTGGGATGCCCCCTCTGCATTGTCAGCATCATCCAGGCTCCTGAAGGAGTCGTTCTGCTCGCTGCCACAGCTGTTCTCAGCCTCGGGCTGGGCAGGGGCAGCACAGCCACTGCTGCTGCTGCTGGGGATCATCTGACCAGTTTCTTCTGCAAAAGAACAACTTCATTTTTAGCTTTCTATTTTTTTCTTTTAAATGGATCAATGCAATTTTTTGAAGGTTTAATGTTTTCACCAAAAGAAATCAGAAGAACATGTTTTGCTGGACTGGAGGGAAACACTCATAAAATATTCATTCCCTTCAGAGCACTCTATCCCTGGAAGTGTTTTTTGTTCTGTTTCAAGCAGTTTCAACTTTTACAGCTCTGAAGAACTGAAATTCATACTTGTATTTAAAATACATTCATATTTCACGCGAGACAATTTTTTTCTATAAATGCAGACAGAGAAATCCCTCTACTGAGGCTTTGTTTTGCATTTAGAATTCAGATTTCATGAAATCTGGTCTTCCTGCAGCTTCTGTGATTTCCCTCTTTGGGTTTCCTTGTCCTTTACTTGTCCCTCAGAGCACAGACCTTTCAGTTCCCTTTGTTTCCCCCCAAGTCTTTGATTGTCTTTCTTCAGCACACGAATTCTGAGGAACCCCAGAGATTCCAGTTCAACTGGCACCTCTGGAAACATCAGCTCACAAAATATCAGCCCCTTCCTCACAGTCTGATGGGTCTTGGAATGACAAAAGTACTTGTGAAGGTATAATAAATAATGATGACTATATAAGTGAATCTTTAAAATAAAGTACAAACCCCTAAGTGTGTCTGAAACAAAATTATTGGATGTGTATCTTTTTAACTAAACCTTCATTTAATAACTTTATGAGAACAGGCAAAAATATTTGGCCAAGTATCTAAAATATATGGGGTTTGCCTCATGCACCAGGACAATTTCTGTACTAAAAAAGTGTATTATGAGGCTCTCAGCTTACAGATTAATCTTAATTTTTATTTTGTCCTCTTGTGAAGAAAGTTTATTACAAGGTTTGGATGCACTGACTTTCACAAGTCCAAGAACTACAATCTGTATCTGCAGGACAAACTGTTTCTGTAGGAGAGAAAACATTTACCACCACTTTGTAAAACATGACACTCTGAGTGTGGACACAGCACAGATTGGAGGATGTTTAGACTTTTAAGAACTGAAAATAAAATACTCATCATTTTAACACTAATCAGCTGCTTAGAACAACATTTGGTTAACTGGCAAATACAGAATATAACTCTAAATGTAATACAAAATAATTCTTAAATGGTGCACTGATAATTTAAGTTATAGTTAATCAAATGCCATTTATTCCAAAATTAAAAGTTTGGTTAGATTTTTTAAATTAAATAGTATATATTATGACTTCTGAATCACTGATATGGCAGAACAAAACACATTAAGATCCAAGAGCTTATTCTGTTTAAAATCCCTGCCATGACAGTTGCAACCTTGGAGGAAAATGCTTTCACATTGAATGAAAATGCTTTGTTAGCAATTCATACAGTCAATGAGAGGTTAAAATAATAAACAAGCCAGCAGCAAATCAGAACTTGAAACAAACTTTGAGAGGATGCTAACAATCATGGATCACTATGGAAAAATAAAATACAAGGAAATAGAAAACAAAAAGCTTAGCCACAGTCATATTGGGAAGGCATGGAAACAAATGCTCGTGTCCCCAAGGGTCTCAAGCACCAGTTGCAAGAAAAGTAACTTTGAAATGTTAATAATGACAACGTAGCAGTAAAGGATGGCACTGCAGGCAAACAGCATGAGTGATGCACACTGGGAATGGTTTTAGTGGACAAATCAGAGAGAAAAACAGATTGCCCAAATTACAGAGGCCTTGGTAACAGTGCCTTCTGTACCTGAGAGCTGCAGGGGGGGCTCTGGTGCCACCTTCTTCTCTGCCACGTTGTTGCTATCGGGGGTTTCTGAGTGACACCCCACGCTCTTCCCTTCAGGGCAACTACTGTCTCCTGCAGAGGGATTTGGGTTGTTGTCATCACTTGGTGTCACAGAGTTACTTTTATCCCCAACGACTGTGGCCTCTACAGTAAAACGCACAACAAAACTTTAGGGATATTCTTTATTATGCCTCAGGATGTCATTTGGCATCACCCATAGAAAGCAACTTCAGCATCTTGTTTGGTTGATAATGCTGAAAAATATGGAGATTTTTCCTTTTCTTTCCTTTTTACCCCTTTGCTATGAGATAATGTTGACTGAGAATCAAAGAGCAAACCAACTGTGATGAGGGAAAAGTTGAAAATGATGTAATATGGCTTACTATAAACCTGGTGATCCCAACCTGCAAGTGCCTCCTGTGCCTCAAGGCAGGGGATCTGAAGCTGCACAGAAGCAGGAAAATTGGTGAAATTACTTAGCTAGAAAAACAGCTACAATACACAAGCACAAAGGAACTGACAAATACCACCTACTACAGAAATATCTTAGAGAGTCATACAAAAAAAAGTATCACATTAACTAAACTTAAAGAAATGTAAGGCTCTTCAATAAAGATTCACTTCACTTAAATGGAGCTGTTAAAGCACAGTCAGAGTATTTTACCTTCTGTTTTCTCCTTTTCCACGTCTTGCTCATTGTGTGTTTCCTCAGTTTTATCTTGGTCTCCAGACTCTTCCTTGTCTCTCTCAGCATCTGTCTGGTCATTATCAACATCACTTTTGGCCTTTTCTCCTTCCTCATCTCCTGTGTTTTTATCTTCCACTATTTCTCCTTTTCTTGCTCTGATAATGTCCAAAATTTCATCTACAATAGAAAGTGTGTTGTCATCAATAAACAACCACCCACCTACAGAGCACAATAACATGGCATAAACCCACTTGATTCAAGGTGTAACATTTATTCCCATTAAACAAACCCCTCTTACCATTTGCTGCAGAAAGGAAGGACTTGTTGTTGCCCCTTGCTTTGTTGGTCAGGTCCTCTGTCACATCCATGTGCCGATGCACCTCCTCTCGCAGCTCATCCAGGGTTTTGCATAGGTCAGCTTCCCAGTAATCCTTGTCCAGGCACTCAATCAACTCTGCCAGCTGGATCTTTGTGCTGTAGTACCAGATCTTCTTATCCTTCTCACTTTCTGAATCTTCCTCTCTGTAGGAGTATTTTAAAAAAATATTAATTATAAAATATCTGGATAAATGACAAAAATGACTATCAGTCTGCTTTCTGCAGAGAACCATCAAATGGCAATACCTGAGTGTGAATAAACAAATCACCTGTGGACACTTGTATTTCATTTAATACTCAATATTCCTTTCTTGTTTCCCTGCCTTTCTTCATCCCTCAGTTCTCCTGACAATTTCCTCAGGAAAGCTTCTGAAGAGTCTCCTCAAAACTGGTTTGTCCAACCTGACAACAAGGTTTATTCTCATTATATTTACTGTTATTGTAACCAGTGATTTACTACTAAGTCTCAAACAATTTGCAGTGAGAGATGGTGAGATGGTGTGGGTCCAGAGTCCCTGGTGGGTGGTGTTTGTGACTGCATATTTGGGAAGGGGCACAGTTAGCAAATCCAAAGGGGAGAATGGCTCATCCATAAATTATTTTATAGTGGCCTCTCTGTAACATCACAGAATCGACTGGGTTGGAAAAGACCTCCAAGATCATCAAGTCCAACCCTTGATCCAACCCCACTGTGATCACCAGCCCAGGGC
>JAWWEV010000044.1:3364768-3376157 GCA_035583235.1 Hafferia zeledoni | reverse complement strand
ACCAACCCCCACCTGGCCAGAACTTCCCTTCAGGTAGTTCCAGACAGTGCTGAGGTCACCTCTGAGCCTCCTCTTCTGCAGGACTCTCCTAACAGACCAGCAAGCCACGGATTTTCCTACAGCAAGCACACCTTGGGGATGCCACCAGCAGCTCCCAGCACACATTACCCCCCAGCCCAGCCGTGCCCAGCTGACTCACATGATGATCCTCCTGTTGAGGAACCAGTATTTCCGCCGGTGCCGGTCGTATCCGATGGGCTCGTGACGGATGTAGGGCTTGTTCTTTTGGATCTCGGCCACGCAGTCGGTGACCCCGGGCACCTTGTGTGCCACACACACCTCGCACTGCCACTCGTCCTCGGGCACCTCCTCCAGCGGCGGCTTCACGCACTCCAGGTGGTAGACGGCCGAGCAGGTCTCGCAGCACAGCAGGTCCCCCAGCTTGTGGCACACCCTACAGTGGTCGTCGTACTGAATGACGCCCTCGGACATCAGCTCTTCGCGGGCAATGTTTGTGGTGAGGAACTGATCCACTAAGAACTGCAGCACTTTGATTTTATTCTCTACGGGTCCATAGGGATAGTCCTCTGTCTCTTGGTAAGGAAGAACATGATGGTATTCCTTGTCACTCTCACAATATACCCGCAGGACCTCTGGCCACGTCATTCCATCTATGAAATACAAAGTGGAATTAACGCTATCTTTGAGGTCAGCAGGTCCAAAGGTAGTATTTGAAGTGTCTTCTTCACGTAAAACTGCTTTTAAAAGCACTATATGCATCTCTGCCATAAGTGTGCACTGCTCTTGACTTACCAGAGCAGCACAGAAGTCCTCAAAACGAAAAGGAGAGAGGCGTAAAACAGTGCCAAAGTTCCTTAGTACCTCATAGATGGCAATAACATTCATTATATGCTCACTAGGCACCATTAAGTCCTCCGAGGATTTAGGAAACTCCAAGGGTGGGATATCCTTCTCTTCCAGTATTGGAGAACGAGGACGATGTGCTCTTTGTCTTCTCCTACCTGGAAGAAAAAACAACAGTCAGGACTTTGCTCTTCACAGGTTTAAACATCTCTCATCAATGACTGTGTCAAACTTCCTAAACTGTTGCAAGTTAAGGATTCACAATCTTCACAGTTACATAAATGTGACAACTCAACCAATAATCTCATAATTAACAGAGTGGAAATAAAACACAGGATATCTGAAGTCTTGCTTCAGACACTAAAGCAGCTGCACTTCCCATACAATACACACTTACTGAATCCTTGAAATGACAACTAGAAATGTAGTTGCTTCAATTACTCAGAAAGACATTTCTTTCAGCCAAAATAATAATTTAGAAATTTTTCTCATTTTTCTTCAGCATGACTTGTTTTAACTTGAAGCATCAAAATCCAAACAAGGGATGTTTTGTACTAAAATACTGCAAGCTGTTCTATCCAGCAACAGCCCCCAGCAAAGCTCATTGCAACCACATGAAAACACAAAAGAGAACCTAAAGCACTTTGCCCACCACTTTCTGATTAGAGTATTTCTCCTGGATACCTACGGGCCACAAACAAAAGTTAAATGTGATGTTTTATGAAAATATTTTGGAAATTCCTAAATTCTCAAAAACAGCAACCAAACAAACTACTCAAAAACCCCCACAAAATAAAGGGGGAGAAGACCTGTGACTGCAGGCAGATACCCAAAGAGATCCTGCTGTACCTAAATCACCATAATTAAAACTTTAATGCATTGAAAAGTGGACAAAGAGTTACCAGAAAGAGCAGCTCCCTTTAAGAACCATCATAATGCACAACAAATGATTCCAGAAATCAAATAAATCAATCCTTGAGGTGGTACAGTGAGAGGACACCAGACACAGCTCTCCCTTCCCAACTTCAAACTTTAAATCTTATACAAAAAAACTGCCCACTCCAATAATACAGAAGATGAACTGCCAGATGTTTCCATTACAGAAGGAATGGGTCAACATCATCTGAGGATAAAAATAACTTTCCAAGTTTAGTGGAGTTTGAGTTGTGACTGTGGAAAAAGCAAGAATGCTTCTATGACTGTCCTCCAGCAGGCACAGATCAGTGGAAAATCTTTAACCATGGCAAACACACCAAGACACTGGAGGTTTCTGGATTAAACTCCACTTTTCTAGCACCATGATCCCAAATCACATATTAATTTTTAAAAGACCACAAAGCTAAACACACACTCCCTAAACACACCCTAACCCCAACCCAAACCCTCCCAAGTGACACCCCCAGGAATTTCAGACAAACCAGAATGAAGCACAGCTGAACGAAGCAAAGGCTCCTTAATCCTTCTCAGGTGATTTTTCTCCTCCAATGACTTCTATTTGTTCTATGCAGTTTTTTTTCCTCACTAAAACACCAGACTCCCAATGTACCATCCTTCCTGTCATCCCTTTCCCAAGGGATAACCCCAGGGATGGAATCATGGAGCAGTTAAGGCTGGAAAAGACCTTTAAGATAACCCAGCCCCACCACCATGGTCACCACCAAACCATGTCCTCGAGTGCCACACACACACCTTTTCTGGACACTTCCAGGGGGGCAACTCCACCCCTTCCCTGGGCAGCTGTTCCAGTGAGAAAAAACGTCCTTAATGTCTACTCTGAACCCGCCCTGGTACAATTTAAGGCCACTGCATTGTTACATCAAATAAGAACCTTAAAACAAGGCATTCCTAACATGTTTTGACAAAATCAATCTCTAATGCTCCCTCTTAGAAAGGAGGCACTTTGGTCCAGGTAGAGCTGTAGAACAAGTGTGTTATCAGGACACAGAGTGTGTCACTATGGCCTGATAGAGAACTGTATTTTGGTGCAAGCTCAATGCAACTTTGTGGCTCCAGTATTCAAACTACCCCTTCTTCTATTCCAACCAATTCATGTATTTTCATGTTTGCTTTGATATAAAGCACAGAAATTTCCAAAGTAATAATAAAACCAATAGCTGAGACAGTAAGAAACACACAGTGCATTATAACCTGTGTGCCACCTTTGCCCAACACTTTGTGACACTCCCCTTTGCTGCACATTAGAATGTTGTGCCTCTCAGCACTGCCCATCCACTCTGCAAACCACACCCCGCAGCTCAAGAGTTCAGATCTCTTCTCTCTTCACACACTGAGCTGCTCTCAACAACTCTGAACTGCACATAAACTGGTTTCCAGAGCTAAAGGAGGAAAGGATCCAGAGACAGAGCATGTTTTAGAAAGAAACTGTATTTATCTTGAATGACTTGGTGGCACAGCATTTCAAATCTTTCTATGCTGCCTCTTTTCTTTCCAATTTGTAATCAGTATTTGCTGCACCTGGACTGAACAGAATTTGGAGCTGAGAATCACAAAGTGTGATTTGGAAAGTCAGAAACTCCAAGCAATTTGTGCTCACACACATTACTGATTGATGCATCAACTGTGAGCCCAGGAAACACTCCAGAGACCTTTAAAAAACCAACAAACACCTGCCAAGACCCCCAAACCAACAAACCCAAACGGTCTGATGATCTCCAGTGAAAAGGAAGGACATTCTCTGCCCTGGAGCACCTCTAAGTGGCTGCTGAGCTGAAATGCAAAGTGTGGGTCAGTGGAACAGGATCTCGGGATGTCAGAGTGCCACAGGCTCCTCTTTGGAGCTGGCCTGTTCGTGTTCTGCTGGTGGGGTGGACAACCTTCCTCCTCCGTTATCACCTGCCCTGCTCACACCCCACCCAGCTCAGCCTGCTGGGAGCACTTTCACCTCCTGGGAAGGCTTTGGAGGATCACAGTCCATGTTTACCCAACGGTGCCTCATAAACACACACAAAGTCCCTCAAACCTTGAAAAATGTTTTCCTACAATAAACAGACCCAACTTCTCAAGCTCTTCACTTTCAAGGACCATCTTTTTTCCCCACAAGGTGAATTGTCCAATGTTTGAATTTGACACTCACTGGCAGACACAAAAAACCCACAGCCCAACAAAACTTGGGTCTCTTCATTTGATTTTACCTGAAATTATTTGACAGAGTCCGGGATTTGACAACAACATTTTTTTTACTTGTCATTTGTCAAGGGTTTTGGCCTCCACAGGGAATGTTTGTTTCAAGTAGAAACTGCAGTTTGTACTGTTTTGCCTGAAACAAAACCCAAGTGGATTCCAGAGCATGAGCAGGTTAATTCTGCTTCCAGCACCACCACCTGCCTGACCAGACTCTGAGCTGAATCTACATGAATCCACTCTCAATTTACACCCCCTGAAGTCTCCCAAAAGTACTCAAGTTTTATGACATGCAAATTGGATACTTGTAAGAGCGTTTTTGCACATTAACTAAGTCTCTGAATCGAATTTCACCTCCAAGTTTGAGGCAGCACAAAGGAAGAGAACACCCATTTCTGCACCACTGACACTGCACAGCTCTGTGTGGAAGGACAAAAGGATGTGCCAATAACCTGTTGCTGCCACAACTGACCCCTGACAGGACCCACATCACCTCGAGGGTCTCAGCATCACAGTTCCAGCCACATAAACTCCTTTAACTGGCATTCCTTCACCAGGTGCCTCCCCAAGTGCCCAAAAAACCTGCCCCTATTTTGAATTCTCTCGCTGAAGAGCTGCCTGTAATTAAGATTAAAGAGTAAACAATTTTATACCCATGGCACATTTAATTATAGATATTGATAATTATAATCTACACTTACCATAATCTACTAAAATAATTTATATTACAAATATTTAAGCAAGCACACTAATGATATTTGAAATAAAACAAAGTTACTGAGCTAACAGTTTGAATACCCAGAACCAGAATTTACCTAAAAACCCCAAACCTGGCTTTATTTTTTTTATATTTCCATCTATGGGACCTATTTAAAATGCTCATCTTTTCAAAATTTAGAAGTGAAATGGAGCTTGAGAGGACCAAAAAGGTTCTCTTAGAAATGAAATGGAGTTTGAAAGGACCAAAAAGGTTCTCTTAGAAATGAAATGCAGTTTGAAAGGACCAAAATGTTCTCTCATTCACAGACTGAAAGAAGAAAAGGGAAAGTCACACTTATTCTTTATCACAGAATGCAGAACTTCAAACTGCTTTAACCACCTGTAACATCTGCTGGTTCATGCAGAGAGTTTGAGAACAGAGTCCTGAATGAACCACTGACAGTGTCCAGAGCACACAGAGGTTGGATCAGCACTAAATGTGACTTCCATGCTCTTCAGCTGTGGTTGTTCCAAGCACATGCAGCCCAACAGAACTGCCCCAGCCCAGTCCTGCCCTGTCCCAGTTTTGCCACCCATCCCTCCCCTCCAATGGACAGCCCAGCATGGCCCAGGGACCCTCCAGGACAGACTCTGCCAGGGGGTGGCTGCACTGCTGGGACCTGAGAAACAACACTGGGCCCAGCCTTTCTTGATCTGAAGGCTCACAACTGCTCTCTAAAAACTTTCCCTTCCTCTTAATTTCTCAGGGCCTGAGTCAGGCTCAGGGTTCCTGCTCGCTGTTGCCATGGAGAGGATAAACTCAGTAACTGAGTTCTGGGGAGAGAAACGACCAAGGAGTTTCAGAGACTTCAGGAACCGGCCACAGGAGGGGGGGAAATACAGAACACCCACAAGGAGTTTCAGACACTTCAGGAACCGGCCACAGGAGCGGGGAAAATACAGAACATCCCCCTCCTCTCCAGTCACACTCCACAGAACTGACCCCAGCAAGTGGAAAGACTTTCAGTTTTCCCCCAAAAGAGATTATGAATTTTGGCCTCAGGTTCCACGAATCAAGTCTTACAGAGAAGCACATCTTTAGTAAAGTAGAACTGGGCTGGTTTTGCTTTCCAGATCATGAGTCACTGCAAAAACCTCTCAACATAAAGACCAACTGGCAGCTGTATAGGATGCCCAGGAAGCAGAGTGCTCCTTGCAGAGCTGACACCCTCTGCTACGGGTTCCTTCCTCCTGGAAACCCTGAAATCCCTCTTTGGGGCTGGTTGGAATAAACACCCCCTTGCTGTCCTGTGGAACTGCTTTGCACCAGCCACATCTCACATGGGACTGTGCAGCAACACATCTTGTTGGATATCCCTGAGAAAACTGGGAGCAGTGGGGGGAAATACAGAAGAGAAGGTTTTTTGGGTGTTTCCTTTCCCTTTCCTTTCCTTTCACAGCAGAATGCAGAAACTGCAGAGCTGCAGGTTTGCCACAGCAATATCCAAGCTGGTTCCTTAATTAAAAGCCAACCCCTTGGGAGAACATTTGCTCAGCTCACACCAAAGAAGAAAAAGCAGTAAAAGGAATGAGTTTAACATAAAATAAGAATATATTATGAAAAGCAGCACCGAAATAGAAAAATCTAAATCTTTTTCTTGGGATGGGCCAAAATTAAAGGCTTTGACTTGTACAAAATACTTTTAAGAATGCCAACCTGATAATAAAGGTGTTTCTAATATTCCCAAGTCTCTTCCAGAAACATTTTCTGAAAGAATAAGGTGTATTTGTAACTACTTGTAGGTACAGCTCTGCAATAATCCCACCCAACCCAACTTATTTACCTTGTCTGGAAAAAAAGAAAAATAAAACACACCAAATATAAATCAGATCAAACTGAATCTAAATCAACATTAAAACTGAGAGCCAGCCCAAATCTTCCAAAATGCAGGTTCCTTCCTCCAGTTCTATGCCAAACAATGATTAAATATGGAATTTTACTGCAGATCTACAGAAAACTTTGCACAATAAACTCACCTGCAGCCCATCAAATTATCCTGCCTTTTACAGCACTGATATTTGGGCAGGGTGAGGCACTCGCAGCAGAGCTGCTGGAACGACCTGAGTGACAAACTCTCTCTCCAGATAAACTGCCCATTTCCGTGTCAATACAGCAGGAGCAGCCCCAGATTTATCCCTCTGGCCCCCACAATTCTTTTGTCAGGACTCTCTCCTAAATTTTTCATGACTGGCAGGATGACCCAGTGATCGTTCCCTGCAGAGCACAAATCAAGGTGCAGGTCACTGAGTGGCACAGTAAGAGGATTAATTTGGAGCAGAGGGGCCCCAGGTGAGGCGTTTGGGAGGCTGGGCAATCTCCCCTCAGACAAGAGAGGCTGCACATCTTACTGTCCCAGCTCAGGGTCTCCACTTAAACAACTCCTCGAGAGCAGGAAAAGGTGTTAGGATAAAAAATCACTACAGACACACAAAATGCTGGATTCCAGCTGAATTCTTCCACTCTGAAGATAAAGGCTCACTGGTGATGTAAGCAGTTAACAGAAGCTCTGGTCAAGCCCTGCAAGTGCTCAGATAGCAAAACCCATCCAAAAACACTATTTCATGTATTTTAGCATAAATATTTTGGCTCCCAGCTCCATGCTTGTCTGACAGACTGATGATGATGATCTCAGCCAAAATCTAAATGTACAGCTCTTCCTAAGTTCTAGTTTTTGATGAAGAAAAGTCAAGAAACAAAAAATAAAGGACTCCCAGGCTCCTTGATTAAACCCTTCCCTTAAAATTCTGCAATATATGGAAAATACTTGGCAACTATAATGCAATGGTGACAAAGGTAAAGAGGAACTTACAGGGAACAGGGAATGGCAAAAACGTTTAGTGATCCAAGATATAAAGGACACCTGTCCTAAGAGTCCATCCACCTGCTGGGGATGCAAAGGGCAAGAGAAGGGACAGTGCACACACACAAATCTGTCCAGCAGAAGAAAAAGAAATTGTGTCACATGAATTCACACCCCAAGCTTTTACTGTACTATTATAAACAGTGTTTTAAAGGCATCTTACATTTCCTAAGATTCTGCTTCTTTAAATACTTCAATAATAAAAATAACAACATAGAAAAAAGTATCCCTCTGTCCAAGTTCAAGATAAATGAAACTCCCCATCAAAGCACAGAAACTGAGCCTTTCTTGGCTTGAGATGTTGCCCTGTGATCCTTTAATTCATTGTTCAATGGAAGTTTGAAACAACTGCACCAAGTCTGTCACCCATTTAAGTGGGATGTGATTTATGTGTAAAAACTTGGTTGGCAGGAGACTTTGACTGGGATGGCAATGTTTCTAATAACCTGCTGTCAAAAAAATAAACTCTTCAGCCTCTAAGACTGTGCCCTGAACGTGGCTGTAGCTCAGGTTGCACATGACTGAGGGATGATAAAGGAGGACTGTTCATCACCTGTCCTAGTAAAACCCTGCAGGATTCTGTCCGGAGCCAGTTTAAAGCAGGGGAGGAGACAACATCCCTTCGAGCCCTGCAGCTCCCCACAGGAACTCTCTCACTGGCAATTACAGCCTGTCTGGTTGGAAGGCAAAGATAGGACAGAAAAAAGTCTGTATCTCAACACAGCCAAAGCCCAGTCTGGCTCGGGGGCACCTGAGTCAAACAGCTCTGCAGGAACACAACTCAGCCCCAGCACCGCAGCTTTGCCTGCTCTGAACCCTGCTCTGGCCACTGTCACACACAGAGATGTTGGATGAACCCTCCCCTCGCCTGTTCCTGCTGTTCTCATGTCCAGCCCCTCTCCCCGGATCGTGACAGGGCTGGCATTGCCAGCAGTGCCATCCCAGCACAGGTGTCTGTCCAGGAGGGGACACAGACTGAGCTGGGTGGGTGGAAAGTTTGAACTTTCTTTGCAAAAGGGCAACAACTGGGAGAGAGGGAAGGAGGGAGAGAGACCTTTGGGCAAATACTGAACTAGTGAGAGCCACCAGCAAATCGCCAAAATAACAACAGAGATGTTTCAACTCTCAAAAACTCCACATAAAGCAGCAGCACCTCAAGGTGAAAATGCTCACACTTACACTTCCCCCAAAGAAGTTGACTCAAGTCATCCAGAGCAGGTGAGAAACAAACACATAAATGATCCAAATGGTTTCTGATACACCTCAAACCTGTCCATGCTTGTACAACAATGCACACAGAGCTACCCTGGGATCTGCCAGAACACTGAGCACATTTCAGAACTTGCATCCACCCATTCCCTGCACAACCGGGATTTGAAACCTGGATGCTCAGGTCAAAAATATTTTCCTGATGTAGCCAGTTAAAATCATAGCAAAATTATTTTCCAGACATGAGCACTGTCAAAAGAATCAATAAAAATAAAGTTACCACAACTAAGCAGAAAATGAAGAGTTACAAGTCAGGGAGTGCTTTAGAGCTTTTCTCTTCTGTGAAGACAGATCTCAATCTTTAAAGTAATAAATATTCAAAAAATTTCAATTTGATCGCAGGACATCCCTGCAACAGGTAAACTAACAGCCTAAAAATTATCTCTAAATTATAATGCATAGACTTATTTTGATTCACTTACGTTATCCACCATATGGATATAAGTTTAAAAAATATACAGACAAAACACACTGAGCTTTTTAAAAGACTATTATGAAGTCATAAAATGAGCCACTATTAACTCACCAAACTAAAAACAAATTTACACATTTAGCAGCGAGTACTTCCCCCTTTTAACAAGTCATCATCCAACTACTCGAAACTACATTCCTTTTTCCAATTAAGATGCACGCGTTTACAGCAACAACCTGTTCCTCCCCCCTTGCAAAGTGGCCAAACACTTGTCCGACAGCAGAGTCACATCACAATGGCTGCTTAACTACTCTCCTGGTTCAGAGGATTAAAAAAATGTAGAAAAAAATAAATGCTAAGCTTGAACTCCGTTCTGGAATGAGTTCAAAAAAATCCAAAGTGCTTAAGTTTAAATAAAGGAATTTTTGGAGCTTGAAACCCACATGGTTAATGAACCAATTAAGGACAAACAGCAGTGCAGGCCTTAAAAAATTGTGCCCAAATTTGCCACTAGAATTTAAGAAAAAAAATAACTACAATGATGTTTAACGAGTTTTAACCCCGAGTTTTAAAGGTTGTTATACCTTGAGATAAACGCAGCATTTAAACCCAAGACTTTTGACTCAACCTCCACCTTTTAATCTTCCTGCTTAACTAAAACTGGGTGTAAACACCCTTGCAGTGAGGCCCTGTGCACTTTTCCCCAAACTATAACAATGCAATCTCCATTTTGAACAATGCACCTCATTTCCCTCCTTGGAAAGCTACTTTTGTCTTAAAGCCACTCAACTGGGTCCACTTATCGCTCTCATTTCCAGAGCCTGAAAATCCTCAGTGTTCCTGGGGCTTTCGGCTTTTTTCAGGCCACTTCAAGTCGCGTGTGCTTCCTTTCCTTTCAACATCATTTGCAAGCACAAGCCACCTTTTCCTGTGTTCCACTGCAAGGAGCTCTTTGCAAGCCATGCCTGGCGCTTCCCTGGCTTTTACATTCCAGCTCGGTGCTCCGCACACCTGGGACACTGTTCGCTCCGGTGGGTCCCTCCTGCGGGCACCGGGACCTTCGGGCACAGCATCCCCCTGTCCCAGCGAGCGCTGCCCGCCCTTCTCCCTCCTTCCTCCGCCCGGTGCGTGTGCGGAGCATCCTCCGGTGTTCCTGCATCCCTGGGGCTGCCAGAGGGGATCTGTGTCCCTCCTGGCCCTGCGAGTGAGTGCGGAGCTTCCCACGCCCAGAGGGAGCGTGTGGGGCACCTGTTGGACCCGGGTGGGGGATCCCTGGATCCGTGTGAGGGATTCCTGAACCCTGTGAGGGATCCCTGGACCCGGGTGAGGGGCTCCTGGATCTCTGCGAGAGGCTCCTGGACCCGTGTGAGGGACTCCTGGATCCCTGTGAGAGGCTCCTGGACCCGTGTGAGGGATCCCTGGATCTGTGGGACGGACTCCTGGACCCTGTGAGGGACCCCTGGACGCTGTGAGGGACTCCTGGCTCGCGTGTGCTCCCCCCGGGCTCCTACCTGGGGTGCTGCTGTAGGTGCTGTGGCTCCTGAAGCTGCTCTCAGTGCAATAACTGGCGTCGTCCTCATCCTCCATCTCCTCGGGGTAGTCGGAGTCGTCGTCGTCGTCCTCCTCCATTATCTCCTCCTCGTCTTCCTCCTCGGAGTCCTGGTTATCCTCGGGGTCTGCCTCCTCCTCCTCCTCCTCGGACACCATGCTCTCGTCCTCCTCCTCCTCGCTCTCATGATCGTCGTACACCACTTTGCTGATGCTCCTCCTGGCCGAGGCCGCCCTGCCGTGGCCGCCGCCTCCCGCCGCTGCCCCCGGCTGCGCCGAGCCGGCCCTGCCCCTGCCCTTGCCGGGGGTGCCGCCGCCCGCCTTCCTCCTGCCGGCGCCCCTGGGCGAGGCGGCGGGCGGCGAGGCCTGGGCAGCGCCGGCCGCCTTGTGCTGCTGCTGCTGCTGCTTGGGCCCCGCCGGGGCCTCGGGCTGGGCCGCGGCCGCCCACCTGCCGCGGCTGGTGCCGCGCTGCCGGGAGCTCAGCCCGCCGATGGGCCCCGCCGGGGCCGCCGTGCTGGCCGGGGCCGCCGCCGCC
>JAWWEV010000044.1:3335023-3349646 GCA_035583235.1 Hafferia zeledoni | reverse complement strand
TTTTTGCATATTGAGATGTATGCTGTGCTAATGAACAAACCACGTATATGCTAATGAGGGGACCACGCGTATGCTAATGAGGCGGATCACGTGCATGCCAAATGAGAGCTGTTCTTGCATATTAATGAAGCATGTGCACGCTTCAATGAATTAGCCATGTGTATGTTAATAAGACCGATCACGTGTATGCTAATGAGCAGCGATATTACATATTAATGATGAGCCGTGTGTATGTTAATGAGGGGGTCACGTGCACGCCAGTTAGCAACGGGCAGCGGATCCAGGATTTCCCCGCCCCGCTCTCCATCCATCCTCGCTGGGGTCGGGGCGGTGAGTCCCTCCTGCCCCACTGTCCCCAGAACTGTCCCCTGTCCCCAGAACTGTCCCCTGTCCCCACCGCAGTCCCCAGGGAGCGGTGAGTCCCCACTGTCCCTTGTCCCCTGTCCCCAGGGAGCGGTGAGTCCCTCCTGTCCCCTGTCCCCAGTCCCCCTGTCCCCCGAGATTCCCAGTGTGACCATCCCGGCGCTGTCCCTGTCCCCCGAGATTCCCAGTGTGACCATCCCGGCGCTGTCCCTGTCCCCTCCGTCCCGTCCCGCCCGCCGGGCAGCGCTGCCGCCTCTGGAGCGGGGAGAGCTGTTTCTATGGAGAAAAAGCCTCTCCAAGAGCCGCTGTACAGGGAAAATGTTGTTGACTACAATTAAGTGACTGGGAGACAAGTCTGAGAGGCTTTGAGTGGCCTCTTTTCCAGCATTTTCCAGTTGTTTGGTACAACACTGCGCTGCCAAACCCTGCACGGAGTTGGATTCCCCACCGGAAAACTTCCTTGTCAGCCCTGTGGGCATTTACAAGTGAATGGGGCAATGCCAGACTGATGGGGCAGCTGCCCTGGGAACAACATCCTTATGGAGCTGAGGCACAACACAAACGAGGAGAGCTTGGAAGGGCTTTAAATTTGCCTTACAAAGCCAATTCTTTGTGCTGTTTCATTTTGAGGAAGTGACTTGCAGAGCTGGGGGTAGAAATGGGAATGGATAAATGTTAATGAGGAGGCTCCTGCCTAGAGGAGACCGTGCAAGAGAAAACAGTCACCGTTGTAAAGAATAGTTGTTGGTAGTTTATTTACAACAAAATGCAAGGAAAAATACAATATTAAAAATAATAAATAACTTGGAAAAAACCCAGAAACTAAGTGATATGAATGAGAAAAATGATAGTCAGATTCTCCTGCTGAGCCTTGCACTATTTAACATGCAGAGCAAATCAAGACTTGGTCCTTCTTTGATGGTGGTGATGTAGTGCCTGATGTTGCCATCAGTGCTCGAAATTAAAGAAATGAAATATTGGACATACAGAATCATGTGAAATTATCACAGAAATGAAATAAACCAACAAAACCTGTTTTAGTGACACCACAGCACTACAGGAGATCGTAATTCAATGACCATGCTGTTCGTTTAAAGCAAAACATTGTTAGACTCATTTAGCAATTTTAACTTACACATAGAAAACCAAGTCCAAACAATGGCAACAAAAAAATCTCCTATCGACAAGATCATGAATTCTCTCTTACTGCACTCACTATTTGATAAAAAGCATAATACATTTGGCTTGTTTCAAAGGGTAACACATCAGTTTGAAGTTATAGTGCAGCAAGCTTCAAAGCAGTTTTTACAAAGTACAGCGGTCTTGTTACAAACTGAAATTCAAGGAACAAATATTTCAGTTTCAAAGTCTCTACAGCAGCAATTAATGCAAATTGGCTACTAGATGTCACAAAATCACCTTCCAGAATAATCAAAAAAGCCAAAGAATAAGGTCAAATGGTTTCTTTCCATAGGATTTATCCAGTCATTTACAAAATCGACCATTACATTCATAAGAATTCCCACTGAGTACGTGTTTCAGGAATGTGCTGCTCCTCACAGCCTTTGAGGGTCCCTCCCTTCAGGATTTATTGGGAGATCAACCCTTCTGAAGCTGCACTGAATTGCCAGTTGTTTTGCAATGATTGTTCTCTCCAAATTACAGACAAGTACAAGCAGAGCTGGGAGCAGGTTTTCACAGAAACCTGAACAAACTAAGCATATTTTTTGCTCTGAACTGTATTCTTGATAAAAAATTCCTTGCCAAGTCCCAGCAGAGCTGTATCCTGGAATTCCTGTCGCTGTGGCAGGGAACAGGAGCAGGGCTGTGGTGCTGCTCAGCTTTGCTGCCTGACACCGTGCTCAGTAATTAATCACAGCTTGTAGTTTTGCAAAAGAAGTGAGGAACACCTGCAAAACTCTATTTTAATCCTAATAAACATGTTGGAAAATACAACAGAAAGCACTGGGAGAAGCCAGTATTGAAAACAACCCCTTTACCTCAGGGTGTTCCACTGAAGTACTCAGTTCCTCCTCACTTCAATGTGCCAATCATGATACTAAATAATAATAATAATAATAAAAATAGATTAGACCAGTTGGAATCATGATTCTATAATCTGCACCCTTGTTAAGCTGAAATAATACACCAATGCAGGAAAGTTTTGTTTGCAGCTTCTCTTTAAACCAACCAACCATCACCCATCAGGGTACCAATCCCTCGAAATCAGCAGCTCTGGGAAGAAAAGCAAAGCCAAGCATGGACAGGACGTGGGATAAAGCAGGAGGTGAGACCACAGCAAACCTACAGAGCTCCTGCACTTTGCTGGCTTCAGGATTTTCACTGTCAGGCAATTATACACTTGTTTTCAGTGCAGGTTGGCAATGGAATTACTTCTCCTGCTACTAAACCCACCCCCTCAATACCACACATTCCACATAACCTGGACTGCAGCTGCATCCATCAGGATTCCAGAGCATTCCAGCCACTGGGACCTGTCCAGGTGAGGGGCCACCCCCAAAGGGACTGTTCAGGGATAGCTCAGCTCTGCAGGACTCTATTCCACCCATGCACCCCTCACTCTGCCCCTGATCCAGGTGGGAGCTGTCCCTGCCTTCCTGCACAGCCCCAGGACACAGAACTGCCACCACAATCTGTGTGGCAGAGCCCAAAGTGCCCCAAGCCAAGGGCAGCAGGGAAAGGTCTCACCTAGTTCACACCATGATCAGGAACGAAGGGACAGGCCCCTTCTGCCACTTGTTTTACTCCTCCTTCCACAATCCCTCTGGGAAACATCCTTGTCTGCATTTGAATTCCTGAGATTTGAGAGTGATTTCACAGGCAGACCAGGAGGAGCATTCCTGGTTCCTCAACATCCCCCACGATTCATTTCCTTTTTCAAGTGACTGATTTTGTGCCCCCTGCCCCAGATGACCCAGCAGATTGTGCTGCTTAGGAAAGACGTGAGGCAGGAAAGAAAAAGGAGCCTCCTGTTTTCCTTCCTTTACATCCAAGCTCTCACAGCCTGACTACCACTCTTCCTCCAGCAAGGAAAAGACAGAATTCCTTGGTTTTGCTTCTCCACTGGCAAATTCAGCTGCTTTTTTCAGTCTCACCCACAGACACCACTGCTGAACACCAGCACAGACTCCGGGCTCACAAGGGGACAGGGCAGAGCGAGTAAAATACATTATTTACAAGAAATAGGTGGTTTCTTTTACAAATTCTGTGCAAGGTAGAAATAGTTCAATGGCCTCAAAGTCAGTATAATTAATTACAACTGGGGCTTTGATACAGTGATACTTCAGGTTTGAAAAGATTTGTTTTGTGTTTTAGGCCCCAAATCCTGAGTCATATTAAGCGAAATGTGAATCTGTTGGTGTTCCAGTACAATGAGTTACAGGCCAAAGGTTTACGAACACACAGGAGAAGCCTGAGACGAGGAAGCATCTTAAAATCAGCTATAAAAGAAGAAAATGGGAGGGTTTTTTTTTCCCTGTTAACCCTGCATTCTAGTTGGCACTAATTTGCCTCCGAAGTCCTTGGCAGCTTCACTAAATACCTACTCCTAATTATAAATGCTGTGACCTAGATGAGGGTTTGCAGGCAGAACTCTGCTACAGAAAGATTGATTTTCCTTTCCAGCAGCCCCTCAGACTTTGCCAGGGATGTCAGCAAGATGCACCATATGGCTTGAAACACTACTTTAGGAATATATAAACTATGTTCTCTTGCATGCACTCCTCAGAAGGTTTTAAGGATCAAGTCTGAGGAAAGAAGTTGTCTCTCCACACCGGGAAGATTATTTTAAGCAAAAAAATAAAAATAAAAAAACAACCAACAAACCACCACGACCTTTGTAGCAACTGAGTCACGTCACTCTCGCTGTGGCAGACATGGCTTATCAGGAGGAAACATGCGGGGTATTTAAAGGGGTTTTCTCGATGGGTCTGGCAGAGTGAGAGTTTCCGGCGCAGACTTTTTCCGAGGCCGATCCTTGGGAACTGTTAGGAAGTCGGGAGCATCTGTGGAGAGAGGAGTGGATGGAGCACTAGATGGAGCACTGCGGGTTGAGGAAGGCATGGAAATGTTAGAGATGGATATTGCCGGTGGGAAAACCCCAATCTTCTTGTTGGTAGCTTCCTGAGTGGCTCGTTCGAACTCTCGGACTTCATCCATTGTCATGTCTTCAGGCAGAAGGAATGGAAGACAAAGGCACGTTAGAACACTTTGAAATGATTATTTCATGAGCTCAATTAAACCACCTCCCATCCAAATTCTAAATCAGGGAACGATGCTTATCTTGCATCTCATTAAGTGACTCTCCACATGAACGGCTCCCCATTGTAATGCACTGACTGGGGCACAGGGAGCACAATGGAAAGGAAACAAAGTTTTAACGACGTCCTAAAGCTGCTTCTACCCGGGTCTGAGCTGAATAAGGATTGCTGCCTCTGGAAAATCCAACTGCTGCACAGGCAGCTAAAGAACACACAGGAATTCACAGCAGGTAGAATCTGTCAGAACTTCAAACAAAGTAACACTGAACGGGGTTTTGAGGTTTTCATTTAGGTTACCAGCCCAAATGGGTAAAGGCTTGTCGTGAGTTTATTTATTTGTTTTAATTATCAAGGGATGGACAATTCTCTCTTCTTCCACTGGCTGTGGCTGCAGCTTCGTGCAGACAAACCCTGAGGAATTCCCTCTCCCCTGACAAAGCCTTCCAACCTTCCATCCAGAAACTGCACTGAAACACCGATGGCCAAGTGACAAACCCACTGCCCAACTCCTGCCAGACGAGACTGCAGCCCCTGTGCGATGGATATCGGGATACCGGGAATGTCGCCCCGCGGGTGCCAGTGGTGTCCCGGTGCTGCCAACCCGCCAGAGGGCAGAGCGATCCCGGCATGAGCCCAGCCCTGCCGAACCTTCCCGGGACAGTCCCCGGGGGTGGCACCTGCTCCGGGCTGGGAAGCGCAGCTGAGGATCAGCCAGACCCTCCGGGACCTGCAGCTCCACAGCCCAAGGGCTGCACTGAGTGCCACGGAAAATTCGCAAATTTAAAGTATTTCATTAAACCTTTTAGAGATTCTTTGAGCCCTGGACGCTGTAAAAACCAGAAATAAACCCGCTAGACCTAATCAGTTTAGAATTCCTGCCCGTTCGGGTGTCTGAGGCTCGGGACTGGCAGGGGTGATCACCAAAGTGGGACAAACCTTGCACTTCAGGGCATGGACACCTTTTAAACCTGCCCAGCTGCAGGCACGAGTCACTTTGCCTGCAAATGTCGTGTAGAAGCAGCTTTATGTTGTCTTGCAAGAAGATATTAAATAAATTAAAGCGTGCACGTGTCCAGCTGCCTTTGCTCTGCCCTGCACAGACACTCGGGACCCTTCCAGCCCTCTCTGCCGTCACTGGGAGGCAGAACGAAGCTGTTCTGGCATCCAGGGCTGTGCTGGCAATGCCCGGCTGGGCTCGGGGAGCTGTACCTGCTGCTGCCCAACCTGCTCTGGGCTGCATTTCAGCTCACCCCATGGGGGAGTGTGAGCGTCCCTGCACTCCAGGGCTCCCAAAGCCCCCGATATCCCCCTCTGTGCACATGCAGTGATTCCAATGAGGAGTTCTGGGCAACTTGAACCAAAAGCTCTCTTGGAAAAACGAAGGGGCCACGCAGGTTCCTCAGTGCATTGGCCATTAAAGTGAAATCTTGCTCAGTGGAGCCTCCAAGACTCTCCATTTTCGATTCTGACACGAAATACTTGTTGCCCCTCCAGTTGGCTTCTGCTTTTTAGCATATACTTGCTTTTAATTTCCTTCTGCTCTGGCACACAGGCCAGTAAAACTGTCCTCACCCTGAGCTAAGAGGGCTCAGATTCTTTATTTTTTTATTCCATTAATAACAACTTCTGTTCTGGCCTCAGTGAGAATTGTTCCTCATGGGAACTACGGATGGCACTTCCCTCAGAGCCAAACCCTGAGTGCAGAGCCACGATCCCAACTAATGCTCAGCTAAGGGGGGTAACCTTGATGTCTGTGAAGCTGCTGCATTACAGACACAAGAACTGCCTTCCTGGGGGCTGCTCAGCCAACATCTCCTCAGGCTGGTGACAACTGGCACTGAACAAGAGCCACAGAGGGACCTGGAGCCCTTCAGGTCTTGCCCCACTCCTTACACAGGTAAAACCATCCCTGAGTTTGACACTACAGTGAGTGGAACTACAGGAATAATCACATTTCAAAGGCCAAGACCACTGCATCTTCTCCATCTGCAGAGAGTAACAATCCCTAATTTTAGGACTCTACATGTGATGCTCAAATTAAGAAATCAAATAATTCTATTAAATTTCCAGAATTTCAATCCAAGAACCTACACAGAAACCTGTCCTTATCCACAAACTGCTGTTAAATACTTCTGAAAATACTCCCCATCCTGTTGGGAGCTAATCAATGACAGTAAAATTACTTAGAAAAGAGTGAACAAGCAATTTTTTTTCTGGTTCAATAAGGAATTTTAGCAGTCCCACAGAGTTTTTCCACTCCCCATGTTCCTGGCTTTTTGACTCTGAACTCCTGCAGTTTTTAACTGTTCACAGAATAGAGGTGAAGCTCCTCTTTAACTTCCTCCTTATGCATCCAACTGAAATTTGAGCAGAGTGATTTCCTGGCCCAACCCCACCCTTCCTCACACCACTGGCAGGTTTACAGGGCAAACCCAAGGCAGGATTGCACTTCATGGAGAGAGATTCTGTTCCTCCTGAAGCAAAATCTCCCCAAAATTCCACTGTCTGATCAGCAAGATCAGCTGGTTGCTCTTCTCTGGTCTGTGCAGGTGTATTAGCTGAGGATGTTTTAAAAATGGACCTACTCTTGCTTTGGCATGGCTCTCTATTTCATCCACAGCAGATGAATGTTGGTTGCAAACTTTAATGTTGGTTTTTTCATGCATATTTTTCTCGTATTCTCGAACATCATCCATAGTCATATCTGTAAAAAGTTCAAAATTGTTGGCATTTTCCATTGATTCAGTGCAAACTTTTTTTTTTTTAAGGAGAAGGTTCTAGAGACACAAAGTCTTTCAGCAGAAGCCAACGAAGGATTTTTAAAAAAGCAAGGAGCAACTAGCTTTATGAAAATTGCCTCATAAAGGTAGTTGTGTCAGCCAAGGAAGGTGCAAGGAGGTCAAGTCAAAGGGAGCCAGAGAACAGGAAGGAGTGGAAATTGTTCAGGAGTGTCTGTGTGACGTGAGGTCAGCAGGAAGCACTGAAGGGCAGGCCCTGGCAAAGGCCAAGATCTTCTAAGGAGATTTTAGAAGATCCCTTGGAATAAAGGATAGATACAGAATATTTTAAATACTTACTTACCTTTCCAGCACTGGCAATAGGATTTTAGGTTATCTTTGCATTGTACATCCCATAAGCAGCAAATGAGTGTCAGAGCCCACAGCAGCTTGGGCTGCAAACCCACCCTGACTCACACGGGGCACCAGTGACCACAACAACAGTGCTGTAGCCTCCAGCAATGCAGTGGATTATAAGAATTAGAAATATCCTACAAATGAGGCTGATCCCAGCAGGGTCATTAATGCCCAGGCCTGGCTGTGGCACCCAACCAGCTGTGTCTGCCCTGGAACTCCAGGCAGGGATTTAACAGGATTTGTCACCAAGCACAACTCCAGTAAAAACACAGAGAAGCCAATAACTGACTTGTGACCTTACTCTGCTGAGTGTTCCCAAGCTTTCCATAAATCTGCCTGGGATTTCAGGAGTCAGGACAGGGATGGTGTCAAGATTCTGGGCTGCTCTTTACAAGGGTTTGTAAGTTCGGAGCCTCGTAAAAACACCCATCAACTTTTAACTCCAACACTTAACAAGTGTTTTATGAGCACAGTCTGCTCTCAGGTGGGTGCCCCCTTGGCCAGGCACACCTGGAGCTGCTCCTGAGGCTCCTTTTTTGCTCCAGTTTATTATGTGCCACCAGGATTTGCAAACTGTTGCCCCACAGCTCTCCTAGTTCTGGGCTATGAGGCTCCTGCTGCATTTTATGAGGCAGCTTTTCAGGACAGACACAACCTCAGCCACTGTATCAGCAGCACAGTGTCATAACTCGTCAGGAAAAGGAAATGCAGCCTAAAACTGGGATCCAAAGGGAGCATGGAATATCCCTAACTCACACTTGTTCAGTCTCTTTCTGTTATCTGGAATGGCAAACAAGCTGGGAAGCTGTGTCAGTAACATGCTGGGATGCACTTGGCCAAGCAGAGAACATGCTCTGTATTAGTAAACAACACTGAGGAAACAGGAGTTTGTTAACAGTAAAGCTAAATACAGTTTAGTAGATTTAATGACAAGACATTCATACTTACAGAGTCAGTAACAGCACCCAGGCAGTAATGTCCATAACAGAACATATTGTTTATCACACACATTATCTGGTTCAGTTTAGCTGACTCCCACCATCTCCAGGGCTTTTATTTTAAAATATGTTAACAGGCACTTTAAAAACTCGATTTTTTGATGCTCTATACTGAGTGTTTTTTTCTTATCTCTTTTAGCAAGGCCAGATTTTTCTGGTTCTGTACCTTGCCTGATAATTAAGCTCCTAAAAAATGCACTGGATTAGTCAGCAAAAAGTCTCCCCATGACAATGACAGTAAATTCCACATGGGAATTGTGCATCACAATATTTCATTTGTGGAAAGAGTATTTTTGACAGGGTGATTGCAGAGTCAGGAGGGGAAAATCTGTGGTGAATTGTTTTTGAGCTCAATTATTTGGTTTAACTTCAGGGCTACTCATTTGGCACCATTACCAGTAACTCTGCTGAAGTGCAGCTGACACTTTGGTTCCCAGTAACACCCTGTGTGTCTCACTGTACAGATATTTTGGGTCGATTTAGGGCAAATTTATGGGCAAATTTTTACATGAAATCTGGCTTTTCATTTAAAGTTATCAGTTTCCCTGTCTTTGCACAGGGAAAAGAACAGATCAGTCTGTTCCTGGCAAAAAAACAAAAAAAAAAAGAAAAAAGAAAAAAAAATTTTAAAAATGCCCAAATTGGTGTTTCCTGAAGGAAAAGGAAGGTCTAAGTAAACATTTTAAATATATTCCCCAACTCCTATTTTAGGTTCCAGGGTTGTCTCAGAACCTGTTTGAGGAGTATCTGTGATTATGGGCATGTTTAACTGAAAACACATGCAGAAGGCACATGCCCTGTGAGCTTATTTATCCAGTGTCATTGAGTCCTCTGACATCCACATTACTCTGTCCTGCTGGAAATGCCAATTCCCAGGGCTGGCTCTGGGATTCCCAACATTTCTGCCTCACACCCAGCAGGTTTTAGGCTTATACCCATTTTTTTTTCGGAGAAAACTCCATATTTTCTTTGTTGCAATCCACACTAACAGTTTGAAACTTCCCTAAAAAGCTGGAATTGTTTTGGATCAGAACCCTTTGGAGTTTGCAGGATGATAAATCACTGCATGTTAATGCAGCTTTAATGGGGAGCTTTATTCAGACCTCAAGGAGGTTCTCAAGGAGGTGACTCTTGGCAGGGCGGGGTGAGGGCACTGGGGCAAAGAACCTGCTGCCAGTGGGGTCCAAATGTCCCAGAGCATCAGAAAACAGCCACATCTTGTGGAACTGTGAAGATCCCATGGCTGCTCATGAGCAGCTCACAGCAGGACCTGAGGACCACAGAATCATGGAATGGCTTGGGTTGGAAGGGATGTTAAAGGTCATCCAGTTCCACCCCCTGCCCTGGGAAGGGACACCTTCCACTAGACCTGGTTGCTCCTGTCCAGCCTGGCTTGAATCCAAAGATTGGGAGCCCACAACCTCTCTGGGCATGATGGTCCACAAAAGAAGCCAATGGAAAGCTGCTGGCAATTGCCCTGAGCTTTGGCTCAGCCCTTGGGAGGAGCTGATGTGGAGCACTCACCGTACCACTCGTCCACCCAGGCGAAGGCCTGTCGGTGCCCGATCAGCAGGATGTCTCTGACCACCTGTGAACAAGGACAGGGTGAAACTCCAACACAACACCCAGAGAGGCACCACCACTGCCCATCAGCACCACTGAGAGGGCAGCACACTGTGGCAGGTTGGTGCCCACACAGACATCATGCCCTGGGCAGTCAGACACGCTGGCCCTGGAGGGCTCCCAACCTCCCACTGGGGGAGGATCTGTGGCCAACAGAGGGTCACAGAGTCTCTCTGTGGGTCTGCAGATCACAGACTACTCTGAGCTGGAAGGGAGGGTCCTGTTACACAGCCCTGACCAGCATGAGAATCCACTGGGAATACCTATACAATCCAGTAATCCTTGGTCAATGAGACATTCTCAATCTCTTCTTTCTCCTTCTTAGTTTTTTGAACATCAATACTCTGAAAATTCTTCTCCTTTGGCTGTTATGCCATTCATTAATTAATTTTTTAGTAGACTGATGGGAAAACTTTCCCACTACCTGTTTGTAAGGAATTCTGCACCTCATTACCCCATGTTCATACACAGGCATGCACAGAAATACTTCAGGTCCTGTATTTGCCACAGCACTGGAAGTGCTACTGAGAGTTTTCCTCAACCTTAGGCCTGGGCAGCTCTGGCCCTGCCAGGTTTGTACCCAGAGATGAACTCTGGCTCTGCTCCAGATCTTTCAGACCTTGGGAGAGGGTTTAGGCAGACTCAGCTGAGCTCCCAGGCCTCTCCAAAGCCACAGGCACATTCCTGGGTGTGCTCAAGTTCTGCTTATGTGAAGGGTAAGAAACAGCTCCCATTTCACTGACCTTGTGTACAAACTGCTCTACTCTGGTTTGAAGTCCCCAGACTTCAAATTTCACAGTCACAAGTTTGTAGGAACACATAATGGGCTGGTGGGTCTCTCTCCAGCCTTCTTTCAATTGGCCTCTCCCAGTCTTCTGGGACTTGAAATATTTGGGATCCTGCAAAACAAAGAAAACAGAGAGGGGGAGTTGTGTTTGTCCCCTTGATAAAGTAACTGTGTTGGTGAGACATAAAATACTACAGCATGCTAACAAACTTGTTGAAAGATGAGCAGGGAGTGGAGTTAAATAAGCAGTAGGACATCCTAAAGCCCAGCCCTGGCAGTGAACTGATGGCAGCACTTTCCTGGAGAACACTGACAATCCCATCATCCAGGGCTGTAGGGAAATCAGTGCACTCCAAGATTGTTTGTGGCCCTTGGGAAGAAGAAGTGGCTTCTCCACAGCCTGCTTTTCCATTCTCCCTCCCTTTCTACCCACTCCTGCCTTCCAAAAAACGAGGTCATTTGGAGCTTGGACACATCACCCTGATGTGACCCTGACAGTGTCATTCCCAGTTTGAAGTCAACCTGCCCCAGCTGAGCAGGGAGGTCTTCCAGTTTGGCCATCTCTGCTTGTAACTGGTTATGGGCAAACCCTGACTCATTCCAACTCTGGCTCTCTTTCACAAACTAGAAAATTGAAGAAATTGGTGTTGAAATTACAACATAATTTCATAAAGCTATTAAAGACATTAGTTAATCTTTAACGTTTACTTTTATCAGTACAAGATGCAGTTTTATGTATCAAAGTGTTATTTTCCATATTGGTATAATTCCATTTCCCTTTATGTCCAATCCTGCTAATTATATCTTGTAAATAGCAATAATTTACAGTTAAGCATTGCTTTTCAGAACTTGATAATAATGTCATTTCAGAAAATTCACAGTGGAGCTCCTAAAATGTGTCCTCAAGAATAACCAGCAGTGCTCAGGTTGCTCTTTCCCCAGAGCTGAGGTCTGGGAGGATCCTTTGTTATAAAGGCAGTTAAACATGTATGTAAAGATGTGCTTAATTATATATTATAATGAAGACAATCAGGAGAAAAACTAACAAAAATTGGTAAGACCATTCTGATCTTAATATCTTTAATTCAGTGGGATTTTCTGTACCATTCAGCATTCCTGTTTTCCAGTGTTTATCTCATGACTTGGCTTCTGGTTTTATCCATAAACTGAAGCTCTGCCATTAGAGCTCCTCTACAAACCCCTAATGAGGTGATAGTCTTTCCTCTCTGTGAAAGTCACTGCTTTTATTGCTGACACAGCCTTTGCTAAGTGGAGACTTCGAGCTCACAGTATAATAAGGTTTCAGTGTTAAATCACCATAAAAACAATCCAATGTCATCATAGATCAGAGCAGCCCCTTCCTGCTCATGGTCACACGCTCTGCCAGCTTCTCACCCAGCACTGCAAAACCTCAGATGGGTATGGATGTTTTCTGGTTCAAAGAGTGGTTTTGTAATTGATCCCTGCCTGAAGCAATCAATATAAACATAATACTAATAAAAAGGCAAAAGGGAGGGACTAAGACATAACAGAAAGATGTAACGTTGTAGTAGGTTGTTCCATGAATAAAGAAATAATTACAGAAAATATGGTTTCAAACATTCCTGCAAAATATTCCAGTGTAAAGTATTTCTAAAAGGGAAGGGAGTTTGCTGTAGGGCAGGGTCTGCTGTTCCTGACACACACAGAGCTGGTGTGATGGAGCCATGGCCTTGATTCAGGCACTCACTTTAATAATTCTGAGTGTTGTACTTTGTATCCCTTCAGAGTTCACCAGATCTGTAATGGAATAACTTCAGTGCAGTCCAAAGGGATTTAATGTAATCAATTTGAGTCAGTATCAAGTACTGAGACTTCACAAACACAAAGGAAACACAGAGTAACTGCCCTGCAGCTCTGCTCAGACCCAGGTTTGTCATCTGGGACTGCTTTGGTTTGGTGAGCTGAACCCGGCAAGGGTGGGAATCACCCACTGACTGCAGGACAACTCACCCATGACACCCTCCCAGCTGCAAACTCCATTGAGAGCAGCCAGAGGTGGCACCTTTGTGTCCCTTGGTCCAGTCCCCTCCTCCTGAAGGACAGGGGGATCAGTCACAGCTTGGCTGGACAGCTCCAGTCCAGCCCCAGACAGTGCCAGCCCCTTTGGGCAACTCGGATCCAGGAGCCCTTAGGGCAATTCCTGCCTTTCTGAGAGCATGAACACATCGATGTTTTAAAACTCCAGGCTGAGGAATGAAGGCAGAACTCAGAGGAGCTGATTTCCAGGCTGTGGGAAAGATGGAGGTGCTGATAAGCTTTTCCTGAGCTCAGGGAGCTGAGGCTCCAAGGCTGCACAGAAGCCAAGCAGTGGGACACAAAGCACTTGGAAAAGGGAACTGGGAGTTGAGTCTCTGGACCACCAATTTGAAGGGCATGAAACATTTGACAGAGCTGAGCTGTTATTGTTATCATCACTAAAACAAACCACTGGGCTTTTTACCCAGATGCTAAAAAATGAGGTGTTTAAAAACATCTTGGACTATTTTTTTAGAAAGACACAAATTCTGCCTCAGCAGTTCTTGAGCCATGGCCCATACAGGGGGCAGAACCTTTATATTCCTCTCTGTATTTTGCATGTGTTCACTCCTTTCCTAGGCCTGTGCCCCTGGAGAACATGCCATGCCAGAGGGACCGTGGTGGGACCAGGACTGCCCATCCTCTGCTCTTCAATGCTGCCCCAAAGCCCCTGAAATCAGGGAGTACTCGGACATGAATGAATTTTAGTGCCTAAATTCCCAGATTAGGATTCCCAGCCTGGAACCCTTCCTGCAATTAGGCATAGAAGGTTTTTCTAAACCAAAAAACCAAAGCAATGAAGCAGGGCTGATATTTTACCATTAAAAACAAGCAGAAAAGATACTGGTACCCAGCACTGCTTCTCTAGGCAGGACTCATGGCACATTTGTTTGAAACTTTGCTGTCCAGGACCAGAAACTGGGCAAGCTGAGCTTTGCTCTGACCCCACTTTTATGTTGTGATTTAGCTAATTATTTTTGTGTGTGCCTTATTTTTGCTTTTAGCCACCCATGCCTTCCTTCCTAGAGAAGCCACCATGCAGAGAATACTGACTCTATCCATCATTTTGCCCTTGATTTCTCTACTGGCAAACCCCTCAATCTGTTTCAAATGTAATGGCACAGCTAAAATCTTTTTGTTTAAATAACCTTCTCGTCCTTTTATCAGACACAATTTATTAGGAAAGCCCATCTGGCAAATCCTTTTGCAAGAGGAGCAAAACCTCCTCTGTATTTGCAATACATTATTGCCAGGTGCAGAGTGATTTAAAAATAGCCCTTCTGCCAACAGAGCAGAAACAGCAGAACCCACAAGCTGGGCTTAGCTGAGAATAAAATGTAAAATTACAATGAAATAAAAGCCCCAGTGTGCTGGATGGGT
>JAWWEV010000044.1:3310530-3324442 GCA_035583235.1 Hafferia zeledoni | reverse complement strand
AGTCCAACTCTCAAGTCAATGGCCCACACAGGGGATTGAACCCATGACCTTGGCATTATTACAACCAAGTTTTAACCTCTCTAAAAACCCCAAAACCTGTGTCTGGAGCCACATGGTGGGGGCTGTGGGACAGCCCAGCTCTCTGCCATCCACAGGGGGTGCATTCCTGTCTGAACACCCAAAAAACTGTGTCTGGAGTGTACATGGAAATGGTAAGAACAAGAGATGGGGGGAGTGACTTGAGTTGAACTTGATGATCCTTGTGGGTCCCTTCCATCTCAGAATAGTTTGTGATTCTGTGATTCTGATTCTGAGTGTGAGAGCAAGACAGCAGTTAGACCAAAATCAGCCCTGTGTGATACAAATACTGACCCTTCAATGGACTGTGAAGGGAAGTACCTGCCCAAACCCAAGAACAGGCTGGGGCAGTGTGCCCATGGCAGGCACACCCCCACTCACACCCCGACCAGCAGAACTCCTGCCTGAATCCCTGACCAGTTCACTGCTTAGACAACCTGCAGAATTCTCCTGGATGTGCCTTGTGGCTTCAATATTCCAAACACAGATTTGTGTGTGGATATTCCAACTCCCTCGGGCTGATTTTCCCTGTGGGAAGGGCAGTGTTGGTTCCTCTGCAATTCCACCCCTGGCTGGGGCTCCCTCTGCCCTGAGGGACAGACCCAGCTCAGGATGCACAGGGAGCAACATTTTCATGTGCTCTACACGTGCCACCTGTTGTGTGATTTGGATTGTACACAACACCCTCATTTTTAGACATTTTAAAATAGAAGTAAAATCAAAATAAAAATTGCTCTTTAAATAGAGAACTTGACTTTTTAAAAGCCCTGTAGGAGCAAACAGTCCTGCCCTGGCTCACTGGTTCCAGCACTGTTACCAAAGCCATAAAGCTGCAAGGCAGCAGGGACAATATTTGATGTACTAACGTGTTCATCCAACACTGGCTCTGTTTTTCCAAGGCCAGAGTTGCCATGGAACATCCACTGTGATCCAGCAGGATCAGCTGCCCTGAGCACTGAAACCACAGCTGGATGGATTTATGGGCCTGCACTGCCACAAAGGTCTTACCTCAATAAAGACATTTATTGCCCATTTTTCTTTCTGTCAGTGCATTTGTGCAAATCAAGTGCAAACTTTAACAGATTGGAACAAGAGTGATTTAACACATTTAAAATAGGTTAAAATGATAAAGTCAAAGACAGAAAAACCAGGGACTGGAGCAGTTATTATTATTGCTCACATTCTGTCATGGTAATTAGGAATTAAAATCAGGAAGCATTTTGCATCATGATATATTGCAGTAATTTAGTAGAATTATAGCAGACAATGCAACATGTTAAATAAAATAATTCTAATACCACACCAGCCTGCTGAACAACAACAGGAACCAGAGAGCATTTATATTCCTTTCTTCCATCCATCACTGAATTAGCTTTAGTGTCCTTATATCTAATTATTGCTTTTCACAATCAATATCTACTTTACTAGACAGCATGGAAATGAAGAAGAGATTGGAGCTCAAAGGTTTCAAAAAACCTGTATGATCTCAAAAATATATGGAGAAATAGCTGAGTTAAAATCAGACATGCATTATTACCCTGATTACCATAACATTAATATTCATTTGGTCTATTTTGCACGACAACAGCAAAATTCACAGAAGTAGATTTTGAATTAATTATTTCTTCACCAGCCAAGGCTGATAGTTGCAATGAAGGGAAATACAGTGTATCTATGGAGGTCTATAGGAATGGATGCTGTTGTTTTCTAGCCAGTCAAACACAGGGAAATTTAAACTAAACTTGTCTGACATGAATGAGAAATACCCTTTGTATGTTCTGAAGTGAGATTTAAGCTGCTCAGTGAGTAATGGAAACAGGATCAACTCCTAGTCCTCATTTCAAGGTGTTTGGGTTAACAGAGTCTCTCCACATTTACAGACCTTGCAGCATTTCAGTCTGTGCCACTTCTGTGCCACCAGCTCAGGGGCACAGGATCAACAGCACAAAATGCACACCTTCCCCTGGATTATTGTGCTCCACCCACGAGCAGCACAGCTCTGAGAATTGCACATCAGGGAAATAAGGGCTGGAGTGCAACTCTAATTCAGTTTCTCTTTCTCCTGCTCGGTTCAAGTGAGGGTCAGTGAAACCTCCTGCTCTGGGTAAACAGTGCCCAGCGTGTGCCTCAGGAGCTGCAGCAGAAGGTGATGTGCTGTCACCCCACTGGCACTCCCAGCAATGCCAGGGGAGGAGCTGGAGCCAAGCAGAACAGAGACTTTGACTCCCATCCCCTGAGCATCCCACCCCTGTGTCCCTCCCATCCTGAATTCCCTGGCTGGGCGCTGTTCAGGGCTTCATTCACAGCATTTTAGCAACGAGCTGACATGCTGAAAAACCCGAGAACTCCCTGATGAAACAGCTTCAGCTCTGCCAGGCAGCACAGACCGTGCCTGTCACTGCTGACATTCTCAGGGACCACAAGACCAGTCTGCACCCTCCCTAAGCCAAAGGTGTGGGCTGGCTCTGAACCCAAGTGCTGCCAGAGAGCAGCAGTGAACATTAAACAGTGCATAAATCACACAGTGCTCACATAGCTGGTGATGGAACACACTCCCCTGGGACTCACTCAGAGCAGCACTGACTGAGCTGGGGGTACCTGGTGGGTAATAGATGATCCCTGTCATGTTCCCAGTGGGCAGTGTCTGTATGCCAAAAGCATTGCTCAAAGGATACCTTGTTGTGCACATGTAATTATTCTGCCCTAAGCAGTGCAACAGCTGTCAGCCTCATTAACAGGCTGAGGGAAATGCACCTCCCACCTGGGAACTGAGCAGCTTCCCCTTACCAAGGCTGCAGGAGGGGCACCCCAGGACACTCTCAGGCTGCACCTCAGAACCCTCAAAATCCTCTTTACTGCCTTCTTCCTTCTCAAGGATGAGTTCACACACTCCTTCCCTGGGTCTCTGTACTACAGACCCCTTCCCCAGACATTTTAACTTGCATTCCATGCCTACCAGAAACTTCTTCCCATAAGTTCCTGCAGCCAGTGACTGTTCAAAGCAACCCAAAACCACAGAGGAACATATTTGTGTACAAATCCAGGGCTGAATCTTTAAATGCTGGGCTTTATCACAAGTTACTCTTTCTTTGCAAGGTGTATGACCCTGTTTTGCTCCCTGTGTGGGCAACAGAGTCCCACTGCCCTCCTGCCCTCTGCTCCTGAGCCCCTCTGGATGGGCAGCAACTCCCACCCTCCTCTAGACAGGATTTTACACAGTTAATTGTCCTTCTCCAACTCTGAAAACTTTTTAACTTCGGGTGACTGCAGAAAGCATCACCTCAGTCCCAAACCATTGTTCTCTGTTTACTGAGAGCTCTGACCATTGTTGGGTTTCCTGTTTGCTCTTCCTGACACCTCCTTGGAATTCAACCCCCTTTACTCCCAGGGAATGATGTGAAACAGATAAAATGGAATACAATTACACCAAGAAAAGAGCTCAGCCTTTTCTCTGCTCTCCAAAATGCTCCCCAGGACTAAATTCACAGGTGTAAGTTGTGTTTAGAGAACAGTAGAGCAGGAGAGGCAGAAGGGAAGGTGTGCATGAGGATCTTCCATCTCCTGGGGCTTCAGAGGCAACTCCTCTGCCCACCAGGACACCCAGGGAGAGGCAAAGGCACAAACCTGATGGGTCTTTCCCAGCTGAGAGACCCCAACCAACAGACACAGACCAGAGTTAACTAAAGATGAACCCAAACTGAGCCTGAGCCACCATACTTACACTGTCATTGCTGCCCTTGTTGTCCTCGTATTTTGTCTCTATGTGAATGGAGAATTTAGGCAAAAAGGAACACTGCAACAGAAGAAATACAAGTTCAACATAAAAATGCACCTTGTTTCATCAGCTGGTATATTCATGCATCCCTTTTGGTGTCAGCTTTCTTATTGCTTTTTCAGATTACTTCAAGAAAAAGAGTAAGTGTTCACTGAACATAAAAGTAAAGGTTTTTATGATTCTGGAGGGATAGAGATTCCACTAAAACCTGAGTACTATAATGAAGGTATAAATAAATTAGTATAGGCACTCTGAATAACTGGATACAACTGTTTCCATGCTCACTATGCCAAGGAGTACGAATGTCCTGAATGCCTTGTTAGAAATTCAATTCATTAAGATCTTGAGAGCAACTTGATATTCCTCATCATAGATCAGTCTGTATCTCATATAAAATAACCCAAGGACACTTCAGTGGCTGCAGGTCCTGACCAGACAGGCAGCAAAGCTTTTATGTGTGGGGTTTTAAAAAAAATTTTCAGTGAGAAATCAATTTTAGCATAATTTCCTATTAATGAAATTAAGATGGATCATGAGCTGCTGTGGAAATTCCTTTATACTAAATCCAAATGAATCTTTAATAATGGAAAAAAATTAAGAATATGATAATGCATAAAAAACAAGAATACACTTTTTTCCTATTAAAATATTTCTGTGTTTACATGGGAATAAATTTATTTTTCTGAGCATTGCTTGGCTTGGCTGGCTTATCAAGACTAGAATTTAGAATTTTATTTTTCTGAGCATTGCTTGGCTTGGCTGGCTTATCAAGACTAGAATTTATAACACTAGGCAACCAAATTCCAGTGGCAAAAATCCTTGAAATATCTTTTCGTTAGTATTTCACAGTTCTCTTTTCCAAACAGCATTTCAGAGAGGCAGAGGGAGCAGCGTCTCAGCAGCTCTGAAGGGGCAGTTCAGCATTTCCCTGTTAGTCACCACATCTCCTCTTGCATTCACTGCCAGTTCCTGGTGTGATGCTCCACCAACCCCCTGCAGCGAGGGATCTCTGACTGCTCTGCACAGGGTTATACAACGAGGACATGATGCCTCACAGTCCACACTGCTGTGGGCCAAGTCTGGGCTTGGAGGGCTTGGAGAGCTCCAGGGAGGGGCTGCTGACTCAGGGAGAGGTGATGCAGGAGCCTGGGGCACTGCAGCACAACTGGGATGAGGAGCCAGCACCCTGGAGATGCAGAAAATACGTCCCTCCTTCCATGGATATCACCCAACAAGTCATTGTTCCACCTTCTTCTGATCACAGATGGCCAGGACTCAACGAGCACCTCAAGGATCAATCCTTAAAAAAGGAGTGAGAGTGTTTTTCCAAAATAAAGCTCCATGGAAGGCAAACCCCCTTTGTGCTGCTGATCTGAAGCATGGCTGCAGTCTGGGGGGAGATGATGAAGAAAGCCAAGGGCCAGGTTTCCCTTTTAGCTTGCTGTTAAAACATCCCTGCTGTTACAACATCCCTGCTACCATCCCTGGAGGTTTTTAAACTGAGCTTGGCCGTGGCACTGAGTGCCATGATCTGGTAAAGGGACTGGAGTTGGACCAAGGGTTGGATTTGATGATCTCGGAGGTCTTTCCCAACCCAATCCATTCTATGATTGTATTCTATGATTCAATCCCTGCCCAGGGGCACCAGCAGCCACTCAGGGCACGACACCAAACGTTGCTCTTTCATGAGTGGAACTTCAGCAAGACACTGCTTGAAGCTACTTGGTGATTCCTGACCCAGAATCTCCACTCTAATTAAAGAAGGAGATCTAACCTTGTCTTTCAAAAAAGCAACATCAAGATGAAGGATCCTTAGAGTGGTATAGAAGAATCATAAGTGCCTTTTACCTCGAGCCACCTCTGTAGAGAGCAGAGTCACTTGGTGTAAAGCCACCCACAGCCAGACTCCCTTGTGTTAAGTATGAGAGAGAGGACTACACCAAGCTAATTTGAGATTATAAATGGCAACATGGGTTTACCCCAAGTGAAAACTCAAATTCATGACAAAGTACTGCACTGCAAACACATCTCTGAGGAGCTGGAGTGAGTGGCAGCCCTGGCTCAGCAGCTGTGGGGGGTCTCGCTGGCTTTCAGAACGCTGAGCAGGGCCCAGATTTCTGAACATTTCACAGAATGTGTCTCATGATTCATCAGCTGTGCTCTGACTAATTGGCAGAGGGCTCTGGCAGAACCAGCAAACTGTTTATGCATCCTTCAAAAGAATGTTATTCATCATGCAAAAAGTTGTTGGTTTTTTCCCCTCCTTGAGTGGCCTCGTATTGACTTAGTTGGGGATTAAAATTGTTATGCAACACTCAGGATCAGACTGGGGAGTGAATAGCAGGCAATAAACCTTTGGGTGGATGTTTTCCTTCCCAGCACTCCTCCCTGCCTGCCCTGCCTCTCCTGGGGCCCGTGTTCCTCCAGCACAGACCTGGAGCTGATGGATGCTGAGCACACAAACAATGCCCAGGGCACTGTTTGCAGCTCTCCATCTCAGACTCCACACCTTCCAAGGCTCCTCTTTGAAATCAAACAGTGCCAAATCCAATCCTTAACTTGAAATTAGACTTAACTCCTACATAATAGTGCAAAATACTCAGAGTGCCAGTGCCTTCAATGGTGAGGTTTCTTTGTGTGAAGGTCTCAAGGGAATTCTATACTGTCACCTCCAGAATTGTTATACATCAGTACACCTGTGACATTCAAAAACAAGTAAGGGGAACGTTCTGGAGGGGTTGTTGGTTTTCTTAAACCTTCTATATTAGCACCTTGACTTTGGAGGAGCTGGGAGAGGTTTCAGGCCCCTGAGAGCAGCCAGTGCAATAGGCACAATTCCCACACTCTGGAGGGCAGAGCCAAAGCAGAGAATGCAGCACACACAGAGCTCAGCCCGAAGCTGCATTTGCAATTCCCCACGTACAACCTCTTGAAAAACGAAAGGCCTATTTTTAGCGTGATGATTGATTAGCGTTGCCATAGCAATCAACGACACTTACAAGAACGGGGAGAACCGAAGTGTGCCAAAACACTCGCCAAAGTCTTAAAGGGACAGCCAAGCACCCTGGGGGTGTGACAGTGGTTTTATGGATAGGGCTGGCAAATTAACCTTCGCATGGTCATTACACCCGAGGGGGCTGCAGGGTTTGGTGGAGTTGCCAGTAAAGATGCTGGTCTGAGAGAGGTTTCTTTTCCCTCTGGAACCTGCTGTGTGTGAGTGATGCCAGGGCACCAACACCATCTCAGCTGGGTTCCTTCTCCACATGGCTCCTCTCTGCAGAATGTTCAGAGACCTGCTGGACACCTCAGCTGGCACTTCACTTCTCCTGCTCCTTGTGAATATTAATCCACAATCCTTGGCAGTTATTTCTGTACAGTAAAAATTAATCCCACTTTTTATTTAAGCAGCAGAAGCACATCCCCCTGAATTTTAACATAAAAGCCTGGCAAGGCAGACGCTTCATGGAAATGTTCTCTCTCATCTCCCACCACTTCTCAGACTGATGATTTTTTTTCATGGTCACATATACATTATTTTGGCAACACAGGTGGAACTGGGTCCTTTAGAGAGCAATCTCCAGGGAGCCTGGAGGTGCAGAACACAGTGACTGCTACAGCTGAGACTGGCCAAGCCAAATTCAATCTTTTTAAACAGGGTAATTTCCAAATGCCACATCCTTTGAATTCAAAATTTTGGGGCATTGCTTTGGTACTCAGTGGGTAAAAACAGCATTTCTTTACTGAGGATCAAACACCTGGAATAGATGATTGGAGTCCCTACTTTTCTATAACAGGCAAAGGGGATGTGGGACCACGAGGCAGCAGAAGGTGGAATATCCAAAGTTTCTTGGGAAATGGCCACCACGTTACTGAGTTCCCTGAGGCTACTCCAGACAGCACTGCAAGGGCTGCCCCAGGGTCACCCACAGCACCCACCAGCAGGGCAAGGCTGGGGAGAACACATGGCAAGGGCTGGGCAGGGTGATGGCAGGGCCTGGGAGAGGTGACTCAACGAGAGGGAGGAGAGCTAGGAAAGCAAATCAGCACAGCAAGGTGGCAAACAGCAAAACAGAAGTGCTGTGGAGCAGAAAGGGTAGAGAACAACACAAAAACAGGGCTGGAAAATAAACAAGGGAGCAAAAATCTCATAAACAAGGTGAGTAAAAACCCACTATTTGTATAGTGAAGATGAAACAGTGAGTAACAAGCTGCCTTCAGCCACCAGGAAACCCTTCTCCCTGGCTCTGCCTTCCCTGAGGACGTGTCTCCCTGACACATGGGAGCAGTGACCTGCTCAGTGAGCAGGAACAGAGGGGAGCAGCAGCCTGCACGAGTGGAGATGGCAGTGCCATCCATCAGACAAGGCTGGCACTGCTCTGCAATAAGCCAGCCCTGGAAAAAGGGAATTCTCCAAGCAGTTTGATTCAATGGGATTAAGCCATTAAATGAGAATACAGATTTGCAGCTTTCTAAAAATGTATTATTTGGTTTTTATGAATATTACAGAGGTCCTTCTTTTTGCTGGAACCTTAAGGGACCCAAGCCTGTGTTTTCCCAGAGCAAAGGAACCAGCAGCCTGTTCTCTGAGCTGGGCTGGGAGGGAGGAATTCTGGCAGGAACTTTGCATCAGGCTCTAGTCCTGCAGTACAGATGCTGTTGCATTTTTGATGCAGACTCTTCATACTCAAGCTGGAGAAAAGTTTATGCACTGAGAGCGAAGAGTTACATCCAAATTTCAAGGGCTGGTAATCAGATAAAGAGAACACAGGAAAAAACTAGACAGCAATGTTTATCTGAAAGAACTGCTTTCCTTCTCAAGTCATCTCATTATAAAAATAACAATTACAACAACATTCCTTCCAGATAATTTACTTCATGGATAAACCAGCAGCAAAGTGAAGCACAAAACAGGCCTATTCTCAAAAGTAATCAGAAACCAGCAGGTCAGTAATGGACCATTTAGCAGCTCTCACTCTGGGGCCTTGACACATACCAGATGACATAATTTTACCTCCCTCAGTCATTTGCTGTAGAAGAATTATTGTCACTGTGATAAATCATCAAAGGAATTGTTGTCTCCTGCTTTCTGTTCTGTAACTGTTTTTCATGAACATTCTGAATTTATATCCCATTCCTAAGTTAATTTGGGACACTGGCATGTTGAAGGAATCCACCTCCTCACACAGAGGAAACCAGGCCATTTTAATGTTCATTTTGCTTTTATATAATTATGAAACTAACAATTGGCCATCAATTATGCACAAAGAAATTTGTCCAGCTGTTTTTCCATTTCAGCCCCTGAGCTGAAATATTGCTCCCAACACTGAAGCTGCTCAGGGCAGGCAGCAAATCTGTTTGAAATGCTCCCTGGTAAACACTTGAACTGCTCCTTCAGACTCACAAGGGTCTGCTTCAGTTCTGTTTGTATTTTTCCTCCCTCTTTGTGCTCCAACTGGAGAGCTGAACTTTGTTTGGCTCATTCTCAGTGTTCTTCGACCATGTGAAGTTTTTGTGCCGTGGTTTAGTCACCAAACATTCGTGATCTGATTATTTGTTTGCTTGAGGCTCCTCTCTTTTTTTTTTGTGCAGAATCTCCACTGCCACTTGAGCAGGTCAAATGGATATTTGCTCTGTGCTGTTTGTTTTCTAACAATGCCCCAGTGCAGGCAAGGAAACTTGGTTCCACACAATTCTTTTTCGTTTGGTTTGCAATAGGCATGGGTTTGCTTTCTAGTTAATTATTTCTAATCTATCTGGACAACCTCAGAAAGAAAAATAACAAAGCCTCCTGGAAGTTCCCTCATTCTTGTCCACCCAGAACAGCATAAATATCTTGCACTCCAGAGACATACTTGCAAAGGCTGTGATAAGCTGGCACACAGGGGGTTGTGAGAGCTGCAATCTCTCCTCCACCTCCAAGGGAAAAGGCCCAGCCCATGACTAGCAAAGGAATTGTTTCCAAAGCCCCAGCTGGCAGCCCCATTGCCCTGGGAATGCAGGTGTAGCTGGGCAGGAGGCACTGCCAATACCCAAGTCCTGGAATCACTTATGGAATGGAATCCACTGGAGCTACTTCCACAGGGCTCCCTTTCTGCTGTGCCCTAAGTACAATATCCCAACCTTATGATCTTACATCAACCTCATCACAATATTAAATGAACCTATAGATAAAACTTTAGCATGTGTTTTACCAAGATACCTCACCAGGTTTCTAATGACAAGATCAAACCCAAAGCAGCTCCTGACTAACCTGAAGAGACTTTCTCACACACAGTTGGGAAGTAACACATAAAACCCTTACAGGGATATCTTCCTCCCTAAATAGTACCCCAAATCCATGTGACTGCCTTTGGCTTCAGCCTCCAAAGTAGTTTTTCGACTTCCTCCTCCCTCTCAATGTCACAGGAAGCTTTCAAGGGTGAGGTCCAGCTCTGGGACAGCATTTCCTGGGACAGCAGCCATGTGTCACCTTCCTGGTGGGAAGTCTTTTGTGTTGCAGCTTCAGGGAGGTCCATGTGCCCTCCTGACAGGTCAGTGTTGCACATCCACACACCACAAAGGCCTCACTTGTCCAACACTCTGTCCAGCTCATCATCCCAAGCGTGTCATTTGCTTTCCACACTCCTAATGTGGCTGTCAGTACTTGGGAGCAGAGGTGCTGTTTGCTGTCAGACTCAGGGCTTTGCTGTGTCGCAAATGCCAGTCCTTAAATCGGGTGCCATCCTAAAGGACCCAGATTATTGAGGGCTAACACCATGGCAGTGTAGCTTCCATTCCTCTTCCAATCCCTCTTGGCTTTCCATACAGCCGTTGCCGACAACAATATTCTGAGAATGATTTTCAGTGCCCAATGAGCACCTTTTCTCAGGTGTCCTAATTTCAGGTCCTTAAGAAGGTCATATTTATGAAATCTGTACTATTTCACAGGAGAACTAGACTGAATGCAACTTCTCACCAGCCTTCATATTTTACAACTTAAAAACCATAAGACTACCAGCAAGGTTCAGCCTGTTGTTCACACCCTCTTCCAAATCACTGACATACACTGAAATAAAATGCTCAGCCTTTAAGGTCCTGCTCTGTTTGGAGTGGAACTTCCAAGGTTAGGAAGGTGTGAACACACTACAGAGCAGTGTGTACTCCCCTCTATAAGATTATGCTTTATTTATCCAATTATTGCCCTGCCTTTGGAATCAGTTCTCCCTAAATGAGGCTCAATTTAACTCTTCCCATGTCCCACAGACCCTTTGGAGGGACTTCACCATCTCTAAGAAGAGGTTTCCAAGCTACCTTTGTATTTTGGGAAATGCTTGTGGGCTTATTCTTTCTGTCAGAATTCTCTAATGACTCTAGAAGATGAAAATGCAGAGAAATATTCCAGACGAGGATGGGAGTTATTCCCAGTGGTACATTTAACATTTTTGTTGTAGATTCAACAGTTTGAGGCAGAGGAACTGTCTCTTCTTTCCATGAGATGAATTCAGTCTATCAGCTGCATTCAAACATAATTTGGGTTTTTGCCTGCAACATATCCCTGATCCCCCCCAGTATTTCTGGCTGGATTTTTGCCTGCAGGATTTCCCTGGTGCCCCCAGTATTTCTGGCTGGATTTTTGCCTGCAGGATTTCCCTGATGTCCCCCAGTATTTCTGGCTGGATTTTTCCTGCAGGATTTCCCTGATCCCCTCCAGTATTTCTGGCTGGATTTTTGCCTGCAGGATTTCCCTGATCCCCCCTCAGTATTTCTGGCTGGATTTTTGCCTGCAGGATTTCCCTGATCCCCCCTCAGTATTTCTGGCTGGATTTTTACCTGCAGGATTTCCCAGATTCCCCCTCAGTATTTCTGGCTGGATTTTTGCCTGCAGGATTTCCCAGATCCCCCCAGTATTTCTGGCCCTGTTTCTGTGCCCTATGGTGGATAATTCAGCTCCCCCAGGCAGTTCTGCTGTCACTTGGTGACTGCTCTGCCCACCTCCTGCATTTGGAGACCAATTTAATTGTCCTTTACAGTCTCTCCAACCCTGCAATCGTTTCTGCTGCTGCTCTGAACATCCCTGCAGTGTCCCCTTGCACAGACCTCACTGCCAAGTGTGCCAGAGGTGGTTTCATGGGCTCAGGCAGAGCTCACCTGCTCATTCAGACTCTCTGAATTGCTGTTTAGTTTTGTTACTATATTGCATTTCAAATTCAGACATGCACTTCTGTCTGCTACCACCCCTTTCACCATTCCCACTTGTGCTTTTCAGTTAAAGAAAAAAAATCCCATTAAAAAATTCCAATTTAGTTTGAGTAAAGGAAAAAAAAATACAATGGAGAGACATCAGTGCAACATAGCAAATATTATCTTAGCCTAAAACTAAATGTGCCTCAAAGGGAAACCCTTAATTAATGTGAACTGAAGACATCCTCTGGCAAAAATAGGTGAGAATCTGTCCCTCATCACTACTGGGGGTACTTGATAATCAAATTAATTTTAAACATGAAAGACAGCAGACTATGCAATAAATATGTACAGTAGATATGGAAAAGCACAGTTTGGTCATCACAATTTCAGTCTTTCAGATCTGAGCCTTTAAATACTTTTAGTTTGTCTCTTTCACATTTATCCCATTGAAATATTTTTTTCCTCTCTTTTGTTTCAGGAGTTTTTAAAAAATCTGGACAAGCATCTTGAGCACTGCAGAGTTAAGAGAAACAAGTGGGTTACATTTTATCCACAGTCAGAAGTTCAAACTAAATCAAAGTAGGAGTTTCCAAAAGGTCCCTTCACCTGGAATTTCCTCTCCAGCTCCAACTCATCTTCCAAGGCTGCTGAAAACTCACTGCATATTATCGAGGCCACCACATTTAAAACAATTTTTCTCATGATTTATGTGCTATATTTTGCCTTAGCTCTGCTAGAGGGAATAGCTGATTTTTCTGGGCACCGTGCCCAGATTATGTTTAATTTTGTCTACAGATTGCACAGTTTCCCAGATACTATACCAGAGATGAGCACTTTATAAGTTAATAAAACAATAAATAAAATAAAATCTGTTCTCATGTCTCCATGTAATAACTGGAACTTTAAAAGCCTTGCTCTGTTTTATAGAAGCTTTGCTTTGTTACAGTCAGTAACTAGAAACTTACCAAATTATTTCAAAGTGATAAAAAATAAGGTAAATAATTTATAGGATTCCCATAGAAACACTTCAAACTTCACCTTAAATGCCTTAAAAAGTAACTAAAATAAAGTTACACTACTGAATTCATTATGGATTAGTTACATTAAAAAGGAATCAGCTTGGATTCTACTCCTTTATTTTACATATTTTTTCTACTTTTAAAATAAAAAAGAGGAAGAAAAACTTACTGTGTATTCTGATTTCCAATTGTCCATTTGTAAAGAAAAGTATGATGAGGGAAAAGGAAAAAAAAGAAATGTGAAATAAAACAATGATGCAAGATCCTTACAACAAGCATACATTAATAATACAAATAATTGTGTCAGATAATTTGCTGAGTTTATTTGACTGAAGTCCGTGAGACAATAAAGGACACAAGTCACACAGAACTCAAGCACTTGATGTTTTCCTTGCAAGGATGAAACTGCATAGATACAACACTCCAGTTTTTACCTGCCCTTATAGGCATATAATAAATAATCTTTATTTCCTGCTATCAGTGAATATAAGGTGGGAAAACATGCAGTTCAATGGGAGTTGTTACAGAAACTTGGTCTCTATTGCACAGTATGTAACTTGGAGCTTCTGAAAATACAGCAAACTATCCCCAAAGCACAACTCCCTCATCCCTCTGCTCTGCTCCTTACCTGTGATCGTGTAAGGATAATAATTCCAGGCCTTCTCTGTGACGTAGAATATTTTGGGCACAACTGCTCTAGCCCAGCTGGGCAGTTTGCTGTGAGGAGAAAGAACACACAAAATTAGGATGCCCTGTGACTGTGAGTGGTGCAGGAAGAAGGTGCTCAGGACCTGCCAGGTGTGTTGGTGTGTTGGGGGCACAGCAGTGCCACAGTCCCAGGGTGTGTTGGGGACACAGCAGTGCCACACTGCCAGGG
>JAWWEV010000044.1:3297894-3310430 GCA_035583235.1 Hafferia zeledoni | reverse complement strand
TGTGTTGGGCACAGCAGTGCCACAGTCCCAGGGTGTGTTGGGGACACAGCAGTGCCACAGTCCCAGGGTGTGTTGGGGACACAGCAGTGCCACACTGCCAGGGTGTGTTGGGCACAGCAGTGCCACAGTCCCAGGGTGTGTTGGGGACACAGCAGTGCCACAGTCCCAGGGTGTGTTGGGCACAGCAGTGCCACAGTCCCAGGGTGTGCTGGGGACACAGCAGTGCCACACTGCCAGGGTGTGTTGGTGTGTTGGGCACAGCAGTGCCACACTGCCAGGGTGTGTTGGTGTGTTGGGGACACAGCAGTGCCACGCTGCTGGGGGTGTTTGTTTGCACTCCCTGTCTCAGCTCTCTCCAGGGCACACGTGAAGCCAAGGGCACTGCAAGGATCCCTAACTGAACTGAGGCTGCAGATTGCCCCATTCCTGCCCCCAAAGCACTCAGCCCACCCCAGGTGTGGCTGTGGCACCGTGCCCACAGCCACAGGGAGGCACTCTGGGCTCACCAGGACACACACCCTTCAGGCCCCTTCAACCCCAAACACAGCATTTCCTCTGGGAGGCTGTTTTGCCTTCGCCCATATTCCCTGTCAGCTCCCAACCCTCATGCTCAGCTCACCTGGCAGGCAGCTGTGCCCACACCACCACCAGCTCCTGAGGAGGCAGCTCTGCTATTAGAATGAACCAATCCCTCCCAACACCTCGTGGGGCTGGGAGGCAGCTGGTGGGAAAAGTAAATAACAGCAGTGGAGGGAATTAACAGAGCTGATGTCACAGCTGGGAGCTCTTCTGTCAACAGAACTCACCAGTGTGGTGGGACAACAGCAGCAGAACCAGAAATGCCAGACAGGGACACAAGGCTGGATAAATAAATGAAATAATGCTGTGCAGGGTTGGGGCATTCTTCTGCCAGGGCTCCTTCCAGCACTCTGGTCACAGAGGGTACCAAAAACTGATGGACAAAGAAACATTTCACTCTAATCCACCTTTCAAGCCCTCCTTCATGACATCAGCTGTAATGGCAGGACCAGGCACTGCGGGGCAGGCAGACCTTGGAGCCACCAATGTCCCTGTCCCTGGAGGACTCACCTCAAACTGCTGCTCTCTGTCCTTGAGGGACTCACCTCAAACTGCTGCTCTGCCCAGAAGGTCACCTGGACCAAGAGTGAATCTTTACTGAGCTGAAATAGAGCCTTTCAAACCTCCATCTTCCAAGTGTAAATGTTTGAAAGTGTTTAGATAAGTGTGTGCAGAAAGTAAATTAACCTTCCACGTTGGCAAATTTCAGAAGAAAATCCAGTTTGGATCATTAGGCCTTATTATATGATGTAGCTACACATGAATATTTCATCTGTGCAGAGGCAAAATGCAGACAATGGTGCATTATCTACAGATTCAAAGCCAAGTGCATTGACTTTTGCTCTTTGGTGACATTGCTCAAAACCAGGTTCTTTTCTTAACAGAAACTTTCCTCTGTACAGACTCTTAAGCAGCATTTTACATCCTGCATAACAGACTTCCCTGCATCAGATCTGTTTATTTTGTCAGCCTCTGTCAGTGTTTTTATGACTGTCTCCCTTACCCCTGCTAAACTTTACTCTGATGCCTCAATTATAAATACCAGAGGATGCAGATTTTCAGATTCTGGAAACATTGTTCCAGCAGGAGAGAAGAGGCAGTAAACAATTCTAAATATAACTAAAGTTACCCTGACTAGAAAACATACATCTGCTCATTTTGCACTTCTTTTGGTTATTGTTGTTTTTAGCATATTTGCCTGTCTACCTATCCTATCCTCACTGGCACAGCACATCTTGGAAAAAACCCATTTTATGAGCAAAACATACATTACACTCAGAATTGCCAGTTAGTCCCAGTCATAGACACACATCAATTGTTCCAAGGGGCCACTCAGAGAAAGAAAGATAATATTCCTATTTCAGCAGCACAGGTATCTGTGGATCATATAATCTTTTTTTTTTCTCTCTCATTTCTCCCCTCCTCAGTCTCAGCACAAAGGGACAAGGTATTTCCTAAAGGCAGAGCAGCTGAAACCATTGGTGAGCAACAAGACCCTCTGCAAGAATTAAAAGTATCAGCAGGTAAGAAAAGACCATGCAAATAATGCACAGATATTTCCAAGAAATCATCACTGAATCTCTTCAAGAGATCAGTCTAGATCAAACAGAGTAAAGAAAGTTCCCAGTTTATTGGCCCTGGAAGAAGCAAAGCTGGGGGAGAGAACTGTGCAAGGAGTCCTGTTCCTCAAGGAAGGCAGGCACAGGAGAAGCTTCCAGCACATCCTGTAGGGAAGCACATCTCCCTGAGTGAAATCTTCCAGAGATATCTTGGCCTCCCAGCAAAAGCCACAGGGGCCTGAAAAGCTGCTGATCCTTCCACAAATAGCACTGCAACACCTGGTGACACTGGGACACCAACCCAGATTCCAACAGCAGATCTGGTGCTGGAGGATTGTGGTTCCCATCCAGCTCAGTGAGACACTCAGGTCTCCTCTGCCACTCTTTGTACCCACCTTTGGCTAAAAGACCTGCCAGGAATCACACACTTCCCAAGGAAGGTTTCTGCTTGTCTTCTGGGTTCTGAGTTACCCTGAATTGGCAATTCTGAGTGTGCTTAAAGCCTTGTTTCTTTTTAACATGAAGGCAAGAAATAGCCAGAAACATTAAAAAAACCCCACAGAGCTTCTGGGAGCTCTACAATGGGAACACATTTATTGATTTTCCCCAAGCCTTGCATCCAGCCTGTGAGAGAACAGTTACAAGCACAACAATACTAAATGTTGGCAAGATATATTATTAGACTATTTTTTTTGTGTGTGTGTGTGTGTGCAGCATCACTGGTGATTCAGTTTGGCCTGAGTTAAGGTCAGGTATGTCAGGGCTGCAGTGCAGGAGGAACCTGCAGTGTAGAAGCAATAGCTGGAGTGTTTCTATGCCCACTCCAAAACGCTGCAGAGCAGAAGTTTAATAAAATGAAACAGGCCCAGGGGAAAAGAAGAACTTCAAAAAAGCAGCGATATTCAATTAGATCAGCAGGAGTAGAAATGGGAACAGATTGAGCAATATATTTCATAGGACACAAATCTATATATAAATATCCCTGGCCTGTCAGTGTGGAGGCATCAATGCTCAGCAGCCTCATCCCACCAGAGGAAGAGACACATCAAAGAAATTATGGATCTTTGGGGCAACAAAAACATATTTTTCACTGTGTCTTTCAGCCCTGTGGTCCAGGAGGTTGTCACTGTACCAACCTCATGGTCACTCATAATGTCAATTAACTTGCTGAGGCAAATCTCATGACCAAAAATGTTGGCTCTGGGACATGATTATGAGATGAGAAAAATTTAAACTGTTTTAATGGTTTGGTTTGCGTTTTCTTAGGGGGTGAGGTGTTTGTTTGGTTTGGCTTTTAGTCTTTTGGCTCCCCATCCCTGGCAATCTTGGAAAACAAAATGACAAACAGTTCAGCGTAAAAGAAAACAAAAGTTCTGATTTTCAGTACCTCCTTCCCTTCAAGTTATAACTCCTTCTCTTGGGAAAGATTCTCTAGAAGAAACAGCAAAACCCCCTCTTTTTCAAGGCACTGATGTATCCACCCTTCCCATGGCCATCAGGAGCCATAAGGTGCTCATGTTTAAGGAAATAGAGAGGCTGTTGCCTGCAAGGGGCATTCCCTGCAGCCCTTTATTGCAGCCCACGCTGGCACAAACAGCTTTGTGGCACTTGCCTGTTGAGATAGACCCGTTTCTCTGTCAGCTGCCCATTGCCGTGGTTGGGGTCCTCGAAGGGCTCGTTCTGCACCACCTCCACGCCCTCCCCGCGGTCACTCTGCTCATGGCTGTGCTTGCTGATCATGTACAGCTGCCCAATCCTGTACTGCAAGGCAAAACCAACAGTAGGGGGTTAGGCTGAGGCAATGACACAAGGCTGTGTGCAAAGAAAAGGTGGTTAAAAAAACCCCAAACAGTATTTTTGGGGTCTTCCCATTATCTTCTTAAGTCCAGGGCATCACTTGTGGAAAAAATAACAAAATCTGTGTGCAAGCAGATGTACAGAATTAGGCCAGTCCTTTATTATTAGACTGTAAGCATATAAGAATCAACAATTAATCCAGTGTTCCCACATGCTGACATGCAAAGGGACTTCAACCTGCTGGTGAACTCCAAAGGCTCAGTGGGACACAGGAGTGAAGTCCTGCAAAAAGATTTGGGGTCACTGTTGCTGCCCACAGAACAAGGAGCACCAGCCCTGAAGGAAAGGATCATGTAGACTCTCAGCCCTTTGGAAAAGAAGGTTCAGAGGAGCAATTTGGCAATATTATTAAAATGAATTTAAGCACTTTAGTGATCCTTTTTCTGTAGATCTTGAGTTACTTAGGAAGCCAAACCCCAGGAGAATTGGCCCAACTTTGATATCACAGAAAAATAAACTGTTGTACCAGGAATTGATTTTTTCTCACTATGTCCCACATCTACACCAGGGCTTTTTCCTCCAGAGAAATACAACAAAAAGTACATGCTTGAACTTTCATTACAAAGATTTTAGAGTCAAATTGTACTTTCCCATTCATTTTTTGGTCTGAAATTTTACTCTCAAGTCCTTTGCCCATTCTTGAACACACCAGGGTTCTTACAGCAAACTGTCTTTGGACCTGTCCAGTTTTCTCCATTGGGAGAGCAATTCCTTTAGGCATGTCCATGCTAATAACTTCAATCACACCAATCCCTTCAGATACAAAGAACAACCTGTTAATTTGGGGAATGGCTGAGCTACCACACAAACTGCCAAGTCCTAGCTCAGCAGAAGCAAACAAGAGCACAGTGACAGCCTGACCTCAGAAACTCCATGAGATTCTTGTGGTTATTGCATATTATAAACAGCAATCCTATCACAAACTATAAAAAGCCCAAATCAAAAGAGCAATTAGCTTGGGAAAAAAACAACAACCAAACCATCACAGACTTTATTAGCAACTGGCAACAGGACAGTGTTACTAAACAAAACCATAAGGAACAGGATGATGGAGGGTGCCCCACACAAGTTCTTCAATTCCACACAACCCCAATTTACTCCCCTGCAGCAGGAAGGCCCAGAAGAAGGTAAGAAATTTGGAACTTGCATCTTGCAGGATCATTAAATCCTAAAATTGCTTTACTTGCTAATCCAGTTATCTACTTCTGTCTCTACTGGGTACCTTTTTCCCTCTGTCTCATCCTTTGTGAATATTTGGCCTGATCTCCAAAGCTTTGAAGAGCTGCAGATCTCACACATACCTTTTAACTACATCCACAACTAATTGCCTTCTCTTCTTCACTAACAACAAAGGGGTGCATTGGGGCACAGGCAAGGCAGAGTTTGTGGATAGAGCTCCACTGCTCAATTTGATCAACTATTATCCTCCTTATCTTCTAATGGAAAGGAAAAGATCAGTAATTTATATCCTGTAGAATATGAGAAGGTTGGGTGAGGAGAAGGCAAATTAGGAGAAGGAATTAGTTTGCCAGAAAGTCAATATTTGGATTGAGATCTCTACTGGGATTTTGTTACCCCAAAAGTTGTGCCTTCCAGTTGCCATGGACACCTCTGGGAAGTGTTTCATAATTGCACGTATCAATTCCCTATTTCCATGTGGTCCTTTGGGATTTTGCTCTCAGCTTTCATGGTCAAACACCTCAGATACAAACCTTGGCTCAGACACATCAAGATGAAGGTCCATTCACGCTGACAACCAACAGTGGGGTTGTACCAAAGCCTTCATGATCTGCCCCAGCACAACCCAGAGATCCCCACCACAACTCCACATGTTCTGCCAACAGAGGCTGCTCTTTCATGGACCTACAATACCATCAAATGCTTGCAAAATACCAGATCCAAGGACTGCAAACCAATGTGAGCAGAGCTGGTCCCTGCAGAGCAGCCTCAGGGCTTTCAGGGAGCAGCTGCTTTACAGGGCCTGAAAGTCAGAGCTGGGAGGAAGTTTCTCCTCCAAAGAGGCTCAAAATCACACCCATCCCAATTACACCCATGAAGGGACCCAAGGCAGCTCAGCACAGCCTCTCACGTGGAAGATGCTGAGGGGAACAGAAGGCACCAGCACTGGTGCTGGACAGCTCTCCTGCAGCAATCCTGCAGCAACATGGCTTTCCAGCCCTATGGATCTGCCACCAGGCAAGGAGAACACTCATCTCCAAAGCCCTGGGCACCCTGGGCTGGTGAGTGGCACCCCTGTCATGGCACAGGGCTGGAACAGGGGGAGCAATAAGGTCCCTTCCACCCCAAGCCACTCCAGACCCTTCCCTGGGTCCTGCACTGCTGGAAAGCAGCTGTGCTCTGCAAAACATACTTTTCATGCACTTTAAAGGAGCTCACTTAGCTCTTTTGTGTGCTATTCATTTGTTTTCATCTGGTTTGTAATATTTTTAAATCCTTCTGGAGCAGAATGGAAAATTTTCACTTCCAAAATAATAGTCCTTTACTAAATCAGAGAGTACAAAACTATTATTTCAGATAAAGCAACATATTTTAAAGTGTGTGTTTCTATTTAGATGAGTAAAATCAAAGGCAAAGATGTGTCTTTCAGAACTTGCTGGAATTTAAATGCCTGAATAAGAAGTCACAGCTTTTTCAAAGCTCCTGTCGATATTGTGGAGCAACAGCACTTAAGAACCATTTTACAGCAGCAAATGATACTCATTATTCCTGCAAGGGCAAACTGATGTGCCACTGTTATTTATGTTGCTCTACCACCATCTGAATTTACACCTTCTTAGCTGAAAGATAATTTTCTAAGACCATCTACTGTTCCAAGGAATTCAGTAACATTCCACGTGGTAGCACCTGACCTAAATTTGGATCTGGAGAAAAGGTCTTTGTTTGAAAATTCTTTGGTTAAATAGGGGGAAAATTTATTCAATACCAGAGGACGGACTTCAATAAACAAAGGCACAGAACGTGGAGTTAGAGGTTCCTCGGAGTGGTTCTGTGTAGGTTCTGCAGTAGAGTTGGTGTTTCCAACTGTGGTGGGTGAGACATTGTCTCAGAGGTGACTCCTCTTCTCCTCCAACAGGCAGATGGGGTTTGCTCTTGGGAGTTTAGTCAGACAAAAAACAAGGCTCATGTTAGCAACAGCATGATAATGGTCAATCTGATTTTGTTTAAACTTGGGAGATCAGAAGTATTTTTATCCTCCAGACAGGAGGGGGAAAAAAAACAAACATCAAAAAGAAGAAATAAAGGGGTCCCCCTGACCCATCTCTCACTTGTTGAGTCCCACTGTCCTCAGCAGAAGCTGCACAAGAAATCTTTGCTCAAACATGACTGGAATTTTTTTCAGCCTGACTGACTATTGCTCAGGTTTTGATCTAATACAAGTCTCAGAGCAGAGACTTTCAAACTTTGTGTGGAATGTAAAAAATAAAACTCTCTCCAAGGAGAAATTACGCCCAGAACTGTCTCTTATCTGAAATTTTCATACCATTCGTTGAAGTTCTTATCTGAACGCTCACAGAAAATGTAACAGATGTATCATTGGCTTCATCTTACACGTCAATTCTCATATTCAAAAGAATGGTTGAACCCTTTAATCTACATTTGCTTTTCTATAACGAGACTAAACCATTGGGGATGGGGCTGCCTTTTCAATTCAGGCAATTTTTTGTTCTAAGGCAGCAGTGAGATCCCTCCCTGCAGGCAGAGCTGAAGGCCAGGAGACACCGAGTGTCTTTTCTACCTATTCAAGGTGATGATTGTTCAGCTGCACTCCAACAATGGGAAGCATTTCTCACGAAGTGATTCATGCTAAAACATGCCAGTGGCTGCTACTCCTGCTCGCAGAAAACTGCAAAGGTAGAACAGGGGGAAAAAAAGAAGAAAAGCAGCAAGAGCAGAACTGCAACAGATCTGTGCTTGTGCACAAAGGCAGCTCCAAAGGGCACGGTCCTGTCTCCAGTGATGGCAAGAGTGGTTTTGTCATTGACCTCAATTGAGCAAAGATTTATTTCTAGCGAGGAAACACAATGAATCAGCTTCATCATCAGTTTATCTGGATCCAAGGGCATTGACTATGGCAAAACAGTAGCAATTGGATTATGGAATGCTGATTTATAGAATGCTGTCTCATTCATAAAATACAATCTTAAAACTGACTGATACATTTCTCATCTATTTTCAAGTCATAGCCCTTGAAGACTCTTTGTGTGCTCCTTGTGAATGTGCTCTAGAACTTCAGATTATTTTTTTTTAACTAAAAAGATTGACAGGAATATTATTCATCACTTGTCCATGTTTAGACTTACCTAAAATAATTTCTGATTGTGATCCCCAGGTGAATTACTGTCCAAACGTGCACAGTCTGTCACTCTGAGCAATCCCTGACCAGCAGTTTTCCAGAGATGTTTTACCTCAGGAACAACTTGTTTGGAAATGTCCTTGCTTGAGGAAATGCCTGTGTTTAGGAGGATGCACTGAGGTTTCCTGTTGTGTTTGTTTTGGTGTTGAAGGCACTGTTTTCAGGTCTGGATCCAGAGCTAAGCCCCACAATACCATAAATATGAGATGCTTACACTTAGATATTAAAGATAGGCAAAGAAAGCATCATCCTTACTTTAGATTGGATTAATTGAAACAGAAATTAATACCTCAACCTTAGAAAATATGTCTGTGGTAGAAGAGGGAATTTAGCCTCAACCCAGTGATTTCCAGCTCAGAGCTGTTACCACAAGACACACCTGTAATTTATTTTTAATTCTGAACGGTAATTACTGACACAGAAGTGGTTTCTCTTATCTCACTCAGGAACCATAAATCCTTCATGTTAACAGTCTTAGCCATCATTCCACCTTCACCCTGAGATGGGTGATGCCTGAATCCTCCTCCTGGATGTCTGGAGCAGAGCCCTCCCGCGTGGGCAATCCCAGCTCCTGCTGATGGAGCCCCAAGGCTGTTCCCCCTGAGCCCAAACTCCTGCACATGGTGATTCACAGCAATTCCAGAAAACCTTTGCCTGACACAAGCCCCAGGTTCTGACAGGGTGATTTGTTTTCCCTGTTATTAACATTCCTAGCTTGGTTTGAACAAGAATGGAGGAATGTGCCATGTGCAGGTATTTGATGGCTCATGGTGGGTTGGTGTTGGCTCCTCCTTGGCTGCTTTTCGAGTTGGGCTTTTCTTTTGGTTTCATTTCAGTTGGTGCACAGAGCTACTACTCTGCAAGGAAGGGAGGTGAGATCTCTGGATGAAGAAGGTTTTCCTGCAGGGAAACTGGTCAGACTGGCAACCACTGCAGAGTTAGAAAACTTCTTGCCACTGAAATAATCCTTGATTTTTACATGCAGGAAGAAAATGCACTCAATGTAAATTTGAACCTGGAAGCCTCTCCTATGTAGCAGAACTTACCAGGGTGAAGGAGTGGTTTGTGTTTCTACAACAGTGATTTTCCTGGTAAAATAACTACCCTGTGGGTTGGGGTCCTGTGCAAAGAGCACTGCTGGGTTTGGCTGCCTGGGCAATTCTGCAAGGAAAGCAGGAATAACAAACAGAGGAGGCAGCAGAGGGGTGTTCTTACAGCCCAGAGTGGTGCTGTGCAGGGATCCCTGACCCCCAGGGACCTGCCTGGCCAAACTGCAGTGTGGAGTCCACACCAACACACCACCTGACTTCTTGTTTCTCAGCTAAGATGTCCAGAGCACACCAGGCACGTTTTTGCATCCCCTTTGAGAGGCAGAAACACCCCAAGGGCCCATGAACTGGTATTTGACAGGGCTGTCCCCGAGGCACAAACCTGAGCAAGCAGCTCCAGAGGCACAGGCAGCTTCCCAAATTACTGCCTTCCAAAGCAAATCTGGTTTTATCTACACAAAAGACCAATCAACTCTCTGAAACAACAGAAGGAATAACACCAAACATCTGGGTCCCAAAATGTGAATTAAGTGCGATGCACTGTTGTGATTTGAGGTCCCAGAAAATCACAGGAGTCATTTCGTGGTATAAATATCACTTCCCCCAGTAATACACAAAGAATCTGACCAGTCAGAGTTTAGAGTTGAGCCTGAAATTTTTCTTTCAGCTAATTCCTGCATGCATCTGTGAGTCACAAAGCACTGCACAGCTGCTGACTTGCATCAGCACTATCCTTTGCTGCTGCCCAGATTCCTGGGAACGAGCTTTTGGAGCCTCACAAACAAACAGTGGCAGCAGGAACAGTTGACTTTTGCACGCTGGGAAGTGCCATTCTTTCTGCTTTCATGTTGGTTTGCCTTTTCAAGGAAGAAATTACAGCCTTTAGATACTTTATCTGTCTAAATTCCCGTGAGTGACAGTTCAGCACCAATACACTGGATGTTCAAAGTCCTCTGCTCTGGTATTTCCAGCTAAAGAAACATGGCCTGCCCTAAATTCACAGTATCCTGGCACAGGATGGTTTACAACTAAAAGAGTGACACTGACATCAGTGGCAGCAGGTCTAGATCTGTGGTTAATAGGTGTACAATGAAAATCAAAATGGAAATCAATGAAAATGAAGTTGCAAATGTTCCGCTTTCATGCAAATGGTTTGCCAAATATAGCTCATGTCCTGTTCAAATTGTAGTCATTCTGTGCTCCTACACCAGCTGTGCCATTGAGCAAAGCCAGCTGTTTATCTGGAGTGTACAAGCTCATACAATTTTTAAGAATCAGTTTTCATAAACAATGTTTTACAGTGAGTCAGCTGGTTACATTTGTCAAGCTCTCACACCATGTGCTTTTTACAGGAATGCTGCTGATGGTCCATTATGTAGATTTACACATGTATTTCCTGCCAAGGATGCAGTACAAGGATGCTGCCCCAATGTCCTCTGTGCTCACAAAGAACAGCTAAAAGGGACTTCTGTGTCTCTTGACCACTTCTAACCAGTCTGTTATTAACACCCCTCACTTCTGCTCAGCCCTGGTTATCAGTACCTGTCCTCATTATCTGCTTTAATTACACCTAATTGCCTTTCAGGCCCAGTTCACTCTGCCTTACAGTGCACAGTTGGTTTGGTGACTATCAAATACCACTGAAGCCTTTCCTAAGTCACTACAAAAGCTTTTTTTTTTTTGTCAGCCACGACTCATTCATGAGATTGTAGTTCATTTAAAGGCTGAAGTTCAAGCAGCTGTTCAGTAAATATATTAAAATTTTAACTCAGAGTGCAGTAAAATGAAGTAAAAATACAACATCATTTTTGTAGAGGTTACTGAAGGTTTTTAGTAACGTAGACTCTTTTCCTGATGTTCCAGGAAAATACTATTTCTATTCCAGATATTCCAAGAAAAGTCGGGATGGAAAAGCACAGATTCCTTCACCAACTCTCCCCAGCAGCTCCCACGAGCCCTGCAAGGGGATGGGGACACAGGAAGGTGTTCCATGCACAGGGAGCAGCAACATCTCCATGGACTAGTGATGGAATGGAGACAATTGCTCTGCCAAACCTGCAGCAAAAGCTCGTCTCTATTTTTCCATTAAAATCAACATGATTTGGGGGACAAAAAGAGCAGACACTGACCTGAGTGCACTACAGTTTTGGTGGCCAGGGTTGGGCTGCAAACTGGGCTGGAACATGAGGAGGGTTCACTCCTGGGAAGTGCAGGAATTTTAAGAAATTATTTCTTTTAATTCAGCTCTGTTGAATGCACTCAGGTGGGAGCCCCCTGAGCTGCCACACGCTCTGAGCCCTCCCAAACTCACCCGGCCTGGCAGCTGGTTTATCTTTAACCCCAAATGGACCAAACACGTGTGTGTCTATTCATGCTTTTAGGAATTATTTTCTCTTCTTGCATGGCTAATGGTATTTGCTTAATGTTTAAGTAGAACTTCTTTCCCCTCAGGCTTCCTTTCTCTAATTACTCTTCTTCAGTAATTACTCATTTTTATGAGTTACAAGGATCCCTCTCACACCAACACCATCAACTTTCAACTATGGAGAATTCAGGGCTTTGAGAAAAAATATTTGCCTGTAAACTTTGAGTTTAAAAGCACCAAAGAGACTACAAAGGACTCCATAAACTTCGTCAGAAGCACAGAAGGGAATAATTCTGCAATTAGATTTTTTGGCAAGCAAGTTCCTTACAAAGCATTTTGGGCAATATAATTCTGCTTATAAATATGAGAAAAGGAGAACTCTCTTAGTATGCACAATCCAAAATGAATAAAACAGCATCAGAATTTAGTACTTAGCATTTACAAGTTGAACATGACAAATCCAATCTGCCTTCTGATAGTTTACTCAGAAGAAAGTGAAATTTTGTTTGCTACCTAAAATGAAAGAAAAACGTATTGACAGTCCAGAATATTTCATTTTATTGTTACGAATACTTCATCCTGCTTTCTGATCTTCTAAAACAAAACTGACTTCAATTTAATTTCTTTAATGCACATTTTATGCCTGCATCCTGTAGATAAAAATAATCATAGAGTAGAATCATAGAATGGATTGGGTTGGAAAAGACCTCCGAGATCATCAAGTCCAACCCTTGATCCAACCCCACTGTGAT
>JAWWEV010000044.1:3249689-3261750 GCA_035583235.1 Hafferia zeledoni | reverse complement strand
CCCCCTTGTCCTATTGCTGAGTGCCTGGGAGAAGAGACCAACCCCCACCTGGCCAGAACTTCCCTTCAGGGAGTTACAGACAGTGAGGAGGTCAATGATGTTCTAATACCTGTGCTTGCTACTGGAGAAAAAGCATCAGTGAGCAATAATCACCCCTCTTCGTTCTCTTGCTGAGGAATCTGCAGGTGTCCTGCGGAGCAGTTAGTGCAGATGGGTAAGAGAGGATACACCTCTCTGCAGAGCCAGGGCACACAGAAGTTCTGCCAGTCCTTGTGAGAGTCTTGTGGCTTTGGCAGAAGAGGAGGAACTACTTTTCAAGGGAGAACTGCATTGAGTATGTTGAATATCACTGGAAAGACTGAGATGAAGGAGATGACAGAACAGCATCACGTTTGAGCTGCAGCTTCGGTCACCAGCATCAGTTTACAGATCTTTATGAATCAAAGCAAGGAGATGGGTCTTGTGTGCTTTTTGTCAAAATGAGTCTCTTTAGTTTGATATGACACTGTTATTTCCTTCTGGATGTTACAGTTTGACTACATTTGGGAAATCTGAAACCACAGTATGTTTTTCCTTTCTCTTCTCACACCAGGCAGTGGCTAAAATGGTCCAGCAGTGCTGCACTTACGTGGAAGAAATCACAGACCTGCCGGTCAAACTGCGCTTAATCGACACGTTGCGAATGGTCACAGAGGGCAAAGTAAGGTTTTGTTTTAAGGCTCAGTGTCTAAAAGGTAGAATAAAATTGTTCACCTTCTTTAAAATGCCTCTTAGCATTAGTTTTTAATCTTGTTCAAGGAAGAGCAAAAATAATTTTTAAATGAACCTGAGAAGGCAAGTAGTGGACTTCTTTCCAAAAGGCTGCAAATATCTTTGAGCTTTCATTTGTAAATCAGATGCTGAAACACTGGTCATGTTTCTATGATAATTAGTAATGCATTTCAGAATTCTAAAATGCCATTTATTTTTCACTATTTCAAACACTGCGTTTTTGAATTTGTTAGAGAAATGGGCAGGTTTAGTTTAATTTCTCCTGCACTTATTAAGGTGGTGTGTACAGTTGTGGTAACCAGAAAGTGATACCAAAACATTACACCCAGTGAATTATTTACAATGTGTTCCTTTTGCTTTAAGAAAATAAAGAAATATGGATTAAGGCAAATTTGTATCAATGTTAGGATCTTTGTCTGTTCAAAGTTAGTTTAAATTGTTGGTAATCAAGTCTTGTTGATTAATGGCTGGTTAGGAATGAGTGAAATAATGCAGAGGGTTGTCCTCTGTACACATTAACCATTAAAGTCTAACTTCCTACCTGTTTCAAGATATTTTGGCAAAGTATCTAATACTTTATTCACAGTGCACATCCTTTATGTTTGCTTGAAGAATCATAGGTGAATGCAGACATAATTTTTCAGATCAATTTGTTCCAAATACTTCCAGTGTGTCGACTATCCATGGTGTTTTATCAGTGTATATTGTGGATAGTGTCAGTGTAGTGTATGGATACACAACAGGTTATTTGGCTGCATGACACAGCAGATACATTCCTTAGTGGGGCTGCAGTCTTGGAGCTTGCCCTCTGCAGAGAATTGCAGTGAAGTTAAAGTGCCCTCTGTAGAGAATTGCAGTGAAGTTAAAGTGCTGCTGCTGATTGCAGATCTACGTGGAAATCGAGCGCGCCCGCCTGACAAAGACACTGGCAACGATAAAGGAGCAGAACGGAGAAGTGAAAGAGGCTGCCTCCATTCTGCAGGAGCTGCAGGTACTGCCTTGGAACTCACAATTGCACCAGCAACAGCAGTTCATTCTGGCTATTCTGAGATTAGTGTTTAGAAACTGAATTGGGTACGTCTGCAGAAATGCCTGGAATGAGATGAACTGTTATTAGTGAAGGGGTAATTCAGCTTTCACTGCTTTTGTTAGTCTAATGGTTGGGTTACATAGAATATTTTCCATGTGGAAAGCAGATTTCAATTCTCTAGCTAGTGATTGAGTTCAGTGTGAGTGGATTCTTAGGTATAAATGAGGCCCATAATTAAAATGGAATAACATTTACTCCATTTTCACCTGCTCTGTGATAGCTTTTTCCCTGTTGTTTTGTTTCAGTGTGTTCCCCCTCCAGACAGCTCCCACTCTTCTGGCACAGCTAAGACTTCACTTGATTTGACTTTGAGTGCTAAACAGTCACATTTTCATTTCAGGTGGAAACCTATGGCTCAATGGAAAAGAAAGAACGTGTAGAATTTATCTTGGAGCAGATGAGACTCTGTCTAGCTGTAAAAGACTATATTCGGACTCAAATTATCAGCAAAAAAATTAACACAAAGTTTTTTCAGGAAGAAAACACAGAAGTAAGTCATTGGAGGATTTCTTTCTCCCTCCTCCGCCTGAATTTTAATCTTACCCCTCTTCAGTCCAAATGTATTTAAATCCTCTTTTGGGGGGGATTCAGTTGAATTTCCTTTACCTGTCATGGAACTGTATTAATTTGACCCTTTGATGCTGTTTCAGAAACTAAAGTTGAAATACTACAACCTAATGATCCAGCTGGATCAACATGAGGGCTCCTACCTCTCCATCTGTAAGCACTACAGAGCCATTTATGACACTCCCTGTATCCAGGCTGAAAGTGAGAAGTGGCAACAGGTGAAAAACTTTACACACAAAATGTCTGTATTTCCATGTGGCAAATACCCAGTTCTTACCAGATGAGTGCACAGCAGATGAAAGAGCTTGGCAGTCTGTTCTTAGTTTGGGGTTTTTTTAATGGCTGTATTAACAAATTGGTTAGTTGAAAGCAGATAGGATAAAGTTGATTTCAAAAGAATATTTATAATCAACATCTTCATTGTGTTGTCTTTGAAGTCTTGAGAATGTCTTGGGTGTTTTATGCAAAGAGATTACAAACAGCTGTGCCAGTGTGGTCTGAATGGACAGTTGGGTGCAGTACAGATGCCACATGTTTGAAAAGGGGTTTTTTCATGTATTAAACCCTGGAATTTTAGTTAACCTCTGTCAATTTAAAAGCATCACTGAGTGGGGGTTTGTTTCTGCAGATGACACCAATTTCTTCTTAACTTATTGGGGAAAACTCCACTCTTTTCTCTCCAACAGGCACTGAAGAGTGTTGTTCTTTATGTTATTCTTTCACCATATGACAATGAACAATCTGATTTGGTGCACAGAATTAGTAGTGACAAAAAGCTAGAAGAAATCCCCAAGTATAAGTAAGTGTTTCTAATAAATTCTTACATTAAAGAAAAATGTCTCTAGCAGTGCAAGTGAAATCTCTTCAACTCAGAATTTAATGCTGTGTGAAAAACACTGTAAAAATGTCATGATTGTGTTTCTTAAAAATACATATCTCTTTATAAAAGGGAAAGATTTTTATTAGAAAAACAGTCTGGCTTGAGCTGCCCCTTCAGCATGAAGCATTAGAGTATATTCAAACAATGAATATTAATGATAATAAAAATAAAACATTTCAAACTCTGCCATTGATCTATTTTAAGTATGAACTAAGCCTTCTTAACACAGGATTGTAATCCAACTTTACCAAACCCTTTAGAGACCTCCTAAAACTATTCACCACCATGGAACTGATGAGGTGGAGTGCCCTAGTTGAAGAATATGGGAAGGAGTTGAGAGAAGGATCCCTTGACAGTCCTGCAACAGATGTTTTTGGCTGTACAGAGGAAGGGGAAAAGAGATGGAAAGATTTAAAGAACAGAGTTGTGGAACATGTAAGTGTGACTGTGAGCTGTGTGCTCAGTGCCTTGGCTAAAAGTGATTTTTGCTTGCTGTATTTTAATTAAAAAGAAAACAAAAAAAAGTAGGTAGTAAAGCAGCAGATAAAGGTGCCTTTTCTGTTCTGTTTCTATATTTGCTTGTATATCTTTGTTATGGATCCATACTGGGCACAGAAAAAGGCACATTTCACTCAAAATGCTGAGATTTAGCATTCATTTCAATAGAGCAGGAACTTGAAAGTCTTGCTTTGTATTAAATTCATTATTGCTGGATTTCTTTTCTTAAGAATTTGTCATGTAGAGACTTTTACCCCTTTTATTATCAAAAGAGCTGTTTGTTCACACCTCCCTCACCTGCCCCATGCTGGACTGCAGTTGGAGCACTACAGTTCCCAATCTGCTTTTAACATGGACTTTCATATTTTTACAGCCTGCTTCAATTATTTTTTGCACATAACCCTCTACTCTGAACACTTTTATTCCAGAATATTAGAATAATGGCTAAATATTATACCAGAATTACAATGAAGAGAATGGCACAGCTCCTGGATCTGTCTGTTGATGTAAGTGTTGCTTTGCTTCTCCCTCTTTCCTAAGGGGCTTGGAAGGGTTTGTGGGGATGTCTTTGTGGCAGAAATGTGAGTATTCAGCAGAGTAATGTTCTTGTTGATTTGATTTCATGCCTTTATGGGAATTAGAAAACTGTTCTTTACTCCAGGCAGAGCTCAGTTCATGGTGCATGTGCCCATAAGGCAAAAGCTGCTCTTAAAATCTCATTTATATTCAAGGTCTTTTTTAAATTCTGGAGCTTCTTGTGTTTCAATGTTATAAAGTTCTTATCAATGAGTGATTAAAACCAACTGAAGAGACAGAAAAGTTCCTCAGTTCCTCACCTTTAAATGTCCCTGTTCAAAGGTGGGGTGGCACTTTGGGTACACAGGGTGGACTGTTTTTCCTGCCATCCCCCTTTGTGTTTTCCAGAGCTTTCTAAAGAGAGTGACAGTCAGGGCATATTGGGATTTGGAGTGCAAATGTAAAGCTTTGCTCTACTGCCTGTGCATTAAATCTGCTCTTCCACAGACTCACAGTAACCCTTTTTTGACAGTGGTCAGTGGGTTGCAGGCATTTTCCTCTCCCTCCCTTTCATATCTGTGTAGTCAAATACTCCAAAGTCTGTTGGGGTAGTGTATTAAACTTCTGATTTCATAAAGACACTCAGATCTAGATAAAATTAAAAAGTAAGTTTTTAATAGCTTGTGGTAGTACCTTGCCAACATTTGTAGTATTATAGTGTTGTGACCCTCAGATCAGCTCAGTTGGTTCAAACTTGGTTGTAACAATGCCAAGGTCATGGGTTCAATCCCCTGTGTGGGCCATTGACTTAAGTTGGACTCGCTGATCCTTGTGGGTCCCTTCCAACTCAGAATAGTCTGTGATTTCTGATTTCTGTGATTTTTTAAAAGTACACTGTTGTTCCAGCTGTTATTTCTGTTAAGTACAGAGGAAATCTTGTTCCTGGTGCTTTCTGGGAGGAATTCTGATGTTTGGTGGATAAAAGTGCTGTTCATTTGACTCGGTGCTGTTTGTCTTTCCAGGAGTCGGAGGAGTTCCTGTCTAACCTGGTAGTTAATAAGACCATCTTTGCTAAGGTAGACAGGCTGGCAGGAATTATCAATTTCCAGAGGCCCAAGGACCCCAACAACATCCTCAATGACTGGTCTCACAAGCTCAACTCCCTCATGGCCCTAGTTAACAAAACCACACATCTCATTGCCAAAGAAGAGATGATCCATAACCTGCAGTAAGGTGCCTCAATAATCTCAGTGCTTTTAAAGAAGGCATTAAATCTTCATAATAGAGACTATTATTACAAGTGTGTATATGGTTTGTTTTCTCCCTGTCAAGCCTCCTGGTCTAAAATTTAGAACATAATTCTGAAATTCCGGTTGACAATTAAGTTCCCTTGATTATTCATTCAGTTGTTAAATGTTTTTGCTACAATTGGTGAAAGAACATAATAAAACTGTATTGCCTGTATAATAATAGTCTTGTGATTTCTTTTTTTTCCTTGTGTACCCTTATTTGTCTAAGACATTATTCTGTGGTTATTTCATTACAGGACTATTTTTGAGGCTGTCATTGAGAGGATATACTTGTAAATAGTAAAATCCTAGGGGTTTGCAGTGAGGTAACTTATAATACTGTAAAGTTAAGATACTGTTTGAACAAAATTCTGCATGTTTATGCTTAAGAATAATGCTATTTCTCGTAGTTTGGTACTACAGTTAGACTTTATTAATTAATTCTGAACTGACAGAGCAATCAATACAGAAGTACCTGAGTCTTGTCTGCTTGGTGCAAGTCTCTAATTTTCCCTGTTTTGTTGTCATCCTTTGTAATGGCCACAGCAGCAATTATTCAGTTAGCTAGGATGGTATTTAAAGCTGCTGCTTCTCATCATGAGTGTGTTTCACTCAGAGCAGACAGTGCCCTATTATTTGCTTTAACCTCCTTGTAACAAAGGAAAGCTGTGGATTTTTTCATATATCCCTGGTCTGGTTTTGTAAGGAAGTAAAATAGCACAAATAGTATAGTAAGAATCAATGGGACTTGATTGAATTTGCTCTGGCTTTGAATGATTTTTAATGCTGGCCATAACCACCCTGTTCAGAATTGATTAGGTGGAGACTCTAATTGTAAATGATGTGTTGAGGTGTGTATAAATCCCATCTCTTCACAAGCACACTGAACTTCATTCAGACTCACTGCTTTTGTCATGTGAGTGCACAGGAAGTCTGGAAACTTTAGGCAGGGATTTTGAGTGAGGGGGGTCTGTGAAGGGACAGGAAAAGATGGGATGCTGTGAGCAATGTTTGTGTTGAAAATGCAGATTTTGGACATACTTATGGGAAACATGGGGATGTCATTTTGGAGGTTTATAATGAAGAGAGGGAGGAGCAGCTGCTCAGAAAGCATCTGACTTGCTAAACTGTGTTACAATCTCAGTTGTACAGATTGTGTAAAATCCTGTCACAGCCATGTCTGAGTGTGGGACGTTCTGGTCGTTGTGAGGCCTCAGCAGCACAAGCCAAACTGGCTCCTGCCAGTAGGATAAGGGACAGTAACAAACCCCAGCCCATCTGCTGGACACCGAGGCAGTGGCTGTCAGAGAGGAGAACAATGGGGCAGCAGGGGAAGTGGGAACTTGCCTCTCCCTGTTCTTATCAGCAACATTTTCCTTCCATTTGCAATCTGGTCTGGAATCTTCAACCCCAAGCGTTTCAGCTTATCTACTCTGTGATGCTTCTACCAGATGAGATGTGTTGGACCTGTTTCCCCAGCCAACCCTCTTTTCCTTTTTATCCTAGAGTGGTTTCCTGGCCCTACTTTGAGGTTTTTGCAGATGCTACTCCCTCTCTGCCCTGGCTCTGTCCCTCTCTGCTGCTTTTGGCTGCATTTAGAGCAGGAGTTTGCTGGAGAAGGAGATGGTTTCTCTCCCCTCACAACTTTTTGCTGTCAGCATTGGAAAGAACTTCCCTTTGAACAGTCCAGGTATCCCTTTAAAACTCAATTCACAGGGATTATGAAGGTTCACTTTCATGGTCTGTATTCATGCCAGAAGTCCACAATGATCAAGCTTTCTGCCTTTTGATCCAAAATAGATTCATGTTCTCACTTAAAACACCTTGGTCTTGGTTTGGAACACCCTGCCCAAGGCAGGCTCCCTCCCTACCCCTGTCCTGAGTGAGACACTCCTGCTGTGTGCTGACTACTTGGTGCCAGGAGCAAGAATCCCTCAGGCTTTGCCTCCCCACACATCAAAGTTACAAGTGTTAAAATTGTAGAATTATTAGGCTGTAGGGTTAGTCCAACTGAGTGGAAAACTATTTAGCTTGAAGTTTGCTTTTATTTCAGGTTTTTTTTTTCTTGTTTATAGACTACTATTGATGAAAACAAAATGAGTATCTTGAGTCTCTCTGGAGAAGGTTGCCACACTCAGGTTCTTGGGAAAAGAGCTGTAAACTTTTGGTGCCAGTTGATCTCAAGAATGCAGATCCATGTCAGTTAGAGCTCCTCCATGAGCAGTTTAAAGGTCAGCACAAAGACTTGCTGGCTTCTTAAAAAAATGCTCTGAGACTGAAGATCTTTGATCTTGACAACGTGGGATCAAACCATCACATTACTCTGACCTTTGTAGTTTGTGTCTTCTCAGTGTACCCTCAGCATCCCCCCTTGCTGCTGGGTGCTTCTCACTGCTCTCATTCTGGGGATCAAAGGAGAAATGCTCCTGCTGGAATATTACTTGCTCTAGAAATTGTATGTGTTTAAGGACTCCAGATTGAAATATTACCCTTGGATAATTACAAAGTAAGATTAAAGTTGAGATCCTCTGTTCATTAGAGGACTCTGGAGGAATTCCAGGGGAATTTTCATGCTGGAAAATCAAAACTAGCTACTCTTCAGCCTAATAACCAGCCATTAATGGCTGCCCAGAAACAGTTTGCTTTATTGTTTAGTAAGGCTAAGAATTACTGTTGCTATCAATCCTCAGCTCTACCACTGCCTTGTTTGTGGCAGAGGGTAAACCACTTAACTTCTGTTAGTTTCCCATGACTGGTGCTGCTGAGGGAGTTCCAAAATTTATACAGAGGTCCAGTGGGCTAAGGCAATAAAAACATTGCTCCTCTTGCTGCAATCTGTCTGGCACTGCATTGAGAAAGGCCTCCTGTTGTTTTGTTCCTCAGGGGTGAACGGTCTGTTCAAGAGGCCTGGTGGGATGTTGGGCTGCAGGGTCAGGGAGGCAATTCCCTGCTGAGTGTATCCAATTATGTGCTTATTACTTTTACATGTTAATTGTAATGGGTTTTCCTGTATTGGGCATCAAGAAGTGGGGCTGATTGAAAATCAAGTTTTCTGTATTCAAGAAATGCCAGTTCCCAGAAAGGGGAGGGAACTTGATCATAGAATGGAAATTGATTTTCTGAATTTCCTGTGAAAGCACAAGTCCGAGGAGAAAGGAAAAGAAAACAAAACAGCAGTGTAAGTTTCAATTAAAATAGTTTTGTTTTGAAAATGTAGAAACCAAACTGTAGCTGTGATTCCAAGTGTTGGGCTCATGGGTGAGCCAGGACTCCAGGGCTTCTTGGCTCTCAGCTCTCCATTAGCCCTGAAGCAAGTGAGGGTTTGAGTTCCCAACTCTCCCAGAATCTGTGCCACACCTTTCAGGGCTCTGCTAAGATCTCGGCCTCATGGCAGGGAGCTGGGCAGCCCTGAGTGGCCCCAGGTTTTCAAACCCTGCTTGCTGGCAAGGATCCTGGATTCTCCAAGGACCTGGGCATGGCTCCTAGCTTCACAGAATGGGGAGAAGCCCTGGGAACTGGCAGAATTTACAGAATCCTCATTAAAGAGTAGGGAGGCAGGATCTGCTCGTGCTTCTGCACAGGGATTCTTTGTCCCTGGCAGGGTGGGCTTTCTAAACTTCCAGCAGGAAAGTGCAGTTTTCAGATCTGAAAGACTGAGTTTGATATTGCTGCATTCATTGGAGGTGTGGGTTGTTTTTTTGTTGTTGTTTTTTGTTTGTTTGTTTGTTTGTTTTTTTAATCAACCATTATAATGACTCCCTGGAAATATCACTGTTAGGCTTTTGAGGATCTGAATCCTTTCAAGTCTCATGATGCTGAGTGGGACTTCCTTGGATTTTTTCCTATCTCATGGTCCCTCATTGTACCTTTGGCATTTCTTGCACTTCCAACATTCACTGTGGCTTCTCTTCTGCTCCCAAACTGTGACCAGCCACTCTTGGTCTCCTTGGGCAGAAATCTACACCCGTGAGCTCTCCTCTTGTCATGGAATCCCACTGGTGAGGATAGCACATGGGGATTCCAGGAACTTGGGCAGTCTGGACAGTTCTGGAAGTGCAAGGCAGCAGCACAGAGCACATCTGGTTCTGTGCCTCACCCAGAGCTGGGTGAACGTGGCTTGTCAGCTCAGCCTGTGCAGCTGGGAATGATGTGTTGGATTGCAGAGGTTGGAAGCCAAAACTGCAGCTTCCACTGGGGCAATGCATATCAAACAGAGGCAAAGAGACATCTCATAGAGTTTCTCCCGCTGTAGCAGCTAATGGGATAAACTCACTGCCTTAAATTATCCTTTAGTACTGTATTGAAACACGTCACTGAAAGCCACACAAAATCTTCCTTCCCATGTAGTGTACAACAGTTCCTGGAGCATCCTTTGCCTCCTGTGCTATTATATCACGAGCAGCTCTGAACCCAAAGTTAGTTTATCAAGGCCCTTTGGAGTTGGGATCTCATCCCTTAAGCCAGTTGCTGTAGGATTCATACTTTGAGCAGAATTTCCAGGCTTAATGAGCACTTGGAGCCTGAATTTGCTTTGGACTAACAGTCCTCATGTTTCTATCTGGTAACAAACACTATGAAGGAGCTTGGAGGGGGCACCACATGGAAACAGGGGAGTTATTCCAACCCTGCAGTGCTTGGCAGTGACCCCACCTGGGAGCTGCAGGTTCCCTCTCCAGCCTCTGGCGTGGCCACTGAGGGGTTATGCAGGACAAATAACCAGTCCACAAAATAGGCTAAAACCTCCTTCCTGTGAGGGCTAAGAGGGTTGATTTAAATACCTGGACTGAATGAGACACAAAATTATATCCTAACCATGGTTGCAACTTTATCTGATCCCCATTCCTTGCACAGTGCCCATGGAAAACACAAGTCACAGCTCTGGGGAGGTGGCTGAGACAGAGACAGCAGAGATGGTTCCAGGGAGTGTTTTTATCCTGAAATTCTGTCTTCTGGTTAAGGCTGGGACCACCCACTCTCCCCTCTGGCACTGAGACAGTTAACTTTACTCCCACCCCTCTATAAAGTCAAATTAAAAAGTGGACTGGTTTAAGTCTGGGGCTGCAAATGCAAAGGATTTATTTAGATTTATTTCCTCCTGTATTTACATTTTTGCAAGAAGCTCCCTCTTTATAAATACATTACTGATGAATATTGAAAGCCTTCTTGGGCACAAGTATCTTCTTGCAGTGGCATTATCAGAGGTGTGGCTGGTGGTTATTCTTCAAAGACTCAGGAGGCATTAAATGTAAATTTAAATATAAATGTATTCAGGAAAATCCAATACTAAAATGATCTGGACCTTATAATTATTTTAATTAAAGTGGAAGGAGAAGTTTTTTAAAAAAAATGGAATCCTGTTTTGGTGATAAACTTCACTGAGATCCTGAACTAAGCTGTTTTTCCCCAATTCCTTGTCCACTTTGCCCTAACTGACAGAGCACCCACCCACGGCAGCTGGGCCAGCAACGCCTTGAAAAAGCCAGTTTGCAAAACAGCGTAGGTATTAAGAACTGATTGCCAAACACTCTGAAAATGCAGCTAACAGGGAAGATTACTCCATGAAAATAAAACTGTTGTGCAAAGCAGTTTCTGGAATTCATGCACGGCCAGGAACACGTTTCCGACAGTGCCTCGGTGCAGGCAGAGGGGTTTGGGAAACACCATGGGCTTGGAAAACTCCATGTACAGCAGGAGCTGCTCCATCACCTGCTGCAGCCCCCGGACCCAGCCTTGGGAAGGTTCCCTTTGAGGGAAGGAACTTCAAAAACCCACACAGAGGAAGAATTCAAACCCCCAAACCAAGACAAAAGATTCAACTCACAGAATGACCACGAGAAAAAGCCCTTTCCATGTGTTTTTCAGGGGAGGGCTCCCTGTCCTGTCGGTGTCCCCGCCGGTGTCTTTTGGGCTCTGCAGCCGCACCCTGAGCCCCAGGGAGGGCAAGGGGGCAAAAAAGGCAATTAAAGAGAGAAAGCAAACACAGAGGTTCCCGGTTCCAGTGTGGGCAGTGCCCCTGCACGGCCCTCCAGCAGGGAACCCTGGCCTGGGACCCCGGCCCCATCCTGACCCTTTCCCCATTCCGGGCCCCGGCCCCATCCCTGTTCCGTTCCCTGGTTCCCATCCCGTCCTGGTCCTTTCCCGTCCCAGTCCTGTCCCATCCCAAATCTGATCCCGATTCCGGTCGCAGGTTCTGTCTCCCCATCCCAGTCCTGTCCTGATGCCCATCCCCATTCCTATCCCGTTCCCGGTTCCTACTGCCCGTCCCATTCCTAGGTCAGTTCCCAGTGCCCATCCCATTCCCGGTTCCCAGTTGCCGGTTCCCCGTCCTCGTCCCATCCCTTTCCCCCTTCCCCATTCCTGGTTCCAGGTCCCCTCTCCTGATCCCATCCCATCCCATTCCCGGTCCCCTCTCCCCAACCCAACCCCCACCGCACCCAACCCAACCCCCTC
>JAWWEV010000044.1:3196920-3217385 GCA_035583235.1 Hafferia zeledoni | reverse complement strand
GGGGTTGGGGTGGCCAAAGGGCAGGACCTGCACTTGGCCTTGTTAAACCTCATCCCATTGGAATCAGCCCATCTCTCCAGCCTATCAAGGTGCCTCTGCAGAGCCCTCCTGCCTTCCAGCAGGTCGACACTCCCTCCCAACTTGGTGTCATCTGCAAACTCACTAATGATGGACTCAATCCCCTCATCTAAATCATCAATAAAGATGTTAGACAGGACTGGACCCAACACTGACCCCTGGGTTGAAGGCGTACTGTTTTGTGCCATTTGCTGCAGGTTTCTGGAGCAGGGGATCTGCAGGTATGGTGCCCAGTGCACCTCAGCTCACTGCCAGGAGGAGCTGGCCGAGTGGCAGAAACGTTACGCGTCGCGCCTCATCCGCCTCAAGCAGCAGAAGGAGAACAAGCAGTGCTCGGGCACCTACATGGAGACCCTCATTGAGAAATGGATGAATTCCTTATCTCCTGAGAAAGTGGTGAGGACAATCTGCTTGCTGCTTGTTTGTGCTTGTGTTTCAAACTAACACCCCAGCCTGGTTTTTGCCCTTACTGAATTGCTCCTCACACAGAATTTGTCCCAGCGATTTGCTCCCCTTGGCGTCCTGCCCTTGCAGAGAGCCCAGAGGCTTAGGCTGATTTGTGGGTTAATCACAGCTGGTTCATTTGCATATTCACTACTTCTGGTGCAGGATGGCCCAGCCAGGTCTCAAGTGTTGTTCCTGTTCATTGAGTGGGTGGCAGGACTTTTTCAACTGGAAAACAGCAACTGGTGAAGCTTTTAGAACTCAGTGGAGAATCCTCTTGCCTGTGCCTGGCTCCTTTTCCTTGCCTGCTCTTGGGTGCAGACCAGCCAATGTTCTAAAAGACTTTGGATCCCAAGGAGTGTGGGATATGGGTATGATCAAACTTTAGCAGCTCTTTGGAGTTCCAAAGAGTGTTTTTTGTGGCATTCATCCAGCTCTGCCTACCACTGACCCCAAGGAGGTTTGGGTCCATCTGTTGTTGATTGGAATCTGGGAAAAGCGGACTTGCTGCAAAATACATTGATGAGTAGAAAGCCTGACTGTAGTTCCTGGTGTCTGTGGTAGTCCCATGGATGGCAGTGAGTTCTGGGCTCTTCTGGGCCTCATTGTATCACAGGTCCTTCTTTCCAAATTACATTTTGTTCTACTTTAACCATTTACAATGAGTTGGTTATTGCAAATCAAGTCCTGCAGTTAATTGACCTTAAATGGTTATATTCTTCACTTGCAGAGTATGATGGAGTAGATTTGACTTGCTTGTCTGTCTGATTTAGGGCATATTTACATTAATTGCCATGCAGGACTTGCATCAATTCTGCACAATCTAATTCTTTCCCCTTTCTGTTAAAAATATACTTTTTTTTCCTGAATGTTTGTGATTTGATGCTGCCTGTAGAAGTTTAATGTTGCCTTCTTTTTCTTTTAATCTAGCTTAGTGAATGTGTAGAAGGAGTGAGAGTAGAACATAACCCTGAGCTATCAGTAACTGTCACCACCAAAAAGTCTCATCAGACGTGGACATTTGCTCTCACGTGTAAGGTAGGACTACTTACCTTTTAAAAGTCAGTCAATAATAACTAGAATGCAACCCTTAACCTTTTGCAATTAAGATTTCAAATGCATCATTGTTAAAATAGAGCAACTTCCCAGCACCATCCCCTCTCTCTCCCTTTTCCCAGCAGCTCTGCCAATTATTTGTTGGCTGCCCAGATTTCTGGAAATCAGGCAGGACCCATACCTGCTCTGAGAAGTTGAGAGTTCTTATAAGCTCTCTTTATCTGATTGTAAATGAAATAATTCAGCATTTCAAGCCTTGCCTTTCTTTCCCAGCCTGCCAGGATGCTGTACCGAGTGGCGTTGCTGTACGATGCCCATCGCCCCCACTTCAGCATCGTGGCAATATCTGCTGGTGACAGCACCACCCAGGTGTCCCAGGAAGTCCCAGAGAACTGCCAGGAATGGATAGGAGGAAAGATGGTCCAGAATGGAATAGATCATTACATCTACAAAGTCAGTATAGCCTTTAACACAGAAATCTTTGGAACTTTTCGCCAGACTGTGGTGTTTGACTTTGGATTAGAGCCAGTCCTGATGCAACGAGTAATGATTGATGCTGCTTCAACTGAAGGTAAGGGAGTCAAACTGCTTTTTCTGTTTTAAATAGTGGGGATCTTTCATGCCATCTCTTTCCACATTCTGGGCAGAACAGCCTCTGTGTTAACAGCTCCTGAATGTCTTTGTATGTTATCTTTGTCATATATATGAATATAAACAGTGGACCAAGCTTCAGAAGGTCTAAATAAGGCAGATAATTGAAATATAACTTACTCTGTGTCAGGATATGATAAATATTATCAAAACGCTGGGAATTTCTGGATTGGTGTGAGTCCAAAGACAGCACTGGAAGTTCTGCCTTTATAAAACATGTTTGTGTTTTTATAATTGTTCTTGAATCGATGAAAACATTAAAACACGTAGGAAAAGGCCAGTGGAGAAATGAAGTGTTTCTGTTTCAAAATACTCCTGGTACTTAATCCAGTAAATAAAACTGACTGCTTGAGAAGTTGGTTTGTATTTTTTTTCTTCCCTTGCAGTGCCTGACTAGGATTGTCAAAGGCAAGAGGCCAAGTGTAGGCTTGCAACTCAGTGATTTGCTGTTGACATGAATTTTGGAAAATGTAAAGCAAGTGTAACTAAATTTGTGTTTTCAAGTAACAAAAAATAAGCTACAAGTTACTGACAGGGGTGTGTATTCTCTTTATTAAACTGATCTGTGTCTCTCAGTTCCAACCTAAAATAACTCCAGTATGAGAAAAATGTCAGCAAATTGAAAGACGTTTGAAGAGGTGCAAAAAGGAAGGAAGCACTTTGATTTATGGTTTGAGAGAGCTAAATATAGGTCACTGTGTCACTTGGCAGCAAGCCAGGGGGTGGCACACAGGCTGGTAATTCTGAGTGAAAATCTGAGACTACAAACAGCAAAGAAACAGAATTGCAGCACTGGGATTTAAGCAGAAAGAAGAGCAAAAAGGGAAAAAGAAGACAAAAGATAAAACTGAGAAAGCAGCAGTTCCTGGTCTTTATTTTCATGTAACAGATTAATATTTGCAGCATTAAGAGAATGAAACTGTAAACAGCAAATGTCAAAGATGATGAGCTGATCTTTGCAGATGCCTCCCCAGGTCCTTGTAGGCAGGAACAGGAGACTGGGCATGTGGAAATGTCTCTTGTGGCAGAGGGTGATGCCAAGGAGGAGCTGCTCATGAGCAAGGTGTTTTTGGGGCTGTGCCATCCTCTCCATGTGGCAGGGTGGGTAATCCCAGCTGAGAGGCTTCATGGGCTGGGGGGAACATCCTTCCCCTGTAAACCTGCTCCAGATCAGGGAGCCAACCCATCAGTGACTGGCAAAGCCAGAGCTGTTGGCAAACCAGTCTGTGGTTCTGAGCCAACTCCTGCCCACAGCTATCCCAGAACAGCCAGGTGAATTCCCATGTGAAGATGATGGATGAAGTTCCTCCAGCATCAGTTACAGATATTCCCTTTCATGTGCTGCCTGTGTGTGTGCAGAGGGTGCTGAAGGCCTCAAGCAGGTCCTTGCTAATATTTATTTCAAAGGACAAGTGTTAGGTGTTTTCCAGGCACCTGTAAGGACAGAATCCTGGGCTTTTTGCTCTGCCATCTAAGAAGTGTGTGATAGGCAAAGGAAAGGGATAACCATGTTGGATGTGGGTCCAATTCTATTGTTTCTCTTGCTTTTGGCATGTATGAATTAAGATCTCATGGAAATGTTTTTGTAGCAGAAAGATGCCTGAGGTCTCTACATTTGCATGTAATTCAGGCCCTGCCTGGATGTCTAGGCAGGAATGAAAGGTCAGCACTGAAATATTCTCCTGGAGGAGCCTCCATTCTGTGTTCTGAAATCTGTAGTTCCAATGGAAGAGGAGAACTGGAGGGAGTTTAGCCTTGGGTGTGTAGAATCTGCCCTTCCAGAAAGGGTCACCTTGTGCACACTCTGTGCCAGGGGCTGTTGGTGTCAGGCTCTGCAGTGCTGGGAATTCAGTGCCTGCCCTTCCAGGAAACCAGGGCTCAAGCCCAGCATAGTTCCTGAGTTTTGGGAGCTGAGATGTGGTTTGTTCATTTATAGTGGTGTTATTTCAGACACAGAAACCACAAACAGACTTTTTCTTGCCCTACACCTGTGGCTACTGAGACATTTCAGGCTTGAGGGGTGTATTTAAATGTGACTTCTTAGTGAACACATGAGATTAACAAGTAGTCACAGGCAAGCTGAACTGAAATGTCTTGTGCTAGAATGCTGCTTTTTTATTCTTACTTAGAATAAAGACACTCAGGATGATGTTAAGTGTTGAATTTGAATTTGAGGATGTCTTTTCTGTATGTTTTCCAGCGTTGGTGTGATATCCTGGATACCTATCATAAATCTCACTCAGAGATAATACATTAAGATACCATAGCTTGACTATAAATGCCAAATATTTTCAGCTCTTCAATTTAACTGCAGTTCTGTTAAATGACTCACTGTTGTCATAGTGGTTTGGTGGTGCTAATGGATGTATTTTGGGTGGCTGCAGACAAGTGCTTGGTCTTTTGTTTCTCATTTAAGCCGTGTAGTCCCTGAAATTAGAGTACACTGAAGAACTGATTTCCTTTTAATTTTCTAATGTTATGTCATGTTAGCTCACATTTCCCAAATTTTTCCTGGCAAAATAGCTTGAGGTGTGTAATACAACTCTCTACACAATACACGATAGGGGACTGTAGAATTTTTTAAAGGGCTTTCACAGTGTTACAAATGCACTGATTTCTTACCAGCTGCTTTATCAACTTGTTTTTATGACCTTCTAAATTTCATAACATATATTATAGGGTTCTTCACTGCTTTATGTTTTTGAAATGATGTTGCAGTTAGGTTTAAAAAGTGCACTGCAATGCCAAGTCCTTCAAAGTTGCTTGTGGTTATTAAAATAAAAGTGCTTTCTTTGTTTGTCCTTGTTAATTCTGTTTGCTGTCTGTGGAGTATTTTATTTTCTGATATTTTTTGGGAGGCTGCTTGCTCTGAAAAGTAGGGATGGTAAGTACTGGCAGTGAGCTGGTTATGGGCAGAGGAGAATCCTACCTGTGTTTAGCTCAGTATCTCTAAAGGGATTGGGTTTAGTAGTGGGTTTGTGCGTGGTTGTGTTTTGGTTGTTGGGTTTTGGTTGGTTGGGTTTTTGCGTGGTTGGGGTTTTGTTTGTTGGGTTTTTGCATGGTTGTGTTTTGGTTGTTGGGTTTGTGCGTGGTTGGGTTTGTGCGTGGTTGGGTTTGTGAACTCAAACCAACCATGTGAGGTTTGTTCTCCCCTCCCTGCCTGTCCTGTCCATGCAGATCTGGAGTACCTGATGCACGCGCGGCAGCAGCTCCTGACCACGGCCAAGCGCTGGGACTCCACGTCCAAGACAATTGTGGAGTTTGAGCCCAATGAAACTACTGAGTTGGAGAAGAGCCTCCTCACCAGATACCAAATCCCTCTGTCTGCTGACCAGCTCTTCACACAGTCTGTGCTGGACAAGTCACTGACCAAGGCCAACTATCAGTCACGGCTGCACGACCTCCTGTACATTGAGGAAATAGCACAGTATAAGGAAGTTAGCAAGTAAGTCACTACTTTATAAAGATATTCCTATTAAAATTGACCCTGAGATCAGCTCAGTTGGTTAAAACTTGGTTGAGGTCATGGGTTCAATCCCCTGTGTGGGCCATTGACTTGAGTTGGACTCAATGATCCTTGTGGGTCCCTTCCAACTCAGGATAGTCTGTGATTCTGATTCTACATTAAATGAGGGTTTTTCATTAAACCTACATGCTTCTTGAAGATATTGTGTCTTCCTATTGCACTGGGATGAATCTGAATGAGTCTGGGAATGGTAATGTTTGGTAAAGATCACTAGGACTTAAAAAATTCAACTTACTGCTAATTCCTTGAGAACAAACACTAAATAGCACTCTGTGCTCACAGCTGGAGCACTGAGCAGCTGTTGTACATGGTTTGGTTAATGCTTGGATAAGGATCATTTTTGGTTTTATTTTTTGGGCTGTCCATACAAAAATATAATGATAATAATGTTGTTCCTGTGTGAAAGTAGTTTATAGCAAAGGAATATATAAAATCTTTGGATATAGAGTTGAATTGTGGATGAATCTGTGATCTGTGAAGATGTAGCAGCTGATTTTATTATATTTAATAAATAGGCTGAAACCCAGCTTCTGAATGGAAATTCCTGCCAAAAGGCACATTGTGTACCTTGTTTGGCTTGTTCTGTCTTCAGGTGTTCTGTGCAAATCACCCAACAGGAAAAGTGCAGAGTTAGGAAAAAGATGGGACATTTCTACACATAGACCCTCATGGGGCCTTTTTTTAATTGTACTTTAATACTCGTGGTTAAAAATTTTGCCTCCATTCATGTGGTACTGGAGAGTTTTAGTGTTGCTCTATTCAGAATGGAAAGTCAAAAAGATGCAACTTCCCTTTAGCCTCATTTGGCAGCAAATTTAGCTCTGTCAGTGCAGCAAGTTCCAAATCAGGAATGTCTTTTTTAAGATGAAGAACCACTCCTGGAGCTGCAGAGCTGAATCACCCCTCTAGAACTTAGAAAGGAAATACTGGGAGTAGTTGTGTTTGTAATGCTTTTAAGGCAGAAAATTCGTTCAATTTACTTTTTTAATCTCAGCTGAAGGGGGGCAGCATTTGAACTGTTTTTCTTTGTATCTTTTATCACTGCTGCCCTCTGCTCTTGAGCTGGAGAGTAACACATGGAGGGAGGAATGATGCTTGAACACTGTTTCCAGCACACAGAAATATTCTCCATCATACACATTTATAATCAGGTTGACTTTTCTAAGGTTTTTTGAAGAAAAAGTGGAGTTAAAGTAAATATTATAAAATACAATCAAAACATAAGCAATGTTTTGACTGAGTGAATTTTCACATGGAGAGTTGCACTGTCCTCACAGAAACTAGAGAGCAGCATCCTGGAGAAATGAAAGAAAAATAAGTGTATAAGTATGTAATGCTTCCCCTTTGGACTATTTGGTTATTACTTGATAATTTATAAGTAAGTATTAATAATAGTCTTGAAATCTTCTGTTTTGATAGTGTTGGTGACATTGGTTATTGCTTGATAAATTATAAGTAAGTGTTAATAATGTTCTTGAAATCTTCTGTTTTGATAGTGGTGGTGACGGAAATATCTTTTGGTCTTGTAGTCATGTTTATTGTAATACCTGAAGAGGCATTTATAAAAGTCACTCCACAGAAGCACATCACAAAATAGAACAGTGAGTTAGAATTAAACTGCTGTTTAATTTCAAATGCAAACACCTGGTATGAGGAAAAGCACAGCAATGCTCTGATCTTGAGAGGAGTTTAGTTTTGGAAAGTGTTGCCCCACAAACACCTGTTGATGGTTTTAAAACTCTTCCATTCTCTCTTGCACACTGAAAGAAAAGCAATTTGTAATTGTTAGAACTGTCTGTGTTTCCTTGTGTGAACACTGGGCAGTGTGAGGTGACAACAACTCCTTGTGTGCCACCAGAATTACAGAGCAGGTTTGTCCTGGAGCTGGGAGACATAAAGCACTGGCTGGGATGGCAAATAAATGTGCTTTTGTCATGGCTGTGTCTTCCCTGACTCCCAGCACAGGCAGGTGTGTCCTGTCCCTGTGTGAGCCCAGAGCAGATAAATGTGCTGAGTGTGCTTTGAGCACAGAGGGACCTGGGGCTCCATCCACAGGGGTTTGTTTGCTTTAGGGAATTATTGTTTGCACTGGCACTGGGTGATTAATGATTTATGAAGTCTCTCTGTGATTTCTGTGGGTTTAGATCTCACCAACAGGCTTTGGTTTCCTTAGGTAGGTTGGGTTTTGCGTGCTCAGGAGGAAATGGGAGTTTTTGGTGTTCCATTTCTATAAGCCCGACTGAAAATCTTATTTTGTCTAAACCTGCAAAGCAAAGGTTGAGAAAGGGATGAAAGAAGCAACCCTGTGATTTTGTAAAATCAGATCCTTAGAGAATTTTGTAGTTTAAGAGTTTGCCAGAAGGTGTCAGCTTACTCAATGGCAATTGCTTGGTTGTCTCTAAACTTTGATTCCCTTCAGCACAGCAGGTTCAGTTCAGTCACTTCTGAAAACCTCAACCTGTGCCTTGTCTCAGAAAGCAGCAACACTGTTTTCCAGCACGTTTTTATCAATCTGAGTTGGAGCTTTTACATATTCAGCAGCATTGGGAGCAACTTGAGGGAAATTTTAACAACATAAATTCACAGTAGAAATTGATTGTATCTCAGTAAGAATTCTCAGCTCTTGCTACTCAGTGAAATGTTTTATATGGTATTTTAACAATCATCTGAATGAGATAAGAGCTGTTTCAGAGGTTGCCAACCTGCTGATAGCCCCTTTGGGTCCTGCAGCACCTGTAGAGAGAAAAGCTTGATTTTTGGTGTGGGTTTTTATTAAAACATGTGGGAATTGGAAGGATTACACTGAATTCCTGTGTGCTCCCCAAAGGACATGCCTTGGGGTGATTGTTTTCACTGTAACATTTGTGGTCACTGATGAACCAAACAAATCCCTGTTAGGTAAGAAAACATCTCTTGGTTTTGGAGAAATTTGGATCTGATTTAATGCCCACATTATATAAAGAAGCAGCTGTTACCACATGGGGGCAAACTTGCAGTTTTTGTGCAAGATTCATGGTTTGCCAGATATGAAAAAATACATTTGATTGGTTTGGTAGATGTTTAATTACCAAGCAAAATAAAATGTTGGATTTTATTATGATTATTGATACTATAGGGCTTAAATGATCAATTACCAGCTTATTGGGTTAAAATAGAAATTATAAGAAGAACAGATCAGATAAAACAAGTATGAGTATGAAAAGTAGCATAAAAAATGAGATATTTTTCCATTTTTCATTTGTGAAAACCTTTGGATGTTACTTTTTTTCTGTAAAGTGTTGCAAATTTAGGAAGAAGCTGCTGATGGGAAAAGAACTGAGTATTGTTACTGTGTCAGAGTTTTCTCTGCTTTTTGTTCTTTTTAAAACCCAACCCACTGGGGAGGGATTCCTGTGTGTTGGTGAGAGGTCAGTAAAGGGTTCTAATAAGTCAGTTTAAAGTGTTGTGCTTGTGATTTCCAGGGAATGGTTAATGCAAAGGATCAATTTGTTTGATCTCTGATTACATCAGAGCTGGTGCTGACAGGAATTCTGTGCATGGATGGTTTATAGGGCTGAGCCTGTGATACTATTCCCTCATCTCTTATAAAATGATATAATTTTAATGCCTACAATCTGACTTTTTTCAAGGCATTTTGATCAATCCCTCTGAACTACAGGTGTAATACCATTTACCTTTTAGGATGGAAATTGCCCTCTGGTGTGCAGCCTGCAAGAGATACATGGGAGATACGACAATTTACTCTGTTCTTTGCCTGCATAGTTAATAAACTATTTATATTTTATATATGTGTACATATAAATATGTATTTATGTGTATATATTATAGCTTACAGATTGTTTAAATAGAATTTTTACTGCTTTGGCACAGAACAACTCTCATTCACTCTAAACTTATTTGGTGTCAGAAAATCCAGTATTTGTTTCTCTTCTGAGGGTCCTTTTTTAAAACTTCATAGGTGTTGATTCTTCTAAATATACGTTTTACAGGCTGTAATCAAAAGGAAAACGTGTATTTGGCAGCTACATATAAAAAAGGCTTATATGACTATAGTTCTTTTATTTAAAAATTCACCATATGTCTGTGAAGTGTCTCTTGAGTCTGAACAGCTGCAATTCTGGAATCTGAGGGCGTTTTTGTGCACTGACCTGATGCTTTCTTGCTTAGGTTCAACATCAAAGTGCAGCTGCAGATCGTGGCAAGCTTCATGCTCACCGGGGTGTCTGGAGGGGCAAAGTATGCCCAGAATGGGCAGCTCTTTGGGCGCTTCAAACTCACCGAGACGCTCTCGGAGGACACCCTGGCCGGGAGGCTGGTCATGACCAAAGTCAACGCCGTCTATTTATTGCCTGTCACTAAAGAGAAGTCAGCACAGAGCCAAGGAACCAAAGAGAAGGTTTATGAGGCAGCTATTGAGGAGAAGACAAAGGATTATATCTTCCTGAGGGTGTCCAGGGAGTGCTGTGAGGAGCTGAACCTTCGGGCAGACTGTGAAATGCAGGTGGGTCTGAGGGCAGGGCTTTGCTCTGGGTTTGCAAGCCCCTCTGGAATAAAGGCTTGAGATGTGATGCTTCATGCTCAGGGACTTCTGCTGATCTCTGAATAGGATTCCCACATGTGGGAAATTCCAAGGAAATAATTGCCATGCTATGGAGGGAGTTCTGTCTGTTCTTTCCAAGGTGCACACACCTTTGAAAATGGCTGTGGGCAAATCTAGTGGCATCTCTGGGTACTACAGAAATAACCTCAGGTTAAGGTCACTGGATTGCCTGGAATTAATGCATTCTCACCAAAGGATTCTCTCCTCCCTTTCATTTTGTTTTGGAAAAACATAGGCAAGAATCCTAATGTCTTAATTTAACATGGATAATTGGGCTGGGAAGACTTATGTTGTTCCAGGGTCTTGGTTTTGTGTTTGTTTTCTTAAAACAATAATTAAACTTACTAATTGATTCTATTGGAAACTCTGCTGGAATGCAAAATCAGCTGGGGCTTCAGAACTGGCTAATTTTTCCTTGAGTGTCTTATAAATCTTGCCCTGAGGCAGCAAATCTATTCTGCATTAAAAACAGGGTCCTAAAGTTGTTTTTGAAATCTTTTAGTGCTTCCTACACATATCAGTGAATTGGTGGTCAAATTTTTGAAGTGTTACCTATATTTGAATGAATTTTAATTGTGAGGGAATTTTTCTCTGATTAAGAATTAACTGGAAATTTTGAAACTGAGGAGACTCATTTTGTTGTAGAGAGTTTTTGTTAAAGATGCTGGAGATTTTGCTGTTCTCTTCAGTAGACTTGGTGTTCCCTCTGATTGTTAAGCACTGACAAAGCTTTGATTTCTGTGGGTTTTGGATAGGTTAGGTGGTTGCCTTCCTTTCCTCTTCTACTAATTCATCTTGGAAACTTCCTGACCTCTTGTTTAGCTGCTTTCTGGATTAACTCTAATAAACATACAATTGTGCTCTTTCCAAGTGCACCATTCATGAAGGTGAGTTGGAGGGAACTGGGGCTTTAAAGCAGTGGCTGCTGCCACTGCTTTATTTTTGGAGCAGTTCCTCTGTTCTGTGAACCTGGCAAGGGATTATCTTCCTTTCCCACTGTTTCCCTATTGTGGAATGTGTATTAAAGCAGGTTACAGGCATCTCCTCCACAGATGGCCTCATTCAGAACTCTGCAGCAGCAAATACAACTGTTTGATTCCATCCAAGCAGCATGAAAACCAGAACAAATCCCGAGCTGTTAAAAAAGGAGGTGAATGCAGGTGGATAATACGAGGTATTTAATGCCAGGCATCTCACTTGGACTCCCAGAAGGGGCTGTTAAAGTGTCACCCAGATGAGCATCACAATTTTGCTGCATTTAAATTGCCATCATTGTTCCACTGTGTGGTCTCTTGTCAGCCTTGGGGCTGTCTGAGCAAAGATATTTTCCCTGTGTTGATCACCCATGAGTTTGGGACCATTTCCCATTTGAGTGGCAGCTTTTTCTGAACACCTTCAGGATGTGGTTGGGGGACACACCAGCACTGAGCAGGGATGTTTAATGCCTTTATATCTGCCAGAGCTGGAGAGTTAATGGCAGGAAAACAAGCAACCCTTGTTTATTTACAGCAAAGCTGGTGTGGATTTTACATGCTGTGTGATGATGTCAACAGTGTAATACTGAAATGGAGCAGAGGAAAGGAAATGCTGATTCACAAATCCTTTTGAAGGAGATGATAGTCAAGATTACTGGGGCACAAGAGGGTTTGTACAGGTCTGATCCCTGTGTAGGAAGGGACTTTGTGGGCAGAGTGTCAGGTACAAGTAGTTAAATCTGGAAGGATAAATTATTCCTCCATAGCAGGAATTCTCCCCCATGGGGTAAGTTCATGAGAGAATTTTCTATGGCTTTGAGTGAGGCCTGTCATGTTTAGAGAAGTGATCATCTACTTTTCTAACTCTCCTTTTTTTCTTCCTTTCACTGTCTTGTTTTGGTGTTTAATGTAACAAATTGGATTTTGTTTGTAGTATGTAAGGAAAACTTACTTTAGCTGTCAAATTAAAGTCTTCGTAACAGTTGTCAAAAAAAGGCAATTGCAAAAATGTTTTCTATTACTGCTTTGTGTTTGTTGAACTTTGTGGTTGGTAGCCATGATTATCATGAGATTAAAGTAATAATGGACTAATAGAGAATCAGTGAATGACAGATGAGAAACTTAAGAGATCTGGGACTAGATTGTTGCTTTAGGCATGGGAGTGACTGTCACCTCCATGGCTTTTCTCTGGGGTGACATGGGGTGTTCAACCCTCACTGCTGTGGTGGTGCTGCTGGACCAGCTCTGGCTCATCTTCACTCTGTTCCTGTTCTTCTGTCTCCTAATTGGCAGGACAGAACCAGCTTCTGTAAGGTGGGGGTGAAAACTCTTAATGAAATGGCCATAGAAATTATAAATATAGGTGGTGTTTCCAGGTCAAACACTTCTCCAGACAGGCTGCAGTGATTTGGCTGCTGTTTGTAACGTGCCCACATTCATTGTAAGTCTCAGAAAGGGACTTATTTACTCCTATGTAATCACAAATGCTCATTAGACTCGTAGCACAGTAATTACATACCTGTGTAGTGACAGCAGTGCTTTGGAAAAAACCCTGAAAATGTGTGTCAGTCCCTTGAAGTTCTTCTCATGGTTTGCATTGGTGCAAATCTGTGTCAGGGGTTGTGTAAAGCCTTTGTGTGAGTTGTGACCATGGAGAGAGTTCTCTGGTGTGATGCCCTGATCAGATTCTTCTGTGTTTGGAGAGATTATTCATTGCAAATTTAAGTATGTGTAGATGATAATCTGGGGGAACTGGGTTTGTTTGCCCAGGAGCTGCTTTTATCCTGAGCTCAACTTTAGAATGTATTTTTCTCTTTACTCTTCTGCTTTATTTATGTATCAACTAATTTCACTCTCCATTGTTCAGTTCTGAATTGAACCAGGAATGTTAAATGTGCCCTGCGTGTTGTTTTTGGCTTCGTACCAGAATTTTTGTTGGCAATATCTTTTATTTACTGGCATTAAAACACATGTAGTGAGAGGCCAAAGCCAAGAGAGTATTAATAAGCAGTTGATTGTTAGAAATTCACTTTTGGGGAGTTCTAATAATTGAACATAAGTAACAAGTTGCTATTATTCAAGAATGTTTGAGTAAAAGTAATGTTTGGAGTTTTCTTTGCTGGTTTAGGTCATCTGTTGATCTGTAAAAATGTCTGGGCTGTCGTTTTTTTGAGGTTGTTCTTACAATAAGGGATGAAGAACTATAAGAACTATGTTTTAAGGCAATAGTATTTTCCAGGAGTGTATTTTGTATTTAAAAAAATAATTCCAAGGGTATTTCCTGTTTAATCTTCTTTCTGAAAGTACAGTGTAATTTAGTCTTAAAAGTCAAACAAGGAAATCACATTAGAGAAAATGCTGTGTTTATCTTTGATTCCACACAACAAAAATTAGCAAGTTAAAGTTATCACAGATCTTTGGATTGAATGCTCTTTGCTGTTTCCTTCTGAGAGCCTCTGCAGGAAGATAAAAGTGTCTCATGTACAGCACAGTCTAATCAGCATTTCCTAAATGAATCCTTTTGTTCACCTCTTCATTTCTTCCTTGCTCTTGTCCTGCAGGTTGAGCTGCAGTTCCAGCTGAACCGATTGCCCCTCTGTGAAATGCATTATGCCTTGGACAGGATTAAGGACAACAGCATTTTGTTTCCAGATGTCAGCATGACTCCCACCATCCCCTGGAGTCCCAACAGGTACCAACACCAGCATTTAATGGCACAGACTGTGTGGTAAAGCAGCTCTGAATTTCTCCTAGCAGGTGGCTGGAGTGTGCCCTGGAAGGAGAAACGAGCCTTGCTCTTCCTCAGTGGGGAGCGGGGTCAGAGCAGGGAGTGAAACTGTGCTAAAGAAAACAAGGAATGATCCTCAGAGGGCCAGAACCTGTTGAGTGGTTTTCCCTGAGCTGTGGGTTTAGAGGCATCACAGTTCCGCTGTGGCTGCAGAAAACAAATCTGCTGCTGGTAATTACTGTGCTGCTGTTAATTACTGTGCTGCTGCTTTTCCCTGAAAATATGGTACTTCATGGGAATGTAAATACCAGTTGCAAGGAATTTGCTGTGCAGGTCCCAGGTGTGCAGAGCCCTCTGTGCAAGGACAATGTTAAATGAGCCCAGAGCTGGAGATACCACTGAGGGATAATAATTTTTTTAGACTGTTTGGCCATTAGAGGTTTGTGCTTTGATCTTGAAAAGAAAAGTAAAGAGCAGTTTGGAGTGAATTGGTAGCCATTAGTTTTTTAGTAGTTTTTTTAAATACAGTCGTAGTTAACTTCTACCAAGCTCTGGGGTTGTGTAACTGTAGACTTTGAAAGTTGTACAATGTAAATACTGCATGGAAGAAACGTAACTAATGTAACTAATAGTAGAAAATCGCTGTATGTTCACTTGGTTTTGTTATCGGGGATGGTGCAGGGTGTGCTTCTAAGATGTGTCCTGTGCAGGTGAGATGATGTAAATTGAGAAGAGTTAGGTTCTTTTTGAGAAAAACAGAACTAATTTCTTGCCAATATCAAGTTTTTATGATTGGAGCTTGTGATTGTTTTGGATTGTTACGATTGGATTTGTTGATTTGTTTCATGTGCCTCAGTGATACAATCCATCCAGTAGCTCCATAAAGGCTCCTTAATTTCTGTAAAGTTTTTGGAATGCTCCCTCATACCCTCTGTGCCTCTCAGTGGTTGTCTGTAGGTACAGAAAAATCAAGAGTGAGCAATTCAGATCTATGTAAGACCCTGTGAGACTGAAAGCAGCTAAGAATAAACAAAGCCACAGCTGCTGTCCAGACCGATGGAGGAGTTAGCAACTCACCAGAGGTCTCTCATGAGAACCCTTTAGGTTTCTCACAGCACACTGGAGGTGTTCCTGAAAACAGGATAAGTTCACCAAAACATGGGACTTGTATGGTTTATAACCAATGGGGATTTGCAGTTATATGGTGTGAGGTTCAATTGACCCAATAGAACGTAGCTTTAACTCTATATAAGCCATGTGTACTGTGTAATAAATGGGCATTCACTTGGTCACATTGATCTGTGTGTGGTGTCCGGTTCCTCTGCCCTTTATTTATTGGTTCCTTGAGCTGTCAGAGCTGCTGTTCTAACCCGTGCTGCCCCTTTGCACAGGCAGTGGGATGAGCAGCTGGACCCGCGGCTGAACGCGAAGCAGAAGGAGGCAGTGCTGGCCATTACCACCCCCCTGGCCATCCAGCTGCCCCCTGTGCTCATCATCGGTCCCTATGGGACAGGCAAAACCTTCACTCTGGCTCAGGCAGTCAAGCACATCCTCCAGCAGCAGGACACCAGGTGAGAGAGAGGGGGCACTGAACGGCCTGAGCTGCAGAAAAGATGTTGTTTCTTACATAAATTCAAGGGAAATGTGTCCCATGGTGTAAAGGAGAGCACTCTGGACTCTGAATCCCAAGGACTTGAGTTTGAGGCTCAGTGGGGACCGTCCCCTGGCAGTTAAAGCCTCCCTGCCATCCCATCCCGTCAGATCTGGGATGGTGAGCAGGGTCAGCCCTGGTTAGTACTGGGTGCTGTGACAGTCCCGAGGACTTCTCTGTCACTGTCCAAGTTTGCTCAGCTGTGGCAAATGGACCTCAGGACTTAAAAACAGGGGGGGCCAGTTCTGTGCTCACTGTGCCTCACCTGAACAATCCACTGCACCTAAAAAATCCCACACTACGTGGGGAAAGCCCTTCCCAAATCTTCCTTCGTGAAGTTTGGCTGTACATCCATAAGGGAAATGTAGAAATAGTGATCTCCACCCTGCTTGGAGACAAACAAACCCAAGCCAGCCGTGGTCGTGTTGAACCATAAAGTAATTTTATAATCTTAGCCTGTATTTGGCATTTAGAACAAAGCTAATTAAAATGAGCCATATGTGGAATGACTGTGATTTCCTCGACATGGGAAGTTTTGCAGTGTGCTAGATAATAAAAGCTGTTCCTTATCAAGTTGAGATTAATAATTACAAAATAATCATTGAAAAACTGTGTGAGCTTTAAATCTGCTCCTAACTGAAGGGTTGGAGTGGAGGGCTGAGTCATGTAGTAGTTTCATGGAGAGAAATGTGCAGGAAGATGGCCACTGTTTCCTTTTTTTTGTATTCTACTGCTTTGAATTGTTTTCTGTTTCTTCATTGCTTTTTTATTTGCATCCATTTATTCCAGCAGGATTCTCATTTGCACCCATTCTAATAGTGCTGCTGATCTCTACATAAAGGATTATTTACATCCATATGTAGAAGCAGGCAATCCCCAGGCAAGACCTCTCAGGTATCTTTTTAAGGCTTATTATGTATCTATGAAATACTATTCTTAAGAAAAGGTGTCTATAAAAAAGGTTAAAGAACTTTCAAAACGTAAAAGCATATTGGCATTTCCAGCAGTGGTTTTAAAAACAGCCTAAAAGGAACGTGAAACCTCAACATCATAATTTTGGGTCATTTGTTAAATAAAAATAAAGACATCCTTTTTTAAGCTTTTATTATTCTATTGATAATTGTGTCTTTCCTAATGAGCAAACTTTTGATATGCTGCTCTACCAGCTACTATGATAAAATAAAATGAACTTTAAGTGTTATTTAATTCCAGACAATTCTGGCTCATGTTGAAAATGCTAATTTGGAAACTGGGATTACCCACCTGGTTTCTGGGAGAAAAATTCTGGTGTCATGGGAGCCACATATTGAAAGAATCATGTGAAAGTAGTTTGGCCTCTTCTGAGGAGTCAGTTTGAAGTCACTGTGGATGTGTGGAAATGTATTTACCACTGGTGTTTTGGGGGAATTAGTTAAGGAAAAAAATGAACAAGCAGAAGTTTAAGAGCAAGAAGGGTAAACTTGCATGGAAATAGTTAAGGAGGGTTTATTTATGGGCATAAATCTGGGAAGATTCTGCACAGTAATCACAATGTGTACTTTATCCTGCCAGCTTGGTGTATATCTATATTTTAAATTATGGGCATCATTTTCTGGATGCCAGTGTGTGAGTTTATAATATTGCTAAGGAAATGGCTCTGTGTTTACTTGCTGGCTGTTAAAAGCCATCCTGGCCTTATGTTTTCTGCCATGTCAGTAAAGGAGTTCTGTGGGAGGGTTGGATTTACTACAGGTGGGAATTCTCCTGGCTCTGTTGGCTTTGGTTGCCCTGGGACAATTCCCAGACACTGAGGATCTGGCCAAGGAAAAGAGAGCAGATCCTTCTCAAAGATCCCTTTGATCTGGTTGTATTTTAACACAGATTGTCTTAAGGTGATTTGTAAAGCACTTTGGGATGAAAAGCATTATGGTGTCTTAATTTTCTGGTGGGAAAAAGTGTGTGTAATTTGGGAATATTGGAGTGTGATTTAACAGAGCAAAGAGTTAAACAGTTTTATTGTGGCTGCCAGGCTTTTGCTGCCTTCTTTTATATTCTGTTTTCTTCTGTATAGTGCAGACTCAGAAATACTTAGGAGAACATACATAAACAAAAGTGATGTTTTTCTTATGGTTAAAATGTACATGTTTGCCAAGAAAATTGCAGCACTAATTAAAAAGTCACTGAATGTTTGACTTGAAGTCCAGTTATCATAGTATTTGCTATCAAGCCTTCAGAAAGTGCTGCTGGAGATTATCTGATGTTGTTCAAAAAGTCAGGATACCTTGATAAAAATTGCAAGTTTTAGAAAATGGGGGCACCTCTGGAGTTATATAAATATAAATAAAAAATTTATATTAACAGACCCACAGGTATGGATGTTTTCAACTAAAAATGCTGCCATCTAACTGTAGTTTAAGCACTGAGTTCATGTCACTCCTGGGCAGGAGGGAAAGGTCAGGTTATCTGAATTGAGAGCTAAAGCTGGGGGAGACTCCCAGCTCAGGATTAATTATGGATGCACCTCCCTTGCTGACTGTTGTCAAGAGGTATTTTAGAATTAAAATCATTCCTGTTGGATTAAAATCATTACAGGATGATCTGAGCCTCCTGTAATATTTTAAAGGAAACAGTAAGTGGAGGGGAAGCAGTTAATTATCCAAGGTGGGTGTGTTGCTTGCAGAGTTTGTTGTGTTTCTAAATAACTTTGCTTGGATTTACTCCTTATTTACTCCACAAGTGAGGAGTTGTCTCTGTAGTGTCCTTGCTGAAAGTGCTTCCACAGCCTCGTGGGGAGCAACATAATATTTCTGTTGTTCTTAAAGAGGAAAAGCTAAATTATTTAACACTGAGAGCTGTGTAGATGTTTCTGTGGGTAAGATGTACACTGAATAAATTATCTTGTCCATAATGCAACATAAAAGTTGGAAACATTAGAGTTTTTAGGGGGTTTTGTTTAAATATCATGCTCTGAATTTGTATCTTTTCCTTACAAAATAATTTTCCCTGCCCTTTGGAAACTGCAGACACTGAGAATTTATGTTAAATCTGAGTTCTGCAGCTGAATGAAATACCAGTGAAGCCTGAAGGCTGAATGCTCATAGTCCTATAAACAAATACCCAGCACCAAATAATGTGCCCTGGGTTGGAATAGCAGATGAGTCACCTGCATTAGGGGCTCACTCCAGACAGGACTGGTACTGCAGGAACTTGACACTGAAACAATTTCATGTACTTTGGAAATGGTGCAGAAATGTTTCTGAGGGAGTGAAACCCAAACCTGAGCTCCAGCTGGAGGAAAAAGCCTCCGCTGAAGTGTTTCTGTTGGGTGGGAACACTTGATTTTTAGTGTGCAGGAGCAGCCAGGCACCTTTAGATGGTGAGTCAGAGCTGTGAGAGGGAGTAATTGGCTCCTAATTGATATTCCCCTTCTCTCTGTGGATGTGCTGGAGCCTTCTGGAGGTGGGTGCTCAGGTAGCACTGCAGCCAAATAATTCAGATTATCCCCCTCTCCTAAAAGCTCCAGTCCTGAGAACCAGCAGCAATTCCTCTGTATGTCTCTGGTCACACAGTGGTTGAGGGATCTGCTCTTTATTACTATTATTTTACTTCCATCTTTTAAATTTAGTTGTTTCCATACACTGGTTTTGTATGGAATACCAAGGGAAAAAGACAGAAGTTGATACTGTCTTTATATATTTAATATTCTTATTTATTCCTGAGTGTGTTATTGCTGACTGTCAGTTCAGCAGTGTGAGAAAACAAGTTGATTCTGATTAAAATATCTCAGCATTTTAAAATCTTTTGATCATAACATCCATGTGGAAGTACTGCATGTGTCCTGGAACCAGGTTCCTTCAGTCTTGGCTGCTTCAGGAGATACCCAGCCTATAAAAATTAATCAATAGGAGCAAACCAGAGTCTGAATTAAAAAAGAAAACAAACAACAACCCCAACCAAAAACCCAGCAGGTTTGAAGAGACCATTGCCCTTTTTCCCAAATTGCCTGTTAGCAAAGTTCTTGTACTGAAAATGGAATTAATTTATCTTATCAAATGTTAGCCTGGAAAATAAATTACTCTTCTGCCAGTTAGTTTTTGCCTTGAAACTCGAGCTTCTATCTTAGTGCATCCTCAAAGTGAGATGGATTAAACAAGTTAACTTTCAAGTTGCAAGGCAGGTTCTTCACATGTTTGTGCCTCCCAAGGAACAGACTTGGCTGGAGAATGAGCCTCTTTGGAGGGGGATCAAAAGAAATGGAAGAGGGAAATCAGGTGCTTTTAAGGTTTTCTTAAGGCTTCCTGGGACTACTCAGATTTATTTTTTTCTTGGTGGTCTCTTAACAGAGCCATGAAATTCAGCTGTCAGGTCCCTTTGCCTCTTCAGTTTCTGTGCTCTTTTTACTTGAGGGGCTTCAGGTGAGAAACAACTGCACAGAATGTGAGGACTGGAGTTGGAGTTCATCCAAGGAGAGTTCTCTGGAGCACAGCCTGGCCTTTTTCCCAGGAACTGGGAGGAGTGAGGGTGTCCTGGGTCAGCACAGGGAGCAGTGAAGGGCTGAGCTTTGGTCCCCACTTACTCCTGTGAGGAGTCACGAGAAGCAGAAGTTGCTGTTGTAGGACAGGAGTGCAAATGCAACTTCTTTGCCTCCCTCAGAGGTTCTGACTCCAGACTGCCCCTTTATTAAATTTTAGAAGTGTATTTTCATAGAATCATAGAATGGATTGGGTTGGAAAAGACCTCTGAGATCATCAAGTCCAACCCTTGGGCCAACTCCAGTC
>JAWWEV010000044.1:3161757-3179245 GCA_035583235.1 Hafferia zeledoni | reverse complement strand
GGCTGGTGATCACAGTGGGGTTGGATCAAGGGTTGGACTTGATGATCTCGGAGGTCTTTTCCAACCCAATCCATTCTGTGATTCTATGATTTAGCAGCAGAGGTTGGGTTGGCCAAGCCCTGTGTCCTTACCAGAACACATCCTTTGAGTCACTCTGACATCTTCATTGATAAACTCCAACCTCAGGGTTTAGATAAAACAAATTAAACCCTCTGAACAAGAGCCAGTCCCTGTGCCAAGCACCTTGTGCTGTGACTGTCCCCCAGAGAAACAACAGGTTGGTACAGGCAGGGCAAGGGGTGGGAGGAAACAACAGAACAATGGCCAAAAGGGATTTGGTTTGATCAGAAAATCACATTTAAAGTTCAGGGACTTCTGTAAGATAATTCCTGATGTAATTAAGAATATGTTGTAAAGCACTACATTGCATAGATTAGCTCAGTGATAATGTCCTTCAGAAGGCCAGATTTCATCAGCATCAAGAGGGCAGAGAGATAAAATTACCTCTGAGTGGTAATTTCATCAGCTGCTTTATAAAAGCAGGTGAAGAAGTGATAAATTACTTCCTTAGGATGGTAAAGAACAACACTACACTTTAGGGTGTTATTCGGGGCTGATATATCAGTAACTATCTCAGTAGTTCTTTGTTGCTTATTTCAAGATGATTTGTTATAATTTAATTAAAATGTGTTTAGAGATGCAGCTGAAATGCAGGTTGTCAGCCTGGTGATGAGCTCAGTTGCACAAGAAGGAGATGTCTGTGTTTCCCATGGCTTTGCACTTTTGTTGCAGGCTGTATCTTTGAACTGAAGTTTTCACACCAGGTTTTTTAACAATACAAAAAGGAAAGCCTTCCCTTTGGCAGTCCTTCCCCAAAGAGAGTTTGTAAGTGAGAACATTTGGTTTCTCCATCAAGATTTTCTGAAACAAACACCAGATTTCTAAGGCATCTACTCATGTGTCAAAACACTGGGCCTGCAGAAACCCAGAAATTACAGCACTATCTTTAAAACCCACTGCTGCACTCTCCATTTTTCATAAGTACTTCAGCCTTAAATGCATTTTCTTTAGTAGAACAACACTATTAATACTTTCTGTTTCCTAAATGACAAGAAAGATTATTTGAAAATGCAGGTATAGTACATTTAGGAGAAGGGGAGTGGGTGTTGGGGAAAGTGAGAATCTTGGGAATACACAGCTCTGTTTATTTTCCCTCAGCTTGTTGGTAAACTAAGCCCTTGTGCTGTAGGAATGCAAAGAGACACTTTCCAACTGCCAGCACTGTATTTTCAGCCTGAGAGCTGAAGTGTTTAAACCCCCCTGTATCATAATTCTGAATAAAAGCCCTTCCCCCTGGATCCAGTTGGCAGGAGCAGCAGCACAGCGAGCAGGTAATACCCAGCCACGGCTCTGAGCAGGGCTGCATCCCCCTCTGCTCCAGTTTGGAAAGCAGATGGTTAGCTTTGCTTATTTTAGACCTCCTAAGTACAATATTTAACACCAAAAATGAAAGATTAAAAACCTGGTGCTGGTGTATTTTGTAGCGAAAAAGCGAGAACAGCCTCTGACACTGTTTTGTGGTGAGCTCATGGACATCTGTGCAGGGCAGGGCTTGTCTTTCACATGCTGGGAAAAGTGATTCTGTACAAGCAGCACCTTCTTATTCAGCAGAATTGCTCCTGCATTTGTGTGAGGGTGTTAAAAACCTCTTTGCTGGGTAGATTTTAAAGAAGGGAAAATGGTTTAGGCAAACCAGCCAAGGTGGAACTGGCTGTGTGAGGGCATCTGCCTTGTCCCTGGGGCTTCCTGGGCATGGGCTGAGGAGGGACCAGCAGGGCTGGGCAGGGACAGCCTTTATTGAAGGTGCTGATGTGGAAGGGGAAGTTTGCAGAGCTCAGAACTTCCCTGGGGGTAGTTCATGTACAGCAAATTGGGCTGTGGCTTCCCAGCTTTGCCTCCCTCCCTCCTGCTGTGGATTCAGGCACTGGGATCAGGGACCATCCTCCTCCTCCTCCTCATCTCCTGCAGGCACTGAGGACCAGGGGGCTGCTGCCATCCCTGGAGAACACTCCCTGCTCCTGTTTGGTGGCCCAGGGCAGTGCCAGCAGTGCCAGCACTCACCCCCAGCCTGGGCTGAGCCTCTCTGAGCACCTGTGTGTGACGTGGGTGTTTCTATCTGAGTGTTCAGAGGAGCCTGAGTGTGTCTGCTCCTGTTTCAGTCCCCAGCAGTCCCAGGGCAGGTTTGGGGGGTTGGGGATGTGAACCTTGAAGTGAATATCTTTGAGAAATGATTAAATTAATAACACACTATTATAAAGTCATTAAGCCATCACAACTGTGAAAAGGCAAAGCAAAAAGAAAGGCAGCACTTCCCCAACTTAGAGGTGGCCCCAGTTGACTTCTGTTTGCCATTCTGATGCTGTCACATGTTCATACTGTGAAGTGTCCTGTTCAACAGGACTGCTCTTCTTACAAACTTATGTAATTATTTGCTGTTTCAGCTTTAAAAATATGACACCTACAAAACACAAGTCTGATGGGTTAGAACAGAGGGGTTTTAGACTTCTGCACTGGCAGCTTCACTCTGACCGTGTAACAGAGACAGAAATGCCTTGTGCTGACCATGAGGGATTGAGGCTTGTAGCTCCTTGGTGTTTTCAGATTGAACCTTGCTCTTTGGTGAATAAACAGGCTGCTTTTGTTTAAGTGCTGCAATGAAAAGCAATTATTATTTTATTTTTCTATAATTCATTTTTCAAACTAGAGGAAAATTCAGAGACCAGTTCTTTAATCTGGTTTATGCATGAATCAACATTGTCAAACAACCTGTCTTTGCACCCTGACTAATTTGCTCAGACTGCTGGAAAACTGCCTAGACTTATCTCCTGGGCAAAGAAAGTTTTGCAGCATCAAAGTGTTTTTATGTTTATTTTAAATTTGTGAATGTACTTAGGTCCAGATTAAGTAAAGAATTCCTATCCTGCAAAGGACTTAATGGCATACTGGCACTTGAATATGAATATTTACTGATTAATTGATGCTGGAAACTCATGAGCATGTAGGAGGGATGACTGAGTTCTGTTAAAATCCTTTTCTCATGTACAAGTCACTAAGGAATAACAGTTCCTCCAGAGCTCTGTGGTTCTGCTTTCTCCTGTGTTGTGTTTTTGGGGAGCAGACACAGAGGAGCCAAATTCCAGGAGCCAATGGATGGGATAGGGTGGGGAGACAATGTCTGATGAGGTTGGGTGAGCAGCTGAGGAAAACTGGGGGCAGCTGCTTTGTCTCCAAGGGTCTTGAGCCCAAATCTGGGGGAGATGGATCAGGTTCCAGGAGAGCTGCTGTGGGTTATGGAGCACTGGGTGCTGCTCCTGAAAGCAGTGACACAGTGGGCATAAAATGGTGAGAAAGGAAGCTCAGAGTACTCTCTTTGCATCTGAAAACAGGCCTTGGGAGAGAGTTTGCCCAGAGGGACTCGTAGTGATCCACTGGTTAATTGAATTAGTGCTATTTAATGTCCAGCTTTGTGAATTCATAGTCAGGTGGTAGAACTGGACAGGTGAATGTTTAAGAATAAACTGTTGGGCTGAGTTCTTTCAAACTCTTATTTTGTGTTTAATTATAATGTTCACTTGACATAAAGAGCTTTGGTTTATGTAGAAGTGCAAAGCATTACTGTCACTGTTTTTCCTTTCAAGGGCAAGGTCCATCATCACAACCAGAATGACCATTTCCCACCCGATGGAATTGGTAAGTGTGTGCTGCTCCTGGAGGAATTCTGAGCTCACTCTGCTTTGGGGCAGTGACACTGAGACTGCTTTGACATGGATTGGGTGTCTGGTCTCTTCTCTGTTTGAAAGTCATTTACTTCTTTTGTGCATGTGGGAAGCAGATCAGAGCCTGTTCAATGGACACTGGGCATTTCTGGTGCTCTCTTTGCAGCCTGAACATGGTTGTTGGCCTCTCAAAAATGGCTGTGTTTGAAATTCTTACTGTAAACCCCTGTCCCAGTGTATTTGCACTAAAAAGGTTTGGCCATTCTTATTGCAGACACTATTTTATGGGCTGCTTTGAACTTAAGTTGTGCTGTCATATATCCAGATATTACTGATGGTACCTTTGCAAGGTAGTAGCTGAATAATTTTGTTATTAATTTGAAAAAGCATTAATTTAAAGCTTGTCTTCCCTGCTAAAGAAAAGAAGGTGATTTTAGTTTTTGATGCAGTGCTTAACAGCTACTCTGACTGTCAGCATATTTAATTGGTTTGGGATGTTCTCTCATTAATGCACTTACCAGTTACCTGTTTCTCTGTAGCTCAACTCGTATTTTCTGCCTCTTCAGATTTTTGAAATGGAATACAGGATTTGGTTAATGCTTTCTCTTGGTGTATCAGACCTGTGCTGTTAGAGAGTTTCACACAGGCTTCATAAAGATAGATGCCATTAGGATGAAAAAAAAAGAAGAAAGAAAAAGGAAAAGAAATAAAAAGAAACAGTCGCTTTGTGTTCTTTTGTGTATATATCTTCCTTTTTTTTGTATGTATATATATATTTTTTGTCTTTCTTTTCAGTTCAGCCCAATCCTTCTGTTCTGATTGGAAATCCTATCAGAGCATTTACTCCTCCCCCTCCTCCTCTGGGACCTCACCCCAACCTGGGGAAATCTCCAAGTCCTGTTCAAAGGATAGATCCACACACTGGGACAAGTATTCTCTATGTACCTGCTGTCTATGGAGGAAATATGGTCATGTCGGTGCCTTTGCCTGTAAGAACTCATTTTCTGTTTTCCTCCCACCCCCTCCTCAGTAATTGTATGCACAAAGATGTATGGCAGGATCAGAGTGTGAATTTTTGGCAGGTTTTTCCAGCACTTTATTTCCAATATGTGGGTTTTGCTGACTTAGGAGTGGCAGTGCAGAGGAACACCAGAAAATAGGGATTTAAAAGCCTTGCTCCCACAAATAAGTCCAGGCAGCCTAAAAGCAATTTCATGTTCCTGTATTTTGGTGTGTTGGAGGCTCACCAGTGGGATCTGTCTCCTGTGACTGGAGACATCTGCCTCGGAATTATTGGCCCAGTTCAGCTCTTAATCACTGGAGACACATCGGTGATTCACACCCAGTTGGTTTCTCCTTATTGGCTTCACACAGTCTGAATTACCAGTTTTGGGTGTCTGCAGTGCAAGGTGTCTGAAGTGAAGTGATAAGAAAAATAAGCATAATGGGCTGTTTTTCCCTTGCAGCACCTCGTAGTGAACCAGTTTCCCCTCCAATCCCTTTCCCTAATGACATTTGGGAGCAGAACGAAGATCTCTAAGCAGGTCTTTTAGGCTCTGTTTTTGTGTGGAATTTTGGGTTACAAATCAAACTGTCCCACCAACATTTACACAAATTAAAGAAGCACTCCCTGCTTTATTTCTACCCTTCACAGTCACATGTTCATGGAGGAAAATTCCAGGAAAGAGCAAAGGCTGCAGGAGCTTGTGGAGTAACATGTGTGTTGTACACAACTCCTGAAGACCATGGGAAGGACATGGAATCCACACATGCAGATGTGTTTTAATTCCATTCATGGAGCTGAATGTTGGAATACAGTTAATTTGAGGGTTTTTTCCATAATTATCAGTCCTCTGTTGTAATTTGGGTTATGGATGCTGAATAGGGGACTTGGTGTAGTTTCAGTTACGTGTCTTAGATCAGGTGGCAGCTGTAAATTGGTTTTCTTTGCCAGGTCAAGGAGTTTTCCTTTCTCCAAGCTTACTAGAAATCTGCATTTGATGGGTAAATTTAAATGCAGTGAGAAGGCCAGCAGCTGTATCTTTGTCATGCTTGCTCACATTATATTAATATCAAACCAAAGTAATTTAAAAAGCTCTGTCTTATTGTTCCAAGGTTAATATGTTTTTTATGTATTTCCAATCAAAAGAAATATATTAAAAGTAAGTATTTGGAGCTCACCTTCCCTGAGGATGGATTTTTAAATAATTAAGGGGGAAGACTGAGGTACTAATGAGACAGCTACTTCTGAAAAGAGGCTTGGAGGTGATTTGAGGTTGTACACATGCAAGAATAGCCTAAAGCTAAAGTTCAAAGTGCACATTTCAAGGGCAAACAGTAATTTAAAAAAAGAATTGCATGAAAGTGGTTACACCTGAAACAAGAAGGGACTGAAGTAAAATGTGTTTGTGCTCATGTAAGATAAAATGATGCCTTTGCTTTGTTTCATGCAGTTTCCATAGCCAGGGTAAAAGCAGGAGGAGGTTGTGTGGTGTCACCACTAAGGGATGCTCTGGCAGCCTCAGTGGTGGGGATTTACTTTCCCTGCACTTGCCTCTGATTCATGTATTTCCTGCTGTTAATAAATTCCCTACAGGGTGAGATTGAACTAATTTGATCCAGAGCTGTCTTCCTTTGCATTCCTTTCAGGAATAAAACTGAAACTGGGGTAAAAAATCCAGACTTTTCTCACCTGCTTTCAGGAGGTGGATTTTACTCCAAATCTGCAGTTTGTGTGTCTTGTAGCACAGACACTTTGGAGTGACCCTGTCATTCCTCACCTCTGGAGAGTCTCTGGGTCCTGTGAGCTTCCTGGGAACTTCCCAATGGTCCTGTGATCTTCCCAATAGTCCTGGAAATTTCCCAATGGTCCTGTGACCTTCCCAATAGTCCTGTGACCTTCCCAATGGTCCTGTGATCTTCCCAATGGTCCTGGGAACTTCCCAATAGTCCTGTGACCTTCCCAGTGGTCCTGGGAGCTTCCAGTAGTCCTGTGACCTTCCCAACAGTCCTGTGAACTTCCCCAAGTGTTTTGTAGGTGCAGAGGAATGGCCTGGCTGCTCCTTCTATGTACAAAATCACAGCACTGGGTGCTAAAGGTCTGTTCTTCAGGTCAGAGGCTTCTCTCTCTATTCTCCCTCCAGCCAGAGCCTGAAGTCTTTTAACTACCATGAGAAAGGGATTTTGATTTTCTTGACCTTCATCCACTTCTATTTAATTAGAGAAGAGATTAATCTAAAATTTATTAAACTAAAGTTCATCCATGAGTCTTTTCTCTCTGAATTTTGAAACCCCTGAAGCAACAGTGGGGTTTGATTTTTTTGCCTAGGGTTGTCCTCCCAAATCTTTGCTGCAAGGCCTGCCCTTACAGTTCTCCCTCTCCAGCACCAGCTGGTCAGGCCATGTGATGCATGGAAAACTGTAGTGACAGACCTGATATCAGTGTGTTTGTAACTTCTCTGCCCTTACTGTACCTTTTTTTCTTGTCCTTCCCTGTTCCTTGCTGTGTAGGTGCCGTGGACGGGGTATCAGGGCAGGTTTGCAGTGGACCCTCGGCTCATCACTCACCAGGCAGCCATGGCATACAACATGAACCTGCTGCAGGCCCACGGGCGAGGCTCCCCCATCCCCTACGGGCTGGGCCACCACTCCCCAGTGAACATGGCCCAGCAGCAGCTGCAGCACCAGGACAAGGAGCAGCTCGAACAAAGTCGGAATGGTCAGTGCTTGAAATGGCCTGGAAAATGAGTTTGTACTTGAAATTGCTTTATTATTGTGCTTGACAATACCCTTTAAATAGGGTGTTTTGGAAAGGATTTCCCTTCCTCCCTTCTTTCCTTCCTTTGCCCTTTCCTCCCTAACTGAGGGATCCACAGAGTTGGGGAAATTATCTGAGATTTGCCATTAGAAACAGAATAACTCAGGTGGTGTGAGATTCAGAGGAGGAGGTCATGGAGGTTGGGGAGGGGTGTTGAGGGTACAATTGTTCCCTCTCTGTTCTGCAGAGTGTTAGCAACTGCTGATGTTATTTGCAATTAATTTGAAAGAACTACTTAGTGATGATTAATGAGCAAAGTGCAGAGATTAAAGGCAAAGTGTTATTTAGGTAAATGATATTAAATGTCTGTGTTGCTGTAAATGCTATACTAGTAAGTCTACATATTTTTGTGTAATGCAAGAAAAGTAAAATCCTGAAATAATGTTTTTTCTATTGAAACTAAATGATGCTGTAAATGTTTTTAGGTAAAAGTGAAAATGCTGCTGGGCCTGAAATCAATAAAATTCGAACACCTGAGAAGAAACCTCTGGAACCCAAGCAGGTGAGTTCCTCTTGGGGTGTGAGTTTTGTGTGCTTGTTTTTTCATATTCTCTCTTTCAATGAATTCAGTCATTGCAGAAACGTTTCTGTCTGGGTTTTGCCAGTGTGGGTTTTCAGGCTGTGCCATTCCTTCCCTTTGTGCAGGTGGATGCAGAGGGCAGTGCCCAGCAGAGGAGCCCCGAGGCGCGTCCCGGCGTTGGCTTCGCCAGCGCCAAATTCCACCGCAAGGACAGCCCCAACCCCAACGCCAACGCCAACCCCCGGCAGCTCAGCCTGCACCTCACCCCTCCCCACTCCCAGTTTGCCGTGCCCAGCCGCCACTTCCAGCACCTCTCCCAGCTCCCCAGGCAGCCCTACCCTCTGCAGCAGCAGCAGCAAAACCTTTTAGGTCAACAGCAAAATCACTTGCCTGAGCAACCAAACCAAATGCCACCCCAGCAGAGCCAGGTAGTGCAGCAGCACAACCATTTGACTCAGCAGCCTCCACAACCTTCACAGCTTTCCCCTGCTTACCAGGCAGGCCCCAGCCAGTCTTTTTTTAATAATCCCATTCCCCACCGACCACATTCTCCTGCTGTAGATGCTGTGATTTCAGAACAACACCCCCCACCTCTGTTACAAGAAGTCAATAATCCTTTGAGGCCTCTTGCCCAGCACAACCCCGTTCTGCCAACCCACTTGAACAACTTCATTGAAGAGAATCCATCAGGAATGCCCTTAGGGGACACTTTAGGTAGGTGACTTTTCTTTATTTAAATTCAGAGTGTGCAATTATAACTACATTGAAGTGAAAATGAAGGAGGTATTTACCTTTTTCAGGCATATTGCTCTGAATTGGGTCATTGTTGGGTTAGTTTCCATAAGTAATGTCATTGAGCATAATTTGCTGCTTGAGGCATGTTTGAATATTCAGCACTTTATTAGAAGATTCATGTTTATATGATTTTCCATATGATTTAAATAACCAGGTTATACACTGCAATGCAGTTAGTATATAATAGGCCCTGGAATATACTGTTTAAAAAGTATTCTTTTTTTTTTTTCTGACATAAAGATCTTTAAAAAAGGGCATTAGATAAAATTTTTTTTTAAAACTATTTTTGTAGATCGTATGCATGGAAATGTAGCTTTGGAAACAATAAGGCAGCAACAACAAGCCAGGTTACAGCAATGGAATGAACATAATGCCTATCTCAGTCAAGGCACTATTCCATATCAACACCATCACCATCCTCATCTACCACATCTTCCTCAGCAACCAATTGGATTACATCAACAGCAGCAAGTTAGGGCAAACTGGAAACTTGCCAGTAATACAGAAGATGAAACAGAGGCAACATATTCAAGGTATTTGTTTCCTGAGTCATCAGAGCTTGTGTAAAACTGAGCAGTGGGCACCTATCTGTAAAACACTGTGGTCAAGTGCAAGGCACTCAAAGGTACTGCCTTTGGCTGCTGTTATTATAAAGGTTAAATAGTTGGCAGGCTGACTTACAACTCTGCTTTTATTATGTGTTATGCTTTGTTCTGTTAGTATATTGGGCAGTAAAGCTGTAGGGGAAAAATACTTTCTGGAGCTTTTCAGTGTGGTATTTATGGAGCAAGGAATGGATAGAGAGTAACAACCTTGTGTTTTTATGAAAGAGGTGTCTGAGTGCAGTTAAGGCCTATTTAAGTTGTAAATTCTTCAGTTTGAAGTAGCAGTGTCAGATTTATGTGCTTGAAGAGAAACAAACCAGCCCCTCCCCAAACATTGCTCCCCAGTGAAACCTAAATGTTTGTTTTCACAAAGCCTTTGCTTTTAAAAGCAAAAAAGTGCTTCTGTTTGAGATGGTGCATTAGGGGGCAAGAAGGGAAGCTGTTGAATGCCAACAGAAAAATGGTTCCAGTGCTCATCAACTTTAGTCATGTATATTGTAAAGGCTGGATTTTGAAATTGCCTCTGTTTACTATCATCTCCCACTATGCTTTCTTTTCCATCTGGGTGGTTACAGCCATGGTGAAGCATCTAAATGCCCTCCTATCTGACTCTTTGAAGTGCTGAATTGAGTGTTCTTGACCTTTTGGAGAAGTTTGCAAGTATATTGTGCAAGTGAGGGGACCCCCTGATTGTTCTGGCTTTTGGCTTGTAAGGGGTTAAAAATTTCCTTAACTGTGAACTTTTTACCTCATGTAGTAAAGCTGGAAATCCTTACCTTAGTTGTGTCTTAAGAGATAACAAAAAATTGATTCTTCTGGCAGAAAAGGAAATCTCAAGAGTTATAAAAACTTTGAGATGATTCAGGTGGGTATTCCATGCAGTTGATCCTCCTGTGCCTAATTCCTGATTGCTCAGTGCCATCCTTTGAAGTCAGGGTCAGGAAGAGCAGAGATGGGAATATTTAAATGCAGTGGTTTTAAATGCAGTTGGGAGGTGGGAGTTTTCTCCACCTCAAAAAAGAGTGGGGTTTCAGCAAAACATTTTTTTCCTTGACACATTTGTTCTGTCACTGCAGATTCCAGGACTTGCTCCGAGAGCTGTCCCAGCGCGATGCGAGCGAGGGTCGGGACGTGGCCGAGATGCCGCCCCCGCAGTCGAGGCTGTTGCAGTACAGGCAGGTGCAGCCCCGGAGCCCACCAGCACTCCCTTCTCCCTCCTGCAACTCCAACCACAGCGCTCCCTTCCCCACCTTCACTGAGAACAGCAGAGACATTGAACTGCCCGGTAACCCGGCGTTCCAGCAGCATTTACCCCAGCTGTACAACCCGCCCTTCTCAATGCCATCCGAACACATAACCCCATCTCCCTTGAAATACCTGCAACCTGATGGATCCTGGACTTATGCTAACCTACAGCAGAACCACCTTATGGGGCAGGGCTTTCACTATGGGATACCTCCACTGCCCCACAGGTCGCAGCAGAACCCTTTTATACAACTCCAGAACCATCAGCACGCGGTCAGTCAGGAGCCATTTCACCCCCTCGCGTCTCGAGCAGTGTCAGCCTCTTCGCTCCACAGCTTAGAAGAGGTAGGTGTGGGTGTTTGTCCCTGTCTGCTGGGCAGCTGGGGTGCCCTTTTAGTGTCACACTGCACTCTGGAGTGGTCCTGAAAGGATGTTGTACCCAGGTGGCGCTTGGTCTCTTCTCTCAGGCAACCAACAGTAGGACAAGAGGGCAGGGGCTTAAGCTCTGCCAGGGGAGGTTTAGGTTGGACATCAGAAGGAAATTCTTTCCAGAGAGAGTGCTCAGACATTGGAATGGCCTGCCCAGGGAGGGGATGGATTCTCCGACCCTGGGGGTTTTTAAGATGAGACTGGACGTGGCACTGCACTGAGTGTCATGATCTGGTGATCACAGTGGAGTTGGATCAAGGGTTGGACTTGATCTCAGAGGTCTCTTCCAACCCAACTGATTCTATGATTCTATGAATGCAAAGTACCTCCTGCATGGAGAGCTCACACGGGGAATTTCCAGGAGGTGAATTGTTCTTTGCCGTTCACCCTGGGCTCACTTGTGGGGCTCAGCCCTGCAGGTGTGACATGTTCTCTGCGACATGGGAAGACTTGGATTTTTGGAAGTTGCCCAGAGTTTGCTTGCAATCATTGCTCTGTGTCTGCATGTCAGTGATGTGGAGTGACATTCAGCCCCAGCAGCTCACGAGGGGACTCTGGGCAGCAGCTGGAATGGAGCAGCCAGGGCTGGGTGTTGAGCTGGGATGTGGTTGAGTCACTTCTCACACGAGCTCCAGACCAGAGCTGGACAGTTGTCTCAATGTGGTACAAAAGCTGATTTAATAAACCCCACCCTGCCTGAACTAATTTGATACAAAGCCATTTCCTGTGTTTTGGGGCCCCAGAGCATTGGGAGTCAGTGCAGATGTGTCCAGCTGTGCTGCCTGTCTGGGTCCAGCACCCAGCACAGCTGGCTCTGCCCCTCTCCATGTGCTCTTGTTCTGGGCTCTAAGGAGGTGTCTTATGGGATGCAGACCATGCCAGCACATCCAAGTAGGACAGATCACATCCTGAAGAGGAGTTTTTAGTCCCTGTTGGAATCCAGAGTGCCAGGGAGTGTGTGACATGGAGTCTCCTGGAGCCAGGTTGCATTCCAGGAATGTCAGAATTAATATTCTCACTGTCTGCATGAAATCCAATATTTGTACATAAGTGATACTTTTCTGTTAAGGTTTTTACAGGAGCCATGAGGGCAGCCCTGCTCATCACTATCTCAAATAATACATATTTAATTTAATTGACTTTAAGCTTCTGAAAATAGAAAATATTTGGTTTATGAGCCTGAGCAAAATAACTAAAATGAAATTCCAGTGCATTTTACAAATTTCTGTCTGATACAGATCCAGAGGGGCTAATGGAGTCCTCAGGCCCAGCTAGAGCTGTAGCAAGGTTTGGATTTATAGACCTTTAGAAATTTGATGTCTCAGTCCATTAAGCCATACCAGCCTGTATAAAATCTAATACTTTGTGACAGCCCTCACTGCTGTCAGTGCAGCAGGACGTAGGAACAATGTCTCTTCAGCAGTAATAAACCAATAAATATTCCTATAGAGCTTGTGACAGCTCCTGCTATCTGAAGACAAATAGAGTGAGCCTTTATGTAATTAGTCCAAATTCAGTTTAGTTCTTATTTCTTCTTCCTTTCAAAATATGTGACAGAAATGCCAAATGCAGTCAAAGTGTTACAAGACAGAGACTTGCCTGTGAACTTTGCAGAACTGCTGGTCCAGCTGGTGGGTAGGACTGAATGCACAAAGGAACCCAAGTGTGGTTTGAGGTGTGTTTTGAACAGACATCCCTCATTCAAGGCACTTGTCAGGGCAGTTTCTTTGACTTTTGGTATCTCTGCTAAACTCTTTTCTTGGTCACTATTTATAAAGCTGTTAATTGACTCGATACTTGAAAGCTTTTGCATGTGTTTAGTCAAACCAGATCTGAACTGCACATCAAAGGGAATACTGAAGATTTTCTGTCTGGTTCTGTACTTGCAAGTGTCCAGAACTGTGATAAATTCCTGTCTGCTTACCAACATTGCCCATTAAACTCAATAAATGTTTACTTTTTGGATGTGATTTGGGCAGTAACTTACAAATTTGGGATTTTTTTTGTTGTTGAACAATATCCTTAGGAAAATAGAGTGTCAGGATATGGAACTCTTGATCCCTTGATTATGGTGGCTGAAATAAGATATAAGAGTTTTCTTTCATGCACTTTTTTCCTCCTGTGTATTTTGTGATGATATAGTAATGATACTGGGGCATTGCAAGCAAGTTATTTGATGTTTATTTAGCTAATTCCTTATGGCATTTCATTAGGATGCTTTCTTTTTCCTTTTACCAAGTATAGATTTATCTGTATGACTTTTCTTTGCTGTTATTGGTGCTCATTAGTCAGTGCAGAAGGGAGCAAATATTGTATTTATTTTTTAAAATAAACTGTAATACTACAGACTTGCTTTGAATCTTGAGAAAGTTTAGGGAGCCCTTAAATCTGGTCTACAGGTTAATTATGGAGCTCCTGCCATTTTCATCTACGTAATCTCCAGGGTTTACAAGTCATTTTTGTGGTTTCAGATAAAATTCTCTGCATCATTTCTCCTGAGGGCAGAGCCTTCTCCAGAGTGTTTGTTTGTGTGTACATACACAAAATCCAGTGTACAAACGTGTCCTGCTTCCCCAGACCCTGCTATACAAGTCACTAATTTATCCTTTGGAAAAGGAAAAGCCATTTTTTTACCTGACTACATTGTAAGAACATTTTTTTTCTTGGTCTCCTGTGTTTCTGTGCTTTCTCTGCTTCATCTGTAAATGCTGGGTATCTTCCTCCTCCCTGTGTGATCCATCGCCCACGGAGGACTGTGAGATGGAAAGGCTGATAAGAATTAAGGAATCTCAGTTGATGTTCTTTGCTCCTGCTTTAAAATTCTCTATTTTATGTGATCAAAACACATTATCAGTGACTGCAATATTACAACATGTAACTTGAAATGCATGAGATTTTTTTTCTAAACGCAGAAGATTTTTTTTTTTGGTAAGACATTTCAGGGCAAAAATTGAGTGGGGAAATGGTACTTGATACATAAATAAATAAAAAGAGCAAAAGGCCATTTTTGTTCTGTTTTTTTCTTGTTCACAGTATGAACCAAGAGGACCAGGCAGGCCGTTGTACCAAAGAAGAATCTCCTCTAGTTCAGTCCAGGCTTGTTCTGAAGAATTGAACACTCCTCAAGACAGTCTTGGTCAGTGTAAAGAGCTTCAGGAGCACAGTAACCAGTCCTCGTTCACCTACTCGTCCCCCGAGCTGTGGGTGAGCTCGGCCCCCTCCGCCCCGTACCCGAACATTCCATGCAATGGAGCCAGCAGGGCAGTGCCCCCCCGGGAGCTCCTAGGTGGGTACTCTGCCCTCTGCCCCCTGCCCCAGGGGTACTCTAAGCTGCAGTGACCAGGGCTGAGTGAAAGGGTCGCTTGTGGGTTTCTTTCACATGTTTTCTACCATTTCTTCAGTTCTCAAAAAGTACTTGTTGTTTCAGCAGTTAAAGGTTTGTTTGGAATAATCCTGTTTTCATTTGCCATCTTGTTACCATCCTGCTGCTGTCTAAAGAGTGTGAGATGAGCTCAGTTGGTTAAAACTTGGTTGTAATAATGGCAGGGTCATGGGTTCAATCACCTGTGTGGGCCATTGACTTGAGAGTTGGACTCGATGATCCTTGTGGGTCCCTTCCAGCTCAGAATAGTCTGGGATTCTGTGATTCATTACTGATTTTTCATCTCCAAAATCAATGCTGCTCTTACTCCTCTCCAAAAGCTCCACTAAACCCAGATAGCCTCTTACAGTGGTTTCAAGTGCAGCTGAGAGTGTTTGCTGGAGGGAACTGAGGTGACTGGTGAGATTTATTTGCAAGATAGATTATTTCTTTCCAGAATCAGTGATACTTGGTGTTGATATTACAGTCTGGGGGAGCAGCACATAAAGTGAGTTAGTGCTCCCAGAGTTTCTCCCAGTAAATCCTGGTGCTTCATCAGAGCAGTGACGAGCTGAAATTCTCTCTCAGTGTGGAAGGGTCTCGGTGGGACGTGGCCTCCCTGGTGGGGGGAGCAGTGCTGATTGATGGAGCAGACAGAAACTAAATTAACTTTCCAGAGATGAAGGAAAGCTGCAAGCAGAGAGTTGGAGCAGTGCAGCTATTCTTCAGTTCTGTGAAAAGCAAAATAACCAGGATCATACAGTTTCTTCTCATTGATTCTGCTTTAAGGATCTCCAGTGGTAGTTTAAAAACAAAATTAATAAAAATATGAACAATATCCCATTGTGGATATTAAAGCCATTTAATAATGTAGAAAATTATTTAAAAACTGGTTCTTTTTGGGCTTAAAAGATTGGATTGCTTTTGGTCAAGCTTTAGAAACCTAAAACATTTTGTAATTTCATAGTAATTGTGAAGGAGAAACATGCAGTGTAGAATGAATGAAAAAAGCTGTTTATATCAGCAACAGCACTCGAGAGTTAAGTCCCTAATATGCTTTTTAATTCCCAAAATGTGAAAATGTTATTTTCCAAACCCATGTGTATGGCAGCATCTTTTGTTCAAAACTTCAAGCTCAGGGCACCTCCTTCAGTGCATTTCTATTTTTACTGAAAATCAAGGAGCTGAATGCACAGTATGGGATGACATTCCTCACTGGAGCTGCTCCCTAGACTGGAGGTTATCTAATAGTGGTTATCTAACAGGAGCTCAGGAACCCTGGCAAGGTGATGTTGGGATCAGCCCATACCACATTTCCTTGCTTTGATGTAAAGCTGGTTTGTGAGTGAAGTCTTGAGAGGACAGATGTGTGTGTAAAAAGTACTATGTCCATACATCCAATACCAAATTCTAATTGAAAAGGTCAAATTCTGACTGGTAACTGCATTTGCTATGAAAGTGTTTGTTGCTGTAGTTAGGCCTGGCTTGTGTTCTGTGGATAAATGTGTGTGAAGCTGTGCCCATGTGTGGTGGCTCCTGCAAACACTTGGCCCTGTGTTGGCTGCTGTGCCCTCCCCACCCACAGCTCCTGCCTGGGACGGGCACGTTCCCAGCCCAGAGTGTTTTATGGAGCTGAGGGGCAATGGCAGGAACTGCATTGATTTTTATCCATGAAATAAAACCCTGGGAGAACGTGATGCTGTGAAATAATCCCGTGCCTGCATTTGCTGCTGGGGAGAGCCCCTGAGTGCAGCCTGGGCAGGGCTGATCTGCTGAGCCCGGGAGGGGCTGGGGCACTGCTGGGTGGGATCAGGAGGGATTTATGGGGGGCAAGGAGAGCTGTGGGAATTCCTCAGGCACTTCCCAAAGTCACAGTTTGAGAGTTTGATATGCATTGCTTTTTCTGCTGATAGAAAGAAAATGATTTAAGTTCTTACTCAAGATGTTTATTTCATATTTTTTTCTTCTGTTAGACACCTCAACCACACACAGCTTTCACCTCTGGCCCTGCTTGTCATTACTTGTCTTCTCTCGAGTGCTGTGGTTATTTTTGGGAGGTTTTTTTGCTCATGTTCTGGGTTGTTTGGTTTTTATTGAATCATAGCAACCCTGGTAAAACTGTTTTGCTTATGTTCTTTCCATATTCTTTCTTCTGTAGTTGGGCTTGGGATTTTTTTTGCTTTATAAAAAGCAAAAGGCTGTGTGTGACCCTTCCAGTGAGAAACTAAACTATATACTTTATGTTTTTCCACTTTTGCACTTATGTGGTGCTACATTTTTATATGTGCACTTCAAAAATAACATTATAGAATTAAAGATTGAATTAATTACAGAATATTTGTGCTGTCCAGCTCTTAGGCTGTTACAGACAGAACATTTACCTGTGTTTGAGTGTAGAGTCTCTCTGGCTGTGCAAGACAGCAGAATTCTCCAGACAGAAGTAAGGTACTCATTAGGATTCAGGAAATTCACTTGGAAGCAGTTTTCTACCTCTGGTTTAAAGCACCATTTTTTTCTGATAGTTACAGGAGTTGTTAAATGTGGAGCAAGAACATATCAATTAGCAGGAGTGCATTCAGCCTAAAATACCAATAATTAGTTGCTTGGCATTCAGGACTCTGAATTGCTGTTGGAGAATGAATTATATATGGTGCTGTAAATTTTAATTTTAGCCTATTAAGCTATAAAGCAAGAGGAATGAAATAGTCTTTGTGCTGTCTCAGTGGATAAAGTGCTTAAATTAGAGTGGATCCCCCTGGGAAGCAGCTTTACCTTCCGTGCTCTGGGAAAAGCCCCTGTGGGGAATTGCAGGGTCGGGGTTGGGGCTGGGGGTGCTCAGGGGATGGTTCAGCATTGAAGTTGAATATCAGAAAAAAATTCTTTCCAGAGAGAGTGCTCAGGCATTGGAATGGGCTGCCCAGAGAGGGGGTGGATTCCCCA
>JAWWEV010000044.1:3143179-3161657 GCA_035583235.1 Hafferia zeledoni | reverse complement strand
GATGTGGCACTGAGTGAGAATCCACCACGTCTTGATCCAATCCTTGATCCAACACCACGTCTTGATCCAACCCCACTGTGATCACCAGCCCAGGGCACTCCGTGGATCAAGCGTTGGACTTGATGCTCTCAGAGATCTTTTCCAACCCAATCCATTCTGTGATTCTGTGATTTTCTGTAAGAAATCCCTCAACAATGTGAGTCTATGAACTCACTGATAATTTTCAGGGACACAGAGGGAACCAGTGCTGTGGGGGGAGGCTGCTTGTTCAGCACCCCCAGTCCCCATTTTGGGGTCCCTCCAGGTGGATTTGATTCATCTCCTCACTCTCTGCTTCCTCCTCCTCCTCCCCCAGCTCCCCCCAAGGCAGCGAAACCCCCGGAGGAACACCTGAAGGCTGAGAACATCCAGCTCTCCAACTCCTTCAACTACAACGTGCTGCAGCACCTGGGGCAGTTCCCTCCTCTGCTGCCCAGCAAGCAGCTGGTGGAGTGCCAGGGCAGCAGCGCCCAGCCCGCCGGCGCCAAGCCCGCCATGTCCTACGCCAGCGCCCTGCGCGCGCCGCCCAAGCCCAAAGCCCCTCCCGAGCAGGCGAAGAAGAACAGCGACCCTCTGGCCTTGTTCCAGGAACTTAGCCTAGGTAGTTCATCAGGTAGCAACGGCTTTTACTCCTATTTTAAATAACCAGATTATTTTTTTTAGAGAGAATTTAATTTTTATTTGTGTCCGTAGGTAGTTGGGGCTCCCCCTGTAGTTGCGACGATTCCCTTTGTTTATATTAGTAAATATATCCTCACTTAATTGCTTTGCTGCTAGACTTGCAACTAATTATTATTATTTTTTTTTAATTATATTCCATTATTTTGCGTTTTTTTGATGTGGGTCGGGTTTTTGGAAGCTTTTCTGTAGGAAAACACACACACACAGGTGTTATTTTTTTAATTTGTGTAATGTTAATGATCTGTTGCATTAAACTAGCAGCTGAGAGATTCCCTGTACAACTTGAAAAAAAAAGGACAAAAAAAAAGGAAAAAGGAAAAAAAGGAAAAAAAAAAGTTTGTCTAAATTGTATTTAAGAAGATTGTAAGTAGCATTTACATTTATTCAATAACATTAGCATACTATGCTGGGTTTCTGTACCAGAAATGGCCAGTTAATGTAAAAATGTATGTTATTTCTGCTTAAATTCATTTAAATTGTTTTTTGTTTTTTTTTTTTTTTTAATAAAGGTGCAGCATCTTCTAAATAATTTCAGTTTTATCAGCTTTTTTGTGAAGGGATGCTGCATTCTCAGACTTTTATAGTTTTAGATTCTGTATGATGTGGTATTGTATTTTCCATCCACTGTAGGGTAAAGTAAAGGCATTCTTTGCAGACACCTATGCCATTGTTTGGAAACATTCAGATAAAAGTATTGGTATACTTTAAAAAAAAGAATTGAAAAAAAAAGAAAAAAGAAAAAAAAATTAACAAAAAAAGCCCAAAAAAACTCTACATTTTATTTTTGGACAAGCTAGTAATATAAGCTTGTTTGAAAAGTTAATTTGATAGGTTTTTTAAATGAATCATGAAAGCTGAAAATAAATTTTTAGGTATGTTGGTGCTTAGTAGATTTAATAACTATTTTAAAAAAAACGGCGTGACTTTAGTAAAATCCTTTTTTTGTTTGTTTGTTTAATTTTTTTCCACTATGCATGTGTAAATGTTTGTAATCTGGCTTTGCCCTCCCCCTCCAGTGGTATAAAGAGAATTGTGCCGCTTGAATTTTATTTTATTTTATTTTTTTTCTTTCCCAGGTAAAACTTTTGGTACATTATTTGATGTTTACATTAAAATGTGACATTATACAAGGAAATTCAGATATTTTGCTAACTGTTTTGTTTGAGGAACATCATTAAAGAAGAGATTTAATGTTTGTCAAAGCTGTATCCAAATTAATCGACACCTTCTGGGGGTCGGAGTGGTCACCAGGCTCTTTATCTGCATTCTCCAGGAATACAATCTGAGAAAAATTAACTCTGGGAAATTAAAAAAAAATTAAAGAAACAAGTGTGAACAAAACCTCAGAAGATGAACTTTGTGGATGAAGGTTTGTGGTCTTGCCCCCTGTCCCTGCTTGGAGGCTCCAGAGGGGATTGTGGAGTTTCTCCTGGTTTATCTCCTTTTCCGCCTGAAATAACTTCAGACCTGGGTCCTGTTCCCCAGGGCTGAGCTGGGGGGGGTTCTGTGTTCCTGCCCCTGGAGAGCTGGAATTCTGGGGGGTGTGGGGGTGATTCAGCTTTTCCAACAGCCCGTGGGACACCTCCCTGGGAGCAGTGGCTGCCCCTGGTTCAGTCACAGTTTTGCTCTGCTTACAATCAGGTTTGGTTTTTACATTTGATTTCCTGTTCTGACAGAAGGGTCTTTCTGTGCCAGGGTTGGTTTAAACTCACTACACTGCAGAGCTTTGCATATCAATTTTTTATTATGAATCTTTGCTGGCTTCTGGTTCAGAAAGTTACCTGAGGACCTTTTTGCTGTGAAGCAAATCACACATAACTCGTTAATTTATTTCCCAATGTCCATCCCGGACAGGGAGGAGGGAACAGCCCCTGTCAGGCTGTGCCATGAAATCCAGAGGACCCAGAAATGGGTACAGAGACCAAATTCTGCAGCCTTGAATGCAGCAAAACTGCTGTTGAATGTGTTTTTGCCAAGCTGGTGGCTGCAGGAGTGGGGAATCCATCAGCAGGGCTGGGGAAGTGGCCTCAGACTCCTCCTTTTGTCGGAATTGTGCCAGTTCTGCTCCGTGGAGCCCCTGGCACTGCTTGGAGAGCCACATCTCTGTGGAGAATCCTTGGTGGGTGTGCAGGGAGGGCACAGGGAGGGGTCAGTGCCCCTCAGGGCATTGGAGTTTCAGGGCTTTCAGTCACTCATTTCTATGGAGCAGTCTTTGATTCTGTTCACCAGATTGGAATGTTGAACTAATAAACCTCACTTGTTAATTTGCTGCTCTCTCTCAGTCGGTTAAAGGGAGATGGTCACACTCTGTTTGACACCAGCATTTCATCTGCACTGGAAATATTATGGATAAAGGAGCATTTTCTCTCTGAGTTACCACTTCATTCTTTACCTTTATAAAAAGCCCTGCTGGTTTCGGTGCTACATTTTCCCAAGTGCTCTCCCCCAGGAGTGTGAGGATGGAATGGTAGAGATCTTCCATCAGCCTTGCCATGAATCACTGAATTTCTGAGAGTGAGGATTTTCCCAGAGATTATTTCTTTAGAAATGTCTTGTCTGGCCATTGTATATCACATATAGCCCTGAGTGGGATCTTTGGGTTTTACAGCAAATTATCCAATGTTTATTGAAGTGATGTCTGGAAAACCCCCCAACTGTATTATAAACTTTCCTAGGGCTTTAATCACACTCTTATTAAAATGAAATTAAACCTCACAGATGGCTCCAGTGGGCACTGCTCAGGCTGCACTGTGAATGTGGAGCTGTTGCAGTCACAGGGAAAATTCAAAATTATGAGTTTGGTTTGTATAAAATGTCTCAATTTGGAGGAAAATAATGGAGGCTTTGGTATATACACTAAGAAGGTGTTTGGCTTCTTGGCTTTTTTTACACTAAATAGTACAATTAATGCTAAATCCCATGCTCCTTGTCCAGGAATAAACTCTCCATTGTTGTCTGTGGAAAATTTAAATGACAGAGTTATCCAGATCTAAATTTAGAGATCTTATATTTAATATCAGTAATAATTTCTGGGTTTATTTTCTTTAATTTCAGAAAAATCTGGATGCTTCATGGGAGGTTGTCAGTGTGGTGGTAAGAACTAATGAAGAACGGAGAGAAAGATTTAAAAAAAATGACTTGGCTCTAAAAAAATTAAACTTTTTTTTTACATTTCAAACAGAGCTTCCCTCCTTTAAAAAGCCACGTGGGAAATGCAGCTGGAGAGTTGTCATCTAAATACAGTTTGTCCTGGTTTTTTAATTGTGTGGCCCTTTGCAGGCTGTGAGTCCTGCCACTGACTCCACAAACCCTGCGAGTGCCGTTCCCTCCTTTGATTAATTAACGTTTTGTTCCCAGATTTGTGAAGTTCAGCTGGTTTTTTGCAGAGATCATGCTCTCTAAGCAGTTTTTTGCTCTGTGTGGTACCTCAGAGCTATAAGGAGCACCAGGAGCAGAGCTGGACCACTCCAGATTTCCTTTGCAGACTCAACTCAGGCATATCAGAGCCCACACATTGCCAGGGCACTGAGCCCACAATGCTCTGCCCACATCATTGTCCAACTCCTTTGTTTTGTTATTGTAGCAGTTTCTGGTTTTCCTAGAAAAACTGCAGACAATTAACTTGTCAAGACAGATGGAGATGATCTATGGTGCCTGTAAAAATTTGCACATCGTATTCCTTGACATGAAATATGGGCTATTTCTGTTGGTGTAGCAGTACTTGAGCCAGTCTCTCTTTGTTAGCTGTGTCAGGGAGCAGGGATTGAATCCTTCTAAATTTGGGTTTTCCTTCCATTCAGGAGGAGTGAAAGGATTTGCAGCAGAAGTGTGGAAATGCCAGTTTGTTGTGGGGGATTCTTGGCACCTTTAGTTGGGAGATGTTGAGGAGTTTTTGCCTCCTTAAGGATTAATAGATGTTTCTGACAAATGAGAGAACGTTCTCTGTGGTCTGAATTAGCCAGGGCTGGTTAGGGGATGTTGGCAGCCCCTTTTCCAGAAGCCTTGGCTCCCTCCTGGAGGGTAAATACCTCCCCCAGAGCAGCTCTAAAGCCATGGTGGTGCTGCTGGGGAGAGCTGGTGATGCTGGGCACGAGCTGAACCACAGCCTGGGCTGCAGCCCTGGCACAGATCGTGCTGCTGGTTCTGTTACATAGAAGGGAGGCCAGAAATCCCAGTTATTCCCTTCCCTGCATTCCTTTGTGGAGAGCAGCAAAGCAGCTCAGTGTCTGGATGCACAGTGTGCATGTGTGATGTCTGTATGTCTTGAATTCATGTCCAGTGGCTTCACTGGAGCCAGAACATCCATCAAGTGTGACAAAGCAAGGGCCACCTCATCCTCTTCCTCAGTCAAAACAGCTGTGACTCTCCTGTCTTGCCCCTTGGTGGCAGGGAAAAGGGGAAATAACTGGAATTTAGAACAGGTCCCGTTGCTGTGAGTGTTTTGGTACAGAGCAGCCCAGTACTCTAGAGTGAAGGGATGAAGTGATCCAACATTCCAAGGGCCACTGGCCCACTGGGGAAAGGGGAAGCTTTTTTTAAATGCTGTTGACTGAGGTTTATTCTATAAATTTCTGCCCATGGTCAGGTTCCTGGCATGTGACTGTGTGACTGCAGTGCTGGATGGAGCCCAGGGCTTGGTGTTAATCTGCAGGGCCCTCCCTGGGGCTGCAAACAGCATCTCCTGGTGCTGATGACCTCGTGTACCAGGTATGTTCCTCAAGAGCTGTCAGGGCCAGGAGAGAAACTGCCCCTCTGCAGCAGGGCCAAGGGTCTCATTGCAGGGGGGAAACTCCCAGACATCTGGGACTTTGTGGGAGTCATTTCCTCAACTGTTGGAGTGAGGAGGGAAAGGTGATGGCCACAAGGAGGTGACAGTGTCAAGGGATCTGTGAAAACACAAATAGGTGAATCTGCCTGTGCCTTTGTGAGCCACATGCCAGGGTGGTCCAACCCCTTGAGCATCCTGCATGTGCTGGCCGTTTCAGGCATGGACTAAGGGAAAAGTAGGGCTTTGCAGCAGGCTTTGTGGCTGAAATACCCCCTGCACACACCAGCTGTGCTCCCTGGTGTGCTGGGAGCCCTGGGGAGCCCTTGGCTCCCCATGCTGCTGGTGCTGGGCTGCTCTGCAGTCCCTCCCTGCAGGGAAAGGGTGTTGGGAGAGCTCAGCTCCCTGCTTGCTAAACAAGCAGTTTGCTTCTTCAGGGTTGTTTGTCTGACACCTTTCCTGCACAGTGAATTCACACAACACAGTGTTTAAAGACAGGGGAGGCAGATCCTCCGGCGCCTCACAGCAAATCTTACATAAACAGAGAACGTCGTGTCTTGTGTTGCGTTGCTGTGATTCAACCCTTGGGCTTTGCAGGGTGATGGGCAGAGTTCAGGAGCTGAAATCACAGCCCTGTGGTGGGTGCCCTGAGGAGGGGCTGGGCACTGAGGTTGGTTTATGGTGTGGCAAAAGAACGTGACATCCCAAGGGAGCAGCAAGCAGAGGTGTCTGTGGGACTGGTGGTGGCAGGACCAGCACTCAGGGTTTGGTGGTGGCTGGTGGTTAATACTGGTTCTGCTAATTAATTAATTCATTAATTCACCTCTCCCTCTCTCTGGCCATGTTCCAGGCCCATGTGTGCTCCTGTTGGCTGTGTGGCAGCCAGGTCCCCATCCCTGTTTGGCTCCTGTGAGTCCCCTGCCAGCGAGAAAGTTCCTTTCACATTTCATGGTACATTCCTGAAGTTCTGGTGGCTGTTCCCTGCTATTTGCTGAGCTGAGAGAATGAAAACTGGGACTGGTTACAGCTCCCCCCTCCACCATTATATTCTTTTTCCTTTATGAAGGCCAATTACTTTTATTAAGTCTCCAAACACATTATCAGCTCTCTGGGAGAGATTCCGACACGGCAGAACGAACCTGCTGCAGGAGCTGTGCCTTCCCCACTGTGAATGCCAATGACCAGTTTAATGGACAGGCCCCTCTTCAGCAGTTCTTAAGCATCTGAAGAAGAAAATGAAGCCATCCCTGTGCTGCTCAGCCTGGCAGGGACCATACAGAGCAGGGAATGATCCCAAAGCCTCAGCCTGGAGCAGAAGGAGAACAAAGCTCAGTGAGTTTAAGGCTTTTAGAGGCATCTGGCTGAGCTGTGGCTGGGGGTGAAGGATCTCACTGCTGTGAGCTGTGTGTCTGCTCTGCCTCATGGGTGAAGTGAGCCCAGAGAGGTTGTAAAACCTTGGATCCAGCCCAAACCCCAGCACTCACTGGGAGTCTGTGCATTGCCCTCACTGGGCTTGGGTGAAGTGGATCAGCCCTGACACAAATGTGAGTGCACGAGATGGGTGAGACCTTCCAGGACATGTTTATCTGAAAATGTTCATGTCTTGCTCTTGAATATCCTGAGGGAGACTGAGCAGCTGGGCAAAGAGTGGGCCCATAAGGAAAAGAATCTACCTATAAATAACTTCTTCCCAGAAGAAGCATTTCAGGAGAGGGATGGCACTGCAGAAAAGGTGCTTTACAGGACATGCCACTGCTCCATGTGGGGTGAGGAACTTACCCCCATGTTCCCAAACCTTGCTTATCTCAAGCCCTGGCACGTGTGAGGTGGTGCTGGTGGCAGTGCTGCTGTACCTGCCACTGCCCTGGGTGGGTTGGGATGTCCCAACCCTGGCTCAGCCACCGTGGGGTCACACCAACTGCTTCCCTTGCTGTTGTTGCATGTAAAGGAGCTGCCTGGAAACTAGCCCCTGTTTTCCTGAACAATGGAAATGCAAATGAAGAATGTCAGCTCTGTACCCAAAAATAAGATCTCAAAACCATTTAGCATTTCAGAGTGGCTGCGTGACAACGGCAAGACTTGCAGTTGTCTCTCATGATGAGGGACAGGCAGAGCTCCTCAGCTCACACATCTGAGCACCAGCCAGTGCTTTATCCCCAAACTTTGTAATATATGTGTTATTTGTAGTGCTTTTCAACTTCAAAGAGCTTGAAAAACATTAATGCAGCTTCACAAAAGGCTTCTGTTCTCACTGCCACTCTGCTGATGGGGAGATGGAGACAAGCCTGAGCCTGGTGGGGCTCAGGGCACCCTGGTGGGGTCTGGCTGGTGGGGGCCAAGGGCAGCCCCTCGAGCCAGCCCTGAATTGCGGGGGGATTGCTCGAGGTGCTTGAACATGTCGTGGTTTCAGAGCTCTTCAAACTGATCAGGGATTTTCTGTTACGAATTCTGTTTTTCTGTGGGATCCTGGACAGCTAAATGTGGAGGGAGGGATCCTTCAGTCCCCTTTTCTCCTGCTTTTTAAATTATGGGGTGAAAAAAGTTCACTGTAAAGCACAGATTGTTTTCCTGCCTGAGGGAGGAAATGCTGAGCAGATTGTGAAAAAAATTTAAAAAATCCCACCCCTTGGTGCTGGAGGGCTGTGATGGTGAAAAGGGGTTGGTTGGGGGAATGTGTGGGGCTGGGGAACCCCCAGGGCTGCAGGTGGCCAGGCTGGGGGACCCCCAGTCCCCCCAGTGCTTCAGGCAGCTGTGGCAAAGCCCTGCAGGGGCTCAGCAATAAATGAGCCCCTCAGCATCCCCCAGCACTGCCTCAGGTCTGCTCTGCACCCCCAGCCATGCCCTGGGGAGGTTCAGGGCTGCCTCTCCCAGGTGTTTCAAGCACAGTCTTTCCATCCTGGCAGCTGCTTTGAAGGATTTTCCCTGAAGTGTAGTTTTATGTGCATGTCTGCAGTGGGGAAAATGGTATTCTTAAAAAGCCCATTCCCAGGGATCAAATGAGAGCCCCATGAAAACCACCCAGAATTACAGTGTCCTCCTGGACCTGGCAGAATTTGATAGGCCAAGTGATTCATCCATCCAAATAATTTTCCAGAAAATCACTCTACTGGAAGATGAACCTTTTTATTAAAGGAAAATATCACTCTTAATGTTCAGTACTTCTTGGCTTTGCCATTGAAGTTTAAGCAGAACAAAAACCTCTTTATCTTGTGGGGTTTTGTGATTGATTGAAAAGAATGGAACTGCAGGGTGTAAATCTGGGGGGGGGAATTTTGATCCCATTGCTGCCCAAAGTTCTGGTTTGAGATGATTTCAAATTTTAACAGTTTAATAGAAGAGCATAAGAGTCTTACACCAGAGTGGTGAACTAATCCTCTTAGGGAGGGAGGGGAGTACAGCCCAAGTGGGGACATGCTCTCCCCATGGGGCCAGAGTTTCTCACTGTCTCTCTCTGACCAAGTAATGTATAAAAACCTGATATCCCTCATGAGTCTACACCCAGCTACACCAAATATCTTCTCCCTAACAAATCTGTGTTCTCTGTGACCTGAGCTTGCTCAGACACAGATTTTGCTTCAACTGCATCAGCACAGGACACCCCAAACTGGCACAGAGCTGTGCCATTCACCCACACCCGTGATGGTGCTGAGTGCTTTCTTAAAAAAAAAAAAAAGGAAAAACAAAACCAAAAAAAGAAAAAAAAAAGAGAAAAAGGATAAAAAGAGAGGAAAAGAAAAGGAAAGCAATAATTACAATGGGAACATGCCTTGGTTCAGTAATGACTCACTTGATGGAGAGCACATTGTAAAGTGAGACCCAGACACGTTAAAAACCCCCAATCCTTGCAGAGCCCTGGGTGGGTTTGCTGCAGGGGCTCTGGGAGCGTCAGTGCTCGGGCTCTGCGTCCATGCAGGTCTCCCAGGGGTTCTGGGGGAAGCGGGGCAGGGCGATGAGCAGCAGGGCCAGGCCGCACACGAAGAGCAGCACGAAGGCTGCGCAGGCGCAGGCGAAGGACCACGAGTAGCTGTACTCGATCCACGCCGTGTCCTCGCTGTCGATCATCCTCCGCACCGACTGCCGCATCACCTCCACCGAGATGATGATGCACAGGCCTGCAGGGGGACAGCACTGGCGGTGAGGAACCAGCTGTCAGTTTGCCACCTGTAATTAACCCCTCGTGTGTCATTCCTGTGTGGGAGTTGCCTTTTGAGCCCCACGTGGTTCCCCCGAGTCCAGAGTAAAAGGAAGTGACAAACCTGTTGGTGCAGGTGATGTCACAGTCTGGTCAAGAGTGGTGGTCTCCTCCTGTTGAGGTTCTGATCCTCCTCTGGATCTGACAAGTGGTACCCCAAGTCCCCAAACCCCAAGATTACATATGCTCAGGTTCAAGTGGTACCCCCAGGGCGGGGAGTTCCACAATGGGGGAGGTACTGGGTGCTCCCACCTGAACCTGAGTATATGTGATCTTGGGGTTTGGGGACTTCAGGTCCCACTCCTTGGATCCAGAGGAGGAGCAGAACCTTGAGAGGAGACCACCACTCTCAACAGGACTGTGACCACCACTCTTGACCATATTTCAACCATCATCTGCACCAACAGGTTTGTCACTTCTTTTACATTGGCCTCGGGGGAACCTCGTGGGGCTCAGCACCCTGGGGCACAGAGATCACAGGTGAGTCACTGCTGTCAGTGTTGGAAGGAACCAGTGCTTGGAACTGCCAAGAGCTCTGCAGGCCATAACCCAGGTCAGCCAGTGACTTGTTGAGTGTCATCTTTTAGGCAGGTTTGGATGGGAAACTCAAAGTGGGGAAGGAGTAATTGCAGTGCCTGGGGAGCTTTTCCAGAGGCTGAGGAAGATTTCCATCCAGGTGACAATTTGCACCTCTGTCTTTCACTCACTGTGACATGTCAAGGTGTTCCTGGCTCGTGGGAAAGTGCAGCCTCCATGTGTTGGGGGATCAGCCTTTGGTGTGATCATAAATGAGATGGAATATTGTGTATCCCTGGCTGGGACTGGGCCTGGCAGTGATTGTGGTAGAAACCCCCCTTTGGAAGGGAGTTGGAGAAAATGCAGATGAGCTCCCAGGCAATGCTCACTGAGCAGGACCTTCTTATACCACTGGAGGGTATGACTGGGAGGGAAATGCCATTTCCAGAGCATTTCCAGAAGGGTCTCCATCCCCCCAGGATCCATCTGAAGTCTCTGTGTGTTACCCCATGACCTGAGTGCAACAGGGCCCACCCTGTACCTGCGAAGGTGTAGAACATGGATGCTGGTTTCAGCAGGTAGTCCCTCTTCTTCCTGAAGGACAGGAGGACACAGATTGTCCCCATGATGGCAAAGCCCACGCTGAAGATGGCAATGGCTGCAGCTGAAATGCTGTATTCTGCCAAAGGAGAAAAAAAACACCAAAAATGACAGTGTGCACATTCTGAGCATGCAGCCAATGGTGACATTGTGGGGGGACACTCTGAGGAACACGCTGGGGTGAGGTGGATTATTTCCCTTGAGTGAAAACAGGGGCAAGTACTGGCCATGTGTCTTTTGAGTGTGAAGGGTTTAAAGTCAGAGCAGGAGGAGGAAGCACTTTGTGAGCACTCAGTGAGAGAGCACAGGGCACCTTTGCCCGTCAGCCCACCTGGGTGGGGCTGGTGGAGCCATTCTGGCTCTGCTGTGTGGATGTTACTGATAAAGCCTCTCTGGGCTCTGTGGCTTCTTCCATCACCTCACACTCTGCTGTGAGAGTACACACACAGCTCCCTGCTGGTTCTATTCCCTTGCAGAGCACTGATGCAAAGGCACACAGTGCTCCATGGGCTCAGCATCCAAAGGGGGAAGTGTTTGAGCAGCACATTTTCATATTTTTTTGTTCACTTTATCACAACATTTCCAGCTCTGTGGAAACCCAACTTCTTCAGGACATGGGATTAAACCCTCCCCAAAAGTCCTGGTTTTAGCTAAGCCATCTAAGCTGGCCACTTCCTCCAGCCCCAGAACACTCCAGTGCCCCAGTGGAGGGGGAGAGTTGCTAATTGAATAATTCAGGCCTTCATTTGCATATTGTGTTCATTTTCAGATGAGTTTAATATTTAACACATGTAGCCATGCGTGAACATCACAGTGCCTGATGATATTTGCCTTTCAAGCCATTGAAAAAAAAATATCTCCCAGGCAAAAACATGATGGAGGTTTTTTTTTGCCTGTTACTAATTAGCTCCCATCCAAACGAGCTTTCCCTGCAAAGGGGAAGAGCAGATCACTCTTTGTTCTCACTGCTTTCCATGCCACAGTTTTATTATCATTTCCTCAATGTTTCTCTTTACTCTGTGCTGGAACTGCCTGAAAGGGTTTGCTTCGATGTAAAATCTTTTGCTGGGCTTAAGTTTTTCCTTTTGCCCAAAAGAAAAGAAGTTCTTGATTTTTTTTTTCCCTGAAAAAGAAGTTCTTCCTGATTTTTTTTTTCCCTGAAAAAGAAGTTCTTCCTGATTTTTTTGCTACGATGCTGTGAAGGCATTGGATGCATTTTTAAGATCAGGTAACTGGATCTGATAGTACAGGGGAGCAAAAGCAACTGGGATTGATATGTGCTCACCTATCCACTTAGAATTCCCAACCTTTCCTGTCTTAGGAAACTGCTTTTTTAGAACACCTTTTTTCCCAGGGATTTCCACCATTACAATTTCCACTGGAAGCAAAGCAGATTATTTAATACACATAATGGAACCATTGGCTCTTATTTTTCACCATATATATGTTGTGTTGCAAAAACAAAGGGGTTTGTCCTCAATGACAGGGTGAGAAAGAGAGAGGAGCACGTTAGGGGAGCCCTCAAAATATTTGGCTTTACCAGGGAGCTACAGAAAATACGAAATTTGCCTGTGAAAGGACTATTTTTCTGCAAACATTGCGTGTCTTTGCAGGATCCTGTTCCTTCTGCCCATCGATCGCTCCGTTTTTTGCATGACTTTCATATCAAATCAATACGAAGCATAAAATTCCTAATGGTCTTCAGAAGCCTCTGCACTTCTTTGCAGGGTCAGGGCTCTGCTTGGGGTATGATTTATTCATTTAGGTTTTATTAATATCCTCCCCTCTGATGGCAAAGGCTGAGAGTCACAGGGAGTGCCAATGCTGGAAAGTCATTTTTGTGCTGAAAACACTTTTTGCAGCTTTCCTGTTGTTATATATTTGTGGGACAACTTACCTGAAATCATGTTCATGAGTGTGATCCCACATAAAAATAGTCCTTTCCAGGCAGCTGGGATTTAAACCTTAGCCAGGGCATTGTCCATGTTTTGCCCAGCTGATGGGCTGATGGAAGGTCCTCTAATGAACCCTCATTTAGGAACCCCTTTCCCTTAGACTTTGTGTGCCCAACACTTCATACAACGTAAGAAAATGTTCTTCTGGAATAATTTTTACCTTTCTGGGTGGTTACTTCAAATATCTCTGAGGTCTCTCCTGGAGTGAAGTGCTTGAAGTAGGAGCAGTTGCGATCTGAGAGAGAGAAGGAAATTCAGTTTGGTGCACCTGGAAACCTCTGATGAAATGTGGCAAAACTGAATTAGCCTTCAGTATTGATGTATCAAACTTGCCATGTTTTTGAGGTTGCCCTTGGGGATACCCAGAGACTGGAGTTGGGTCTGAGTTCTTGGGAGGTGAGGGCAGGGCTGTGCCAGGGCACCAGCTCCAGCACAGACCATGAAGCCCCTCTGAAGTGTTCAGTTCTGGGCCCCTCAGTTCAGGAAAGATCTTGAGGGGCTGGAGCGGGGCCAGAGAAGAGCAACGAGGCTGGACTGCCAAGGACAGGGGTGTTCCTGCAGGGGCTGTGGAGGGCACAGGGGGCCATGCTGTGGGGCAGGGGACGAGGGAGGAGGGAGGTTGGTGGCCGAGTCTCTTGGTGCTTGTTCCTCCTCAGCCCAGAGAGGGCCAGCAGTGGCTCTGCTGTCACCACACACAGGGCAGTGCCAGCCTCCCCGAGGGGTGGGAAGGGTCTGGGGAGGCCCTGCTGGCTGGGAGGAAGCCTTGACAGCAGCAGGGCTAGGGGGGAGGGTGTTCTTGCTATTTATAACTGCTTTAATTGAGGCTTTGCAGGGTGTGAGCTGGGAGAGCAGTTGCTGGCCAGGAATTTGGCTGGAAGGGCAGTCGGTGGGACGTGCTGAGCAGAGACTGCTCTGCTGTGCAGGGCACACTCAGCACCCACCCAGCACCCCCTGGGCACCCCAGGGTGGGCTCCCACCACCCCAGGAAACGGTGCCAAGGCTGCATGAAGCACTGGGACTGCCTGCTTGGTGAATGTCAGCATAATAATGGTTACCAGGAGATACCACCAGCTCTCAGAAGATGCTGGAAGAAAGTCTGGGAGGGTGTTGTGGTCCTCTCCACATCCAGGCTGGGATGAGCAGCTCCAGCTTGGGCCAAGGGGGCAGCCTGAGCTGGGGGGCTGCTGGACCCCCCAGGAGTGCTGTGGGCTCTGCCTGTGGCCACTTGCAGCATTAATTCCCCTGGCAGAGGATCCCAGTGCACTGTGTTTTACCTGTGGGTTCTGATGGGGGTTTTCTGTCGTGTAAATAGCAGGTTCTGGAGTTACTGATTCAAGGAAGATTCATCTTCCTTCTCCCGGGAGACAGGCAATTGCAAAGCAGTGGGTTTGGGCCCGTTAGTGGGAGATTCCTTCGAGACACTCTTATCTACTTAATTTTGTAAGCTGACTTTTATTTCATCTGCAGATCCTCCTTGCTGGAGAGGTTAATGTTCAGCTCTGGCATCTCCTGACCTGCTCTTTATTATCCTTGCAAACAACTGGAGGAAATATATTTGAACTCAGCCCTCTGTGACTGAAGTGGCAAATTTTGAGCCCCAAAGCAGTGGGTTTGTGCAATCCCACTGGGCTGTGGTTGAACCTTGGAGGGGCTGCATTTTGGAGACTCTGGGAGAAGACCATGGGATGTTGGGGTCATGTGGAGCTGCAGGTGGCAGCTGTCCCCCATGAGCACTGGAGTGACAGGCTGGGAAGGGGCTGGAGCCCACCTTGCCCTTGAACCTGAGATGGGCACAGTGTGGGGGTTTGTGGCAGGGTGGATGGTTAGAAAATCCTGGATTTTAGTGTGAGGTTTCCACTTGTCAAGTTTGGGAGACAGGACTTGCTGCTGGGATTACAGGAGGTGTTAGAGGGGTGGAGGGTCAGGCCCTGGGCTCTGACCTGGCCAGAAGGCCTTTGGCATACAGGGAGTTTTGGAGATGGTCTCTCCATGTGGCTGAATTTCCCACCTGCCTTGCAGGGGGAGCCTCTGTATGGACATGGGTCTGCTGAGACCCATTTGCTCCAGCACTTCTCCTCTCCAGTTGCCTGCACTCAGGTTCCGGTGTTTACAAGGAGCAGTTTGAGCTGCTGAGCATCCCTGTGGTGCTGGAGCCCACTCTGCAGGACCACACAGACCTGCAGTTACAGGCAGTGACACAGAACTCCCTTTACAGCTGGGAATAAAACGCCCCGTTGGCCACCGACCCCATTAAAAAATGTCTCAGTATTAATCTGAATTTGCCTGGTTTGAACAGCCTGATCTTTTTATTGGTTACAGCAGGATGCTGAACCCTTTTCAATTTGTCAACACCCTCGGAAAGGCGCTGTAAAATTTTAAAGCTCTGCCTAAATCACAGCCCTGCTTTGTGGACTGCGAGCCAAGTCATCCTCCCCACTCTGCGCTGAGCTCAAAGCCTAATAAATAACCTTAATCATGCCATCCATTTCCTCCACAGGGAGTGACTGGTAGATGGTTATTAATTCAGTGATAAATTCTGATGCTTCTTTCCCAGTCCTGGCAGTGATGTCTGCTTATGTCTCATGATTTTCAGGAAAAGCCGTGCCTGTATCTGCTCTTTCCCTGCATGTTGGTTCATTCCCGTTTTCCCCCGGCTCCTGCAGGTCTCCCAGCCCGGGTGTTTCCCTGCTGACACCCTTCCTGAAGTGTGAAATCAATCCAACACGGGCCATGTGGCCGAGCTCCCCCTCCTGCTCTGCTCCTGCCCGGGGCAAACAGGGGGAAAGGGATTGATGTTCTAATGGAGGAGGGAATTGTGCCCTTTGAAACGCGAGTGTGGAGTGGAACATCCCCCACGTTCCCAATATCTTTAAAAACTGGAGAGCCAGCCCTGGGATGGCGTGGGCTGGGGTGGGCTGGGCAGCTGAGCCCCTCCACCATTCCCAGTTACTCCGTGCTGGGATGGGATTCAAGTCTATGTGAGCACATGCTGGTGTCTGTCAAAGAGCAGCTATTCCCTGTGCCCTGCCTGACTCTGCTCCCTGCAGACAGCTGGATATTTATGAGTTTTATATTTACCCCACAGTTGTGCAATTTTGCTGTTTATCCACTGATTTCTGTTGTTTTTCCTTTCGGGGGAGTTGTCCCTGAGCGAGGAAAGACGCACAGCGAGGAATGTGTTTGCAGGCACGTAAATACCTTTGGGACAGACACTGAGCATATGGATAACACACTCCCAAGTTTGGTTTGAGGCAGATCCACACACTGAGCCTGAGCTCCCTCCTCACAACATGGAATTGGGACCAAAAAGAGGTAAAGAATTGCAGTAATACAGGGAATGTACAGTCAGCCCAGGCAGGAAGATTTTTCACAGGAAATTTTCAAATCCGTGTTAACATATATTTCATTTCAAGCAGCGAGTCTAACACGAAAGCAATCCTGTTATATTTCTGTTCTGGAAAGCATCCAGTCCCCTGGAAGGCTTCTAAAAAAGCAGTGAGGCTCAGCCACAGAGGGAGGGTCTGAGTGCAAACCCAACGGTGCTGACTTGGCAATCAGTGAAACCATAATGAGCTGCTTTAGCCACAGCACAGGAACAGCCTGCCCAGAGAGCTGCTGTGCCCCTGCCCTCCCATCCACAGGGCTGGAGCTGCCCGTGCTGAGCTGGCACCAGGGAGAGGTGAGGAGGCTCCCCAAGTCCTTGAGGAACTGATCCAAACTCGGTTTATGACTCTATTCTGGAAGTTGGCAAACCACACTGCAGGTGCCTCTTCCTGCCTGCCCTGAGCGATGGCTGTTGTTAGAACAGCTCAGAGATAACTCAGTGCCCACCGTGAACATGCAGTTCATCCATGACTGTGTGGATCTGGAAATCCTAAGGATCCAGCTGTGTTTGGTGGGCCCATCAATCCTCCCTCCTGCCCGCTGCTGTCAGCGTGCCTGGGTGCTGCAGGAACCTTGGCTGGGGTTCAACACAACTCCCTCCATCCCAATCTCCCTTTCGGGTCTCCATCATGCCCCATCCTCCTCCCCTTCTGCCATCACTGTCACCGCTGCCAAGAGGCTCAAATATGGTCACAAACAGACATGCAAGACAACCCAGCACACACTCAGGGCGAGAGGGATGGCAGCGAGGTGTGTGTGTGCAGAGCAGCACCGAAACCGCCCCGTGCAGCCCCATCCCCAACCATGTGCCGTGGGACACTGAGCCCAGCCCGTTTTCCTTCTGCCATTCCCTCCAGCCTGCCCAGCAGAGCCTGGTGGTGCTTTCTCCCGTGGGCACGTACCTCCTGGCAGGCTGATGGGCCCACAACCCTTCCCCTTGGGGCCTTGCCCCTGCATGGAAATCCTCTTGGTGCAGAGCCTCCAGAGCCCGAAATGTGCCGCCTCGCAGGTGGCGTTGGACTCCTCCACCCTGGGGCTGAGCACGGCCCAGTGGTCCGTCACCACGGCGGCGAAGAGCAGCGAGATGCCCACCAGGATGACGGAGAAGGTCAGGCGCACCTTCAGCGGTTTGCTCTGGTCCATGGCGCTGCCGGCGGAGCGCGGCGCGACGGCTCCCCGAACCCCGGCGCATCTGAGGGAAATGTCAGCCCGGGCTGGCCAGGCAGCTGCTGGGCAGTGTCGGGGTGGCCTGGCAGCTGCCGGGCCGTGTCAGTGCTGCCCGAGCTGCCCGTGCCCGGCTCAGCTTTCGGCCGTGCCGGGTTGGGTTCCCACGGCCGGCGCTCGGCGCAGCGGCTGCGGCTGCGGGTCTGTAATCCCTGGACTTGCAGCATGCCCAGAAATAGGCATTAATAGGACCATTAACTTTTCAGTGAGGTTATAAAAACAGCTGTGTTTATAATAGTGCTGGAGCAGTTTAATAGCCCTGCACGCCCACGTGGAGCTCGGGGCTGAGTGTCCCTCCAGAGCCCAGAAAAGTGGCAAAACAACCCAACTACTTTATTATTTACTTTTACTATAATTCTATGAATTCAATTTTTTTAATAATAATTTTAATTTAACCTGAACTGTTCTTAGTTGTGGGGTTTTTTGTGCTCTTTGTTTGGGTTTTTCCGTTTGCTTTGGTGTGTTTTTTTTTTTTTGTTTTCTTTTCCATTTCTTTTTTCTTTTCTATTTTTCCTAGTGCAAAACCTCTCAAGTACTCTTTGCTTTCACACCAACCAGGTTCCCCTCGGTGCCTACTGTAACTCCAGCAGCCACCCAACACATCCTTTCCTTCTTCCAGAAGTGACTCCCCTGAGCCCAGATTGATTGCTGGGACCAGCTCCTCTGCTTCCCTTTGATATTCCAGCTGATTGTAAAGCTAATTTGATGATAATGTCAATGCAGAGGCCACTGTGGAGGTGACATTACAATGGTGATGTCAAACTGAGGAGGGTGACAGGACCTGAATGTTAAAAGAATGGTTAAAAAAATGCCAGTGGAAAGCTGCAAATATCATTGTGTCAAGATAATGTCAGAGCTGCTCCAGTCCTGCTTTATTAACACCCCAGTTTGATGTCAAAATAAAGGTGTCAGCTCAGACTGATGAGGACAATGTGGAGCGAGGAGATGAGGTGTGAGGAGAGCGTGGGAAAGGAGTGGAAATGAAGAGTAAGCTAAAAAGTGTTGCTCCAAAATAACTGTAATTGAAATATGGCTTAAAGGGATTGAGAAGAGCAACAAGGCTGGAGAAGGGACTGGAGCACAAGTGCTGTGGGGAGAGGCTGAGGGAGCTGGGGGTGTTCA
>JAWWEV010000044.1:3105451-3143079 GCA_035583235.1 Hafferia zeledoni | reverse complement strand
TGGAGTTGGCCCAAGGGTTGGACTTGATGATCTCGGAGGTCTTTTCCAACCCAATCCATTCTATGATTCTGTGATGTTACTCTGCTTGATGTGCCAGGGCTGGCTTGGACACCCCTGGGGAGAAGTGGGACATGCCTGAAGCTGGAATGGCATCTGGTGCCCCATTCCTGCTGGGGATGTGGGAACAGGGGGAGGAGCGAAGGAACACGGTGAAAATTGGAGGGGAAGGGGCTGGGACTGGAGGGGACAGTGGGGACATGGAGCAAGGCAGGGACCAGGGACCACGGACCATGCTGGGCTGGCAGAGATAACAGGAGCTTACATTTAAACCAGAACCAAGAGTTCTCATGGAGTGGAAAAGCCTGAAGGGAGCAGGCTTTAAACCAGCAAAGGAAGGCATGAAGGATGTAATGGCTGTGCCTTTGAAGCCTCCTCTTGTTAAACTCCACCAGACATCAGTCGATCTCGGGAGCTGTGTCCCAGCTCTGCCTCCTTGATGCTACAAACTCCACAGGTGGAGCAGGGGAAGTGAATTTGTGTTTGCAAATGTGGTCACAAAGCGAGGGGCTGGTGGCTGAGGAAGCAAGTGCTAATGATCCTGCTTTAGACTAATTACAACCTACACAAAGGCTGCAGGGGTGGGAACTCATTAATTTTTTCCTTGGTGTTGGTCTTTGTGCCTCTTCCAGTGTTGGCAAGAATCACACTTTTTGTTCTCATTTAGGTCCTTCAATCTGGGTAAATTCTATGGGTTTGGTTTTGTTTGAGTTTCTTAATTTCCATGGAACAACTGAAGTGAAATCAAAAGGGAAAAAAATTCTTCCTTCCCTCCTGCCGAGTGGAGCTGGGAGGGTCAACGGGCTTCGAAGAGCCCCAACACGAGCAGCAGTGGCTGCCCTGGAGACTCAAAGCTCACATTGCTGTGGCTGAGGCCAGAAATTGTCCCCAACCTTCAAAAAATTACCAATCCATGGGAAAAAAGGTGTTTTTTGGATTATTGCTCCCCATGTGCTCCGTGGGTGGGGTACACGAGATGATGCAGCCCCATCGTGAGGGTGCTGCTGCCACCTCCTCCCAGCACAGGCTCTGTGTGTTTTGGGGGCTGCTGGCAGGTGTTTGTTTGGTGATCAGCACCATGGGGAGAGCCAAAAGACTCCTCTGAGCCTCTGTCCCCAACCTGGGAGCTGCTGTCCCAGCGAGGAGGGGAAGTTGCCTTCCCTGGGGGCTCTGTGGGGCAGGTGGACACCTGGCAAAGGTGGAGGCACAAAGACAAAGGAGCAAAGGGGACAGTCTCCCCGTGTCATCTGGCAAGTGTTCACATTCAGGAATCAATATCACATGAAATATAAACAGACTATTAATGAGGAGCTGGTGGGAAGTGGGAAGGTTGGAATCAGTTGCACTTTAGCAGCAGCGAGGGAGGGACACAATTCTGTTTCTCTGCTGAAGAAAATGCCAAAGGAGGTGCCTGAAGCCCAACTATTGTGTTATTTTTCCCCTGGCAGAGGTGGTGGCTTGGGTCTGCTCCCCAGCATGTGCATTCTTCTGTAGTTCTTCCAGACCAGCCTCACTATTTAACCACAACTAGACTAACCCCATCCTGTGGTTCCCTGCTTGCAGAATAATGTTCTGCAGAAGACCCTTCCCAGGTGAGAATAACCCAGAGAGGGTGAGGTGGCGCCTGGGCTGCCCTCAGCTCCAGTGTGAGTTCAGATGGCACCTGGGCTACCCTCAGCTCCAGTGTGAGTTCAGGGGGCACCTGGGCTGCCCTCAGCTCCAGTGTGAGTTCAGATGGCACCTGGGCTGCTCTCAGCTCCAGTGTGAGTTCAGGGGGCACCTGGGCTGCTCTCAGCTCGAATGGGAGTTCACCAAACAGCTTTCTCAGACAAAGACTCCTCAGGAATTTTGGGTTCCTCAGCCATCCCTGGCCCTGGACAGCCATCCCTGCCCTGGGCAGCCATCCCTGGCCCTGGGGAGCTATCCCTGCCCTGGGCAGCCACTCCTGCCCTGGGGAGCAGTGGCACTGTAAGCTAAGCCTGACCCCAGACAGGGGCAGAGCCTCTTCATTCCCTTTTGTTTTCGGCACCGCCCATGTCTGTTACTCTTCTCATTCCAAGGGAATGCCACATCCTCCTCTCTGGACTGGGTTCCCACTTTCCATAGCCTTAAGGGCTCTGTCCTTGCTTGCCCCCACCTCAGACAGCTCCCCTTTTTGTCACAGCCCCGTTCAGGGCAGGGCAGCCTCACTCCTGGGGTCACCACAGACCCAGGGACCTGTCCAGCAATGTCAGGAAAGCCTTGATTGACTTCAGGCCAAGGGAACCAGCTCTGGGCTCCAGCTTTAAGGAGCTCCACTGCCATGTGGCAGAGACATTTGAAAAGATGAATCCCTGCCTGCCTCCAGCCATGCCAATCCATCCCTGGGTGGGTGAGGAGGATGGAGAGGGGTGGGCAGTGCTTGTCTCAGTGCTCTGGGAGGGGAGGCTAAAAGGGGAATTTGAAGAAGAAATATTGTGTGTATGCAGGGATGGTTTGGGATGTCTGAGAGCCAGGACCTTCAGCACATGGGGTTGGGCTTCCTTCAGGCCAGATGGGCAAGCTGAGGGGGAGGAGGATGCTCAGAGCTCACAGGGTGCAGGAAGGCAGAGGCTCAGGAGGAGCACTCAGAAGACACTGGGCTGTTTCTCTCCCTGGTTTGCAGTGGCCTCTGGCCACCACACCAGGCTCAAACTGGGCACTGAAGCTGCAAACTAGAGGATTTTTCTTAGTTCCCAACCCAAATAACTGGCAATACTGTGAAGACAGCTTATCTTGGAGATTTTGTGGTCTGTGGGACCACAAGAATAGTTCCATCTCCTCTGATATATTGGCTTCCAGTAACAATCCAGCTGCAATCAAACAGGGAGAAATATGAAAAGATAAACACAGAAAGCTCAGCTCAGAGAACCTGGAAATCAAAAATCCATATACCTTTCTCCACACAAGCCCAAGTACATTTAAAATGGTTTATTTAAAAAGTAAGGATTAAGTACATTATACATGGTTGTGATTATACCAGTAGAACTGAAGCACAGTGGAAATAACACTTTAGAACTGCAGACAGAAATGTAGCCCCAAGGGACGTGATATATTAGCCCTTGTGGATATGTGATCCATACAGAGAGAAAAGGAAATAGAAAAATAGTTTATTGTTAGATGTCTGGGCAGCTGAAGTGATTTCTCCTTTTACTCCTATCGTGGATGAGAAACGAGGAAGAGAGAGCTGATGATACACCTGAAACTTTGTTTCTTAGAAAATCAGATCTGATCCAACAGCATTTTTTAAAGTTCTGCTGTTACAGAATGTTATCTACCCAAAGACAGGTATAGTTAATGATATGAGATCTGCAGGCCTTGCTGAGAAATGGGGCTCGTTTGTTCGATGCTGTCCTGGGAAACCAGAGAGATGTGGAAGAACAGATGATTTTTTTTTTGTTACTATCACTGAGTGGTTTCAAAGTCTGAGCACAATCTAACTCTGTCAGACAGCTCAGCCATGGAGCCAGGCTGTTCATGGGCAGGAAAGCTGCAGATCCTTCAGTTTTGTCGGAATCAAAGTTTTCCACAGGAAAGGACTGATTTTTGGAGGATTTTTTGTAACTGGGATTGTCAAATGAATGGGGTTTTTTGCTTTGGTTGAACAATTTCCTGCACTGCAAGTATGTGAGTTTTCACTGGCAGCCCCTGTTCTCCCACAGGACAACAGCTCTGCTCCCAGTTTTCTCCCCAGGCCCTTGTTCCCTGTCCAGCCCCAGGAGCATCCCATGACCCCCATTTTCCAAGGTGCTGCTGGAGAAGGAGCAGATGCTCCAACTCAGCCCCTGCCCTGAGGGAGGAGGCTCTGCCAAACAGCAACACCCCAAAAACGCTCAGCAAGACTTTTTTTTTTTGCCTATGTGGTGTAAAAACCCTTCAGATGCCTCTGAAGGAAAACCTTGGGCTTTGGCTGGAATCAGGTGGTTGGTTGAAGCACATTCACTGGAGAAGGACAACTAAAAGAACAAACCCAACGTGGAGCAAACCTCACACTGTCAACTTCCAGTTCAAGGTACATGAGTTTAGAGCAACAGCCTATATCTAATCCTGGTTTTAAAGGGAATGGTTGTATTCTTAATTACAGTAAACACGGATGAGGACTTAGTTCTAACTATTAGTTTATTAACACAGTGGGAAACAAATAGTTCTGGGAAATTGCACTTGAAAAATACATCGACTATAATTAGATGTAAATTAATTAGCACTTAGTATGACACACTAATGAGACAGAAGGTTGGTTTTTTTTTCATTGCAAACTTCTACTTCTATCATAGCTAATCAAAGTATTTTAATATTACGAAGTCTCAAAAAGTAGGAAATAATTTATTGTTTGAAAGCATAAAGATTCTTGTAAAAAAAAGCCTTTCATCAAGAACTTTAATAATTTTAGAACTCTTTTATGTTGTCCTAGCCGAAAAGTAGGTAAAAAAGTTTTCTTGTCTGCCTCTGTTTGAATTTTTATTTTAAAAAGCTTGTGTAACATCTTTCTCCATAGTGTGTTGATACAGAAAGTAGCACAACATTTTCTACTTTTAAATCCTTCCCATCGCTCCATTCGCTTTCGCTCTCAGAGTTCAGAGGTTTGAAAAAAGGATCCCAGCAGAGTTTTAACCTGAATGGAAACTCTTAATGAGCAGGGCTGAAGGCTCCAACCCACCTCTGCCAAAAGAACGGTGTGGCTCTGCCGGGCTGGGGGCAGAGCTGAACAGCGGCTGGGGGAAGACTTTCACTCAGCATTGAGAATTGGGTCTTGGTTCTTGCAAGGAGAGAGGCTTGAGAAGGGGGGGCTCTCTCTGGGGGTAGAGGGGGTTAACTTGCTTTTTGGGATGTTAAGGCAGCTTCTCCAGGATTGTCCTGGAGGACTTGGTTCCACCAGCTGAAAGCCTCGTGTCCAAACCACCACCGAGCCGCGGCCATCGCGGCACAAATTAAGACTAAAGAGGTTTTAAGAGTTTGGCTGAGATCTCCCACCAGCAGTGAGCCAAGCTGTCCAAATCAGGGTTTCTTGTCACCACTTCTCTAGTCTTCTGGGCAAAGATGACGGGAATCAAAGGAATCTCCAGGAATTAGATGCTCCTCTCTCACTGCATCTAATCCATCTGAGGGGAACTGGGCACCTCATTCTCATATGGCTTGGTCGAGTGGTCACTATAATCAGCATGAGTACCCTTAAATTAAATTACCTTTGAGTCAGGCCCTCCTCGAGCTTTGAGATCCAAGCCTAAGTGTAAAAAAACGAAAGCAGGAATTTATAAGAAAAGAAAAAAAAATATTTCAGACTCTTTTAGAAACATACGGAAGCAAAGGGTACAAATTAGTTCCCTCCTCACGTGGTGCATAGAGTTTGCTGTGGGCTCTCTGCACGTGAGGAGACGCATCGTTACAAAATAAATTAAATTAGGTCGAACCACCATTCCCATCCAAAAGCAACTATACCTTGCACCATGCGGCACTTATTCATAAGAAAAAGAGTTTAATAAATAGCTCATCAACGGTGATCACTTTTTCTGTGGTTTTTAAAAATACAAAGTTGTCCTCTGCTCTGTGAACACCTCGCTGCCCTCGCTGCAGGGAGGTTGGGTGGCTTCTCCAGCCCCTCATTGTAGGGAGGTTGGGTGGCTGCTCCAGCCCCTCGTTCACAGGGAGGTTGGTTGGCTGCTCCAGCCCCTTGTTTGCAGGGTTGGCTGCTCCAGCCCCTCATTGTAGGGAGGTTGGGTGGCTGCTCCAGCCCCCCATTCCCAGGGAGGTTGGGTGGCTGCTCCAGCCCCTCGTTCACAGGGAGGTTGGGTGGCTGCTCCAGCCCCTTGTTCACAGGAAGGTTGGTTGGCTGCTCCAGCCCCTCATTGCAGGGAGGTTGGTTGGCTGCTCCAGCCCCTTGTTCACAGGGAGGTTGGGTGGCTGCTCCAGCCCCTCATTTGTGGGAGTTTGGCTGCTCCAGCCCCTCATTTGTGGGCAGTTTGGCTGCTCCAGCCCTCACTTCCCAGAGAGCTGAGCCTGCAGGAGCATCAGTGTTGCACTTGTGAAGCAGGAGGGAGTCAGGGGTGCAGGGACCCGGTGCCCGCTCGGCTCCGCTCCCCGCCCGCGCCCGGGGGCTGCGCTCCCCGCGCTCAGCACCTCGCCGGCTCAGGCACTAGGGCTCGTCGAGATGACAATTCAAGTTTTCCAAACGTTTAGGCAAGAAAAGATGGTTGCAAATATGCTCAAGTCCCACCTGCTTTAATCTGCTCCCTTTGGAGGGGTTCTGAGATGCACCCACACCCTCTTCTCCTCGCCCCAAGGGGTGCCTGACACCCACAAATGAGGGTTCCCTCACCACCCCCTCAGGGAGTCCAGAGTGCTCAGGAAGTGGGTGCTCTACGGTTTCAGCGGCACAGGTCAGTTTTAGAAAGTGTTGCCTTCAAAAATATTTTCTTTTTCCTTTTTTTTTGTGAAGAGGCAAAGTTTACGCTGTGTCAGAGGAAAGTGGCTCACTCGGTGAGTGGTTCAAAGTCATCCTTGGGCTTGATTATAAATTGTACTTGCAAGTTTGTATGAAGGGATCTCAATATTAATAATAATAATTAAAAAAAAAGTAGTACAACAATTTTTGTGTAATCCTTTAAAACACACTGGTGGCCAGTCCTTTGCAGTTTCTCCAAGACTGTGGACACACTACAAAAGTGCAGGAACATCAACTGCCTTCATCTCGTGACACCAAGAACGGAAAGAAACAAACTCCAAATAGCTTCCAAAAAAAGCTACGAGCGTGTAACATCTTTATGTTGGGCCTGAGGATCTCCACTTGCTACCTCAAGACATGCCACAATTAAAGAGGTGAGAGGGTACTTGAACATCGCTCTTCTCTCTCATGACAGATCCATTCTGTTCTGGTATTTCTTCAAAAAGCGGGAGGAAGGAGGTGGACTTCAAACAGGCGTCGTCCTCCTGTTGACCATGTTGACGTGGAGTCCTTCCTTAAACTCCTTCTGGAGGAAGTTGTGGACCTGCAGGAAACTGGCTTCCTGGTCTGCGTTGTAGCTGGCAGCCGTTGTGACCTTCAGAGGCTCTCGGGACAGGGTGTACATGGAGATCTCGTTCATGGGGATGGTGCTCGCGATCTTCATGCCAACCGGGGAAATGTCTCTGGATGGAGAAGGCTCCGTGGAGCGAGAGCTGGATCTGGACCTCCTCCTCCTGTACCTGTAGCTTGGCATCCTGGCATAAGGAGAACTGGAAGAAGTCTTAAGGAATTCCCTCCTGGTCTTAAACCTCAGCTCTTTGTTCTTCTCGATATAAATGTTCACAGCCAGAACTCCTATGGTTTCGGCCACGATAAAGGACAAGGCTCCAAAATAAAAGGACCACCCATAGTTGTAATGGTTCTTTTTGTCCTCATCTCGCTTGTCACTTGGGTCACCTGCGTTGCTTGATATGTAGACAATGATCCCTATGATATTACTTAAACCTGGAGAAAGAAAACCATAAATCAGTGGTTAAGTGGCTGAGAAGCTCAAATTCAAGCCCTGTTACTCTCTGGACCTGAATGGTTCAAAGATTGTGACCAGGAATTTTGATTCCATTTATTTACTCTTTCATTTATCTCCAGGTTTTATTCATTCTTGAAAAACGAACCACAGATCCACATCTGGGCCACATCCCCTCACATGGATCCCAAAATACTCAGCAGGATTTTTTCCCATCTCTTCATTGCCACGGTGGGAAAAAAGCACATATGGGAGCTCACTACTATTGTAAGTGGGATTCTAACATTCAGAATAATGATGAAAATACATTTTGAGCTCAGGGCTATGGCTGTTCACCTTGATCAAGATAAGTTCTCTTCCACCTTGCTGAATTTTCATCTAAATGCAGCCTGTTTAATCCAGGCTTCAGGGAAAGCCATTAACAATGGGGCTGACTCTCTCAGATGTTTCTAGGGTGAAAAACTGGCTCACCTATCAAGAGGTGAATGTTTTGTGCCATCACATTAAAAATAAGAAAAAGGCCTTAGGTGGAAGAGTTGCCTGATTCTCCTAATGTTTAATACATTTTAAATAGTGTAGAACACGCTTGTTACTGAATTCCACTTCCTTTTTTTCAGGAAAACTGAAAGCTTTTCTAAAATATACTTATTTTAGGGCTTCAAGAACATAATTTTTTGATAAGAAATTTGCCTGATGTGATGTTGTTAATGCCCTTGATCCAGGAAAGGGATGCAGGGAAAGAACATGCAATGAGCTTTTCCAATCCTTTTCCATTGAAAAAGGCACCACTTCTTAAGGACTCAGTGTAAGGAGAACACACCTGCTGCAACAAAGAGAATCCCAGCGCTGAGAATGATGTTGTTTTTGCTGTTGTAAATCCTTCCTGCTCCGACACAGAGTCCTCCCAGCAGCAGCAAAATTGTGCTTAGGATGGGGAACACGCTGGAGGCCCGGACAATGCCTGCAGGAGACAGGGGGAAAGCAAGACAGGCAGCAGTCATTGCAGACACCTCCCTGGCTGCAAGGGTGGAGATTACACAGGCTCAACATCCCTGGCTTTTCAGAGAATCATTAAAAATGATATTACAGAACCACAGAATTGTTCAGGTTGGAAAAGACCTTTTAGGATCATCGAGTCCAAACATTAACCCAGATCTCCACCACGTTCCCCACTAAACCACATCCTCAAGTGCCATTTCCACACATTTTGTTTGAACCCTTCCAGGGGTGGTGACTCCATCACTTCCCTAGGCAGCTGTTCCAGTGCTTTACAATCCTTTCAGTGAAGAAATTTCCCCTAATCCCTAATTTTCTTTTTCTGGAGTCCTTACTGCTTTTGCATTTCTGAGCATGTTTTTGGGAGCTGAGACCCTGAGTAGGTGGCCAGTGTGGTGCAGACTCTCAGCTGAGCAGCTTTCATCTTTGGAGCTTTCTCCTAGGAAGTCCAGTGTTACCAACATTATCTGATGCCACCATGTGCAGAATATTTCTGGCAAAGCATGAGGTAAGTGACAGTAAGGCCCAGCATCATGCAGGGAGCAGCTGTGAAAAATTCATGAGCTGGCAATGAACCCCACGACGTTTGGGATGGCTGGAGCAGACGGATCTGCTCCTTCTTACATGTGCAAGGTGAGCAAATCACAGCTCCTGAAGTTGGCAGCACCCATGCTGCCAGCAAGCACAGCTAATAACCCTTTTTTCTTTTGTTGGTTATTTTAAGGACATTGAAACCTTTTGGAAGAAATTTTAACAAGTGTGCCTCAGATGTTTGTGTTTAGTTTTCTGGCAGCAAAGTAGAGTCATTTAAAATTCTGTATGCTCCAGTCCATTCATCACTGTGGGCTGTAGAATACCCCCTAAAATATTAGAACACCACTTCAAGCCAGCTTTCAAAGTCAGGTCACAACGAGAGTGAGCAGCAATCGGCAGGGAAGCGGCAGGGAGGGAACAAAAGGGCCGAGAAAAAATAAACAAGCGTGAGAAGAGGGATGTCTGTATTGTAAAAACCAAAGGGGTAGAAGCTGGCAGGGGTTCCTGAAAGGCAGAGGGAGGAACAGAGTTATATTGTTGTAGAGAGAGGATTTCTTTTGGAGAAGGGGAGATAAGGTGCTGTGGAAAATGGGATCACTCTGAAGTTGGGAACTGTGCAAAGGAAAAGACATGGGAGGGAGTCCCAGTAAGGCAAGGGGTGCCAGGGCATGGGGATGCCCAAGGGCAGTGGAGGTTGGGATGGAAACCCCAGAGCAGACTGGGAGGACAGGGGCACCCCAGGGCTGAGTGCTGGCAGTGAGAAAATGCCATCTGGACGTGTCCCTCGCCACAGTGCCGGGAGCGCCGCGGCCTCTCCCGGGTGCCATCCCTGGGTGACACGCTCGGCTTCCCGGGCAGAAATGGCCAGATGTTCCAGCTGCTCCCTTCTCACTTCACTGCTGATGGCCCTGGCATTCCTGACTCAGTGAATCCTGGCGATTCCCCATGTAACTGGGGGCACAGCTCCCACTGGCACAAGAGGGACAGGGCTGGGGGTTTGATGTTGAGGGGCAGGGCCAGGGGTTTGGTACCAGCGATGCCCCGTGTGCCCTGCATGGAGACCTCACTGTGGCCCAGCCCTCCTGAGGATGGTGGAAACAAAGACAGGCCCTGCCTGGAAAGATTCTGCCTGGATGGATCTGCAATAGTGAGAGAAGTCCATCCCTGCCCAAAGTGGCCTCGTTGCTGCACGTGGCCTCCACAGAGGGGCATTTTCTCCAGGATCTGAATCCAAGTCAGGTGGGCGCGTTGCCCTTCACAGTGTCTGTCAAGGATTGGTAAATCCAAGGCACAGGGAGAAAAGATCTCTGATCAAAGCCTGTTGGGAGGTGAGAACCAGTTCTCCTGTCCTGCATGCATACCCAACATCTGGGACAGGGCAACAGCACTTTGGCTTTTGGGTCAGTTTTTGGAGTCGATAATTAGAAAAAGATTTGAAGTCAGTCTCTGCTGCTGGACCCCAAACCACTGTGTGTCTCTCAGTGCCCTGGGTAATGGCAGCACCAGCTTAAAGTCTCCTGTGGCCCACCCTTTCTGGATGTTATTTCCTATATTTGATGGCCATGCTGTTTATAATGAATTCAATTCTATCAAAGAGCTTTCCTAAAATGCCTCACTGATATCATTGGAAGGAACTTGCCAGCTATGCCAAATATAGGGGGGTGGGTTGTTCTACTTGTAGCAATAATCTCCAGAGATAATTCTCCTATACTAGGTAATTAATGTGAAGAGAAACAAAACACACAGTGTTCTCTTCCTGTAAAACTCTGCACTCTGTTTTCCCCTACAATGTGTACTTTCTGCTTGGAAATTTCAAAGGAAGCTCGTAGGTACCATGTAGAATTCACATATGTCTCCTGATACTGGTAATAAAATGACAGCACATCACAAAACATTAAGGCAATCTGGTTTTTGCTCTCTCCCTCGCTTTTCTCCCCCCTTGTTTACCGTCCTGTCGGGTTGCATTGCCCGCTGTGCTCGCCTATGTGTGGTGACACCTCCCTCGCTGCAGCCGCTGCTGCTCCCCATGGGCTGCGAGCCCCGGATCGGCTCGGGCTCCTCATCTCCAACAGGCTCTGAAAGGGCAGGCTGTGCCACTCAGGGAACAGGGCATGGAAGTGGGGAGAGATGCCCCCGAAATGGGAGCCCCAGTGCCCCTCCTGAGAGCAGCACAGCCCTGGCATCCCCCCCCGTGTGCGCCGAGGATCAGAACGGCTGAAATGCCCCTCCTGCAAATGGAGAGGTGCCTGTGCTTCCTGCAGGGCTGGGTGGGAGCAGCGAGGCTGCGGAGTGCCCGGGGAAATGCGGGAGAGGAGGGATGCGGGAGAGGAGGGATGCGAGAGAGGAGGGATGGGGGAAGGAGGGATGTGGGAGAGGAAGGATGCGGGAAAGGAGGGATGCGGGAGAGGAGGGATGTGGGAGAGGAAGGGAGCAGGAGAAGAGGGATGAGGGAAAGGAAGGACGCGGGAGAGCAGGGCTGCAGGAGACGAGGCAAGCGGGATAGGAGGAATGCAGGAGAGGAGGGATGGGGGAGAGGAGGGAAGCGGGAGCGAAGGGAAAAAGGAGCGGAGGGAAGCAGGAGCACACGCCTGGCGCTGCCGCTGGGCGCTGTGGAGGCTGCCCGGGGACTGCACTCTGTGGTACATCTGCCACTCCTGCACAGGCAGGAGAAAGGGATTTTTTTAGACACACAGACTGGCGTGTGTTGCCACAGGGAAGCCTCCTTAGGAAGGGTTTTGTTGGAGCTCCTTTGCACGTGTCATTGTCACTGTTGTCGTTCACTTGGTTCTGCAGGGAGCAGCTTGAACACTGAAGGGCAAAATCCAAACTCCTGCTCTCAACCCACGCCCTGGGCCACGGTCTCCTAAAATCTGTCATTTTTTCACTGATTTCCATAGGGTTTTGAACCTGGGCTCGACCCTACCAACACTGTGATGTTTGCATTTATCTGGAGCCTCTATCAGACTGGTGACTGTGGAGCAGCCCTTCAGCAGCTCCCTCAGGAGCACGAGATGCACACAGGGATGGTGCCTTTGCCTAAGCCAAGCAGGAAAATCAAGGAGGAGCCCCAACACTTCCCTCTGAGAAACCTGTGCCAAGGATTGTCTAGAAAGAGTGGAGAAGGGTATGGAGCCAGTAGACTGCAAAGGTGTTTGCAGAGGGCAAAAATGGGATGGAAGCTCTTGAGTCTCCTTTGAAACAGGGTGCAAATACCCTCCTGTTTCAGACAATGTTTCGGTCCCTATGACATCCAGGCATGAGCTCATCTCCTCTGGATTTAGACAGGTAACTTTTCTGGAATCTCTAAACCAGGGGTATGCACAGGAAGCTGCAGTTCTTGGGACAGCTGAAGCTGAAGAGCCTTGTCTGTGCAGGAAGGGGAAGCTCCAGCCTGTGGGGGAGCCACCAGAGATGGGTTTTGCAGAAGACACAAAGGGTTGGACCAACTTGTTTTTAAGCTCTGTACTTAGTCACTTCTGCAAACAGCTTTCAGGCACAGCCGTCACAAGCACACTGAGAGCAATTTACCCAGCTCGTGTCTCACCGTGGGGCTGTTTTTCCCAGTTCTCACTTCTCTCCATATAAAGGAGACATAATGCGCTTTTATCAAGATGCTACTTAATTCCCCTTTCCTTTACAGACCTTTTACTAATGATGTTTGTTTCCTAAAGCTGACTTGGCATCAATTTAACATTAGTTCCAAGGCTTTGTATGAGAGATAAATGCAGCTGTGCTCACACTCTGCCTCAGCCTGAGCTCTGAAATGGTGTCACCTGAGCCCTGTGACTGATCAGAATCGACAAGAGCAAAGAGGAAAACACACCTGGGTTTTCTGGGAAAGAAAACTTTTCAGAGTTTTTTTTCTTTCTTCTTGTCTTGGCAACTAGAAGTTGTCACCCAGAAGTGAGCAGAAGGGCAGAGTGGTTCTCTGAGTGGCGTTTCAGGGAATTAATGGTGTAACTGAGGAGTTTTTTGCCTTGCCAGTGGCGTTATTCACCTCCCCCTGATCTCCCAACACCATGTGGGCTGCAGTTCCTCTGCCTGGCAAAGGGCACTGCTTTCAGCTTGGCTGCTCAGCTCTTTTGTTCAGCAGGAACAACAAGGCAAGGAGTCCTCTGAGGAAGGGGAATCCAACTCCCATTGCAGGATTCATGAGGTTTCACGCTCGGGTTCCAAACCAGCTGAGGGAATGGCCATCCAGAGGAGACAAAAAATAAGCATTGCCCTCATTTCAAGCCCCAGGTTGATGGACAAAATGACTTTTTGGGTGGGGGTTACATGCCAGCATGGAGCAGCAGTGGCTGGCCAGGCAGGGAAGCCACAGCCCATTTCATGCTGGGATTTTGCTGTCAGCTGCAGAAATTTCAGCTTCCTTCCTACAATGCAGTAATTTCACTGCAGGGGGAGGTGGCTCAGCAGCTGCAAAGGATGAGGTTTGCATAAGGCTTGGGTTTAAGCATTAGGAAGAGCTTCCCAATGGGCTGGAACCCACTCCTCAAACCTGTTTTGCTACACTAACCAGCTAAATACTCCCTCTTAGAAGATCCTTGCCAATCTGGGAATGATGGCTGTAGTTTTCATCTGAAAATTTGCCATATGATACTTAGACAATGGGCACCAAATTCATGATCATTCCCCTGCCTGAAGAAAACCCTTGGAAAAAACCCTTGAAATCTCATGGCAGGAGGATTGGAACAAGAGGATCTTTAAGGTCCCTTCCAACCTAAACCATTCTATGATGATTCAATGATTCTGCGAAATTAGGACATCCAAGGGTGATGGTTGTGCCAACTGGACATGTGCCACCACTGCTCTGTGCCACCACTGCTCTGTGCCACCACTGCTCTGTGCCACCCAGCTTGGGCCAGTCTCTTGCAGTGAGTCAGACTTGGTTTGCCCTCCCCAGAGAAGGCCAGGGCAGTGTCTCTGGCCACAGCTGGTGCTGCTGAGCATTGGGTGTCCCTGCCCACTTACGGAGAAGGTACTCTGAGCTGTCGTGGTCATAGTCATTGTCTTCAGGGAAGTGGTTGATTCGGAAACAATGTCCTTTGTAGATTCCTAAATGAAAACAAAGCAAACAAACCCCATAAGGAACAGAACCAGGTAAATGCACCTTTTTTTAGGCTTTCAAGAAACCTGAATTTTGGGCAGCTTGGGCTGAAGCACGGCTGAAGGAAGGGAGAGCCAGGATCCCTGGGATCTGCTCTTCAGCCACTGATATTGTTCCCTTGAGTTTGATTTTTAGTGCTTTACTTTATCATCTCTGTGCTTATCTAACAAGCACACCGAGTTGGCAAAGCTTTTTGTTCCCAGAGTGACTGTCACCCTGGGTTGCTGCTCCATGGCTGGGGCTCCATCAGTGCCAATCCCACACCCACCATCCCTCCCACCTTGTCCCAGTGAAGTGCTCACTTCCTTCATCAAAGCTGGTAAACGCTGAACTGTCTGAGGCTTCTTCAATTACTCTCTAGGCTGGGAAAACAACTCCATAAATCTCTTCCTGCTGCAATTTAAACCCATATGTCCCCCTCAAGATGGGCTCAGCTTTTAATGGCATATTTGTTTGGTTAACTGGGAGCCTGTGCAGCAAGTCAGGGCACAGTGTGCACTCCTGGAACCTGCAGGAACAATGCCAGAGCTGAGCAGACCAACCCCTCACTGAGCTGAGCAGGTCAGCACTTTGCCCATGGAGGTGAAGCTCTCCATGAGCACTTTGTGTTGTTTGCTGTCATGGTTATCCACAGGCTTGGCTGCAGTTGGGTCACAGGGAGCCACAGAGGGACCTCTCCCCAGAGAGCCCTGCAGGAGGGAGCCCTGAGCTGTGATTCTGCCTTGGGGCTTTCATTATTCATTAAGCAGCACTCCTGTGAACACCCATCACCCAGGAGGAGTTATCCCTGCACAGGAGCTGCTCACAGCTCAGCCTGGCAGAAGGATTTAAAACCCATCACTTAATACTACTTTAACAGAAGCACAGCTGCAGTCTGTAGGATATAAATGTGGATTTATTTCACTACCTATTACCATTGATTACAAAGATCTCAAAAGAATTACTAATCTGGAGGATTTAAATTGCACCCCGTGAGTGTCAACTGCAGGTTTGCTACTACAGCGCATTTAATTCTTCCAGTAAATGATGTCTCTACTCTAATTGCAGGAGCAGCTCAGGCTTTCTCTGCACAGCACTTCAAAGGCTGGGAACAAGATGTGAGTGGCTCCTGTCACATCTGGAAGGGACACACCTGTCCTGGCTGCCAGGGGGAGGGGACACCTCAGCATGTGTGCCTGGGCATCCCTCTGCTTGCCCCAGAGGGTCTCCTGCTGCTGCTGCCTCTCTGGCAAGGCAGTGTAAACCCCACATTTGAAAGATCCCAGTGCTTATTTTTATGGCAGTTCACACAATGAAATCAAATCACTCCCAGCATTACAGGGCCCCTGGGACTGGATGGTCATTTCATGGAGTCTCTCCACCATGGTGAGAAAATTTACAGGAAATACATTCAGAAGGTGATTTTTATCCTCTCTGGTCATTAAGGGAAAAATCTAAATAATCTTCCCATCCTAATTTCCTGTGGAAATTGGCTTTTCAATGACTGTGCTTGTGTGTGTATAGGTGGGACCATCTCTGTATGTCCTTCTCTGCCTGTAGGTACCATACTCTGTGTGCTTCCTAAACTGCCAGAGGGCAGAGTTAGGTTGGATTTTAGGAGAAATCCTTCCCTGTGAGGGTGGGCAGGCCCTGGCACAGGTTGCTCAGAGAAGCTGTGGCTGCCCCATCCCTGGAAGTGTCCAAGGTCAGGTTGGACAGAGCTTGGAGCAACCTGGGCTGGGGGGAGGTGTCCCTGCCCATGAGATGAGCTTTGAAGTCCCTTCCAACCCAAACCTTTCTATGATTCTCCAATAACTTTTAAGGTAGTTGGTTGATTTTATCCAGAGATGATATAAAAGTAGAGGTATCCCAGGTCACTGAGCTCTCACAACTTTGGTGCAGACAGGGACAGCCATGGGGAACTCCTTCCACTGCAGGGCTGGAATGGCCCAGCAGGACAGGAGAGAGGAGACCTTCATTTCCTGGGGATGATATTTGGAGCCTTTCACATGACAGAGCATTAGCAAGACTAGCAGAGGTGAAAAAGGGGATAATTAGCCTCCAAAAAAATTCTGGATGAGCTTCAGAGTTCTGTTACATTTCCAGCTTTTGGGAATACTGGGATTGGTCACTCTGGCCAAATTTTTATAGAAATAGCAAATGACTGTGAAATTTGGACCTGTATCAAAGCTTAGAAAGGCAAAATATCCTTCCCAATATTTTTGATGGAGTTCAGAGCACAGATACTGGTTCAGGGTCCTCTCTGGTGTCTGTGCTGTTTGATGGCTCAGAACAGCACCAGACTGGATCACTTTTCCCCATCAAAACTTAACAGGTGCCACATAACTCAGCAGCAGCTTATTAAACTCCCAGTGAGCCTTGAAGTTGCTACCAAGAACTGTGATGATCTCCAGGGTACTGAGGACTCTTTCAATCCACAAAGTAACAAAGGCTTCCTAGGAAATGTAACAACACCTTTTTTTCCTAATGATGGACTTTGAAGCTCAGATTTGGGAGAAATTAAAGGTAGCTGGAGAAGCTGCTGGAGGATTGGTCAGCTCTAAAAGCACAACAGCAGAGTCTGACTTGGATTAAACATTAAAACCAAAGCAAAACTGGGATTGGCTGGAATACCTGTCTCCATGCCCTGGCATGTAAAGCAATGCAAAAAAAAAAAAAAAAAAAAAAAAAAAGAAGAGAGAAAAGTCGAAATAGCAGAGGTGGCAGAACAGGAAAGGCCTCAATTAAACTCAGAAACCACCATTCTGAAACATCTGCACAAGGGCTGAGCTCCTGGAAGCTCTGCCCAAAGGCTGCCCAGAGGCTGCCCTGAAGGATGTGCAGAGGAATGTGGCCATGGGGCCAAACTCACCCAGGCACACAGAGCCATTTCCCACCAGGATGTGGTGTGGGAGAGGGATTTTATTCTCTGCTTGAGCAGGGGGACACAGTCCCTTATATCCCTGGGAGAGGAAGATGGAATATTTAACTCCTACTGCTGTTCCCACTAGAGAGAGATAAATAAACTGCAATCACTGCCTAACAGATGCTGAAATATTGAGAAGCACTTCTGGATACCTCTTGAGAGTCAGATATAATATCCCACTGAGATGCTGTAAGTAATACTCCTTTCTTTGAATGATTACTGATATATGTTAAATGACGCTTTTAGAAATACAAATATTATAATGCATTTTTTACTTCATACTAATAACAACTTTGTTCTGCATTTTGAGCCAGGACTTGAGGGTCTGGTCTAATGATAATGAGGAGGTGAATTTTCTGAAGTGTTTCTGATGGAGTAAGAGCACCTTTTTCCCACTGGTTGCAGCATCCTTAGCTGGCATTTAAAAACTAAAGAGTGTTTCTGACTTGGTTCTACTTTGTGTTCAAGGGCTTCTCCAACAAGGTTAGTACTTCCCAATCTCACTAAGTGTTGTTCAGACAACTATAATTAGAGTGTGATGTACTCAGATAATGTGATAAGGGAGGGAACTGTAGTGCCTGAGTGAAGATTAAGCTTTGTTTTAGCCTTTGAGATCTCAAAATACATGGAGTTTTCAACAGCAAATCAAGTAGTGATCCCAAATTCTGATGACATGCTGCCTTCTCCTTGCTCTTTCTCAAATAATCCTTTAATAATCCTGCCTGTACCACTGCAGGTTGTTCACTGGGGGTTTATTTTCTGATGACAGAGATTGAAGGTTAGTGCTGTAGGATGTGAATGCCGTTTAACTTTGTGGCCAGGCATTCCATGAGCCCGTTGTTGGCATCCATACCATCAGCCACACGTTTGGAACAGCATTTCCTGTGGTCAGAGCCTATCAATGCCAACATTCCCTGATGCCCTGGAAGTGTTTGCACAACTCAGCACTGGAACATGGAGCACTTAAACATCCAACAATATCTGCCAGGCAGGCTGCACTTCTATTCTCTCCCTGCCCTAATGCTGCAATCTGCACACAGCCAGAGCCTCCCATGCCATCAGTGCCCTGCTGGCAGTGAGGGCAGGTGTGCAGCACGAGGGCTGGGGCAGCTCTGCAGCAGCAGCAGGGCCTTGGCTGGGTGCTCCAGTCAGCAGTGACCTCCATCTCCCAGCACGTGCTCTCAGGGGTGATGCCCTCTTGGGGCAATACCCTCTGGGAGGTGATACCCTCTTGGGGGCAATACCCTCTAAGGAGGTGATGCCCTCTTGGAGGAGATACCCTCTGGGAGGTGATGCCCTCTTAGAGGTGATACCCTCTCAGGGGCAATACCCTCTAAGAAGTGATACCCTCTCGGAGGTGATGCCCTCTCAGGGCCAATACCCTCTCGGGGGCAATACCCTCTGGGAGGTGATACCCTCTCAGGAGGCGATACCCTCTCAGGAGGTGATACCTGATAGCAGTGGCAGACACGTGAACAGAGCTGGGCCCTGCTGCTGCCTCCTCCCCCTCCAACCCCAGCACAGCCCCTGCTCCACTAATATTTCAGTTTCCAGCCCTCTCTCAGTGAGTTATGCAGGAAAACATTTGTGTTGGGACTGTAGAGAACCCCAGTTTTCTCTTGGGCTACCAGACACTCACAACCTCCTTGGATCAAACCCTTCCCTGCCAACGTGGCACATTCCTGTGGCTCCAGAGCAGCTGCAGATACTTAGGGCACACACGTGCACACTATTAATAGAGTTAATCAGGGGCTTCTCCCGGGGGAGTCACAGCGAGGCAGTGAGGGCTGGGAGTGTGGGCTGCACAGGTGGCCACGTGGCTACCACAGTTACCTGCAGGCAGGTGAGTACACCCCACACCCCCCCAGAATCCCACTAACCAGCTGGTTTCTTTCTGGCAAACGTGGTTCTTCTGGGATGGCTTGAAGACATGGAATGAAATTATTTTCAGGATCACTTGACAGAGAGTGCTTGAGGACACAGGCAATGCAAGGAGCTGACTGTATATTAAAAACAAGGCAATTAGCAAGATACCATGGGAGATTCGGACCGATGGGTCCTGCTTGTTGCATCTATTCTGTGATTAAACGCTGTGCCTCAGTTCCAGAGCTGACTGTCAGCCTGATTTACTGCAACCCATGAATATCTGGATGTTTAAATGACAAGTTTTCTGAGTATATCAGCATAGGGAAGGCTGACTGACAGATAACATCCCAGACCACGAGAGGAGCGTGATGTGCAGGGTGGGGCTGTTGTAACACAAGTGGCCTGAACTCAGTGTCCATCTCTGTGGGACTGGGTTTCCTTAATGGCATGGCTTTACATCTCCTTGGACACCAGTGGAGAGCCTCTATTTATAGTGAGTGTCTCAGTGCTGGACTCTGCCAGGGCAGAGGAGAAACAGTTGTGTATTTTTTTCCTTTGGAAGATTTCTCTGCTGACAAGTTCTGAAGCTCTTTGCTGTGTGATTTGAGCAACAGTGAGCAAAGGAGATCAGACATGCCAAAAAATGTTTCTCTCCACAAAAATATCTATCTGTGCACTGTGTTCATTTCTTTGATTTTCCACCAGTCCAACTCCCCTGTCTCACTGGACTGACACCACAGCACTCGCAGCTGCCGAGTTCACTTTCTTCTCCTTCCTCTTGTTGTAAAACAACCCTCGAGAAGAGGAATGGGTGATGCACCTCCTTTTAATTTCAAAACCTTTCTGTTGCTGATGGTCAAACAGGGACTGTGCTAGTGCTGAGCTCTCCACTCAGACCACAAGGAACAGCATTAGATGTTTTCCTGTAACTCGGCACTTTCCATGTTAGAACGCCCCGAGTTTGATTATTTGTCTCCCGCTGTTCGCTGAGAGTTTCACAAGCCTGTCCTTAAGTTACTCCAATGAGCACAGATCCCATGAGCCTCTGCCCGAGGATGTTTAATGCTGTCATTATAAAAGAAATCATGAACTATTGATGCAGGTCATGTGCAAAACACACCTCATGTGAATTTGCTACACCACGTTGCTGCTGTGAGGCGCCTCCAGCGCCGCCGAGGATGGAGCCAGCAGAGCAAGAAGCCTCAGGAGGTTAAACACACATTTATTGGGTGTCTGTCTTTGAAAAAAGTTTGGCTGTTGTGAGAGCTGGAAACTTCAAAGCACAGCCTGTTTTTGAGACAGATTCTGTCTGACACCCCCGGAGTCCTGCCAGTCCAGGAAATGTGTCCATATGACAGTTTGTGTTTTTGTTTCATCCTGAAGATGGATTTGATGAAGAGCACTGCTTGTACCTGGGGTTATTGTCAGACCTTTGCCAGGGTAGGTCTTGTTTTCAGAAAATGCTCAGGACTTAAAAGATTAGAAGTCCATCCCCATAACTGTGGGCTCCCACAGTGCCATAAACCAGCACGAGCTGCCCAGCATGGTCAGGCCAAAGCAAATGCAGCTCAGCTGAGTCTTTAAAGGGAATTTATCCTGAGTGTTAACCGTGTTTCTCTACAGGTGTTGAGACAGTGAAAAAACAGAATCTTTTATTACCCTTATAGAAGCCCTTTCCTTCTTTCTCTGTCTTTCATCCCCTAACTCAGAACTCACTTGTTTCTCAGCACAGGGAGCTGACCTGCCTACTTATGGGCCACATTCTGATTTCACTGCAATGGACTCAAACCTGTCTCACCCAGCAACACTGAGATTGGAATCTGCTCTTCTCCCTTTGTTTGCTCCCCATCCACTTCCTGGGCAAGAAGAAAATTGTTTTAAAATGTTGAAATGTATGAAATTTGCCCCACTTTCTTCCATAGCAGCTGTCATCTCTAACAAACCCTTTGGGTTCTTCTTTTGATCTCTTTTCAATTGTCTGGTGGGCAAAGCAAAACTCCTCCTCAAGTCTCTTATTTTCTTATCTTCTGCTGCGCCATGAATTTCCCATTTCCAGCCCTCCCCCTCTGCTGCTCAGAGCTTCCCAGCACTGTGGCAGGTGAAGAACCACCACTGGTTTTTGCTGCCTGCTTCAATTTGCTCCTCTTTATGGTTTTCAAGCTCAGAGCACCTTCCAGGTGTGTCCAACACCCAAGGAGGGCTCTGGCTGCCCCACGGCAGCGGTGCTGGGGGAGACACTGGAGCAGCTGCTGCTGCCCTTGTGCTTTCAGATGAGCTGGTGCCCCCAGGGCATCCTGTGCTGCTCTCCCCAGGCCTTTATTCTCAGTGCTCACCACTCCCCTCCAGTCTGGCAGGAGAACAGGTCTCGGTTTGTCCTGTCACTTGACGTGCTCGGTCCCACCATTCCCCTCACTGCACTTCTCTTGCCCTCAGATACCAGTTAATGCTCGCTCTTGTGTTTATGGTAGGCTTTCTAGGAGAGAAGGGGCTGCCCTATGCCAGCATATCCCAGTATTTAAATATTCTAACCTGCTCTGCCCAACTTGCCTGCACTGTGGCCGTGTCTGATCCCACTGCCTTGCACTGTCTGATCCCACTGCCTTTCCCTTTCTGCAGCCCCTCCCTGGAGCTCCTCTGTACAAAGCCCTCTCTGTTGGCAGCAGAGGCTGCTCACAGCTCCTCCTTTCTCCACATTCCCCCAGAGTGAAGGCTGTGCTGCTCAGTTCCTTGCATTGCTTTTCTCACAGTGGTCTCAAACTGCAGTGGAGCTCGTGTTTGGCATTGCCAAGACCCACCCACCTCCACTGCCCTGAATTTCACAGCCCTAAAGAGCGACTGGGGAGGTTCCCACCTGGGCAGTTTGCCCTCTGTGTCACAACCCTCCCTTTTCCAACACTCTTGAGTTTCCTGTAGCCCAGATGTGACGCCTCAGCTGGTCTCCTCAAGATGCCAGTGGATCCTCACAGTTTCCCACATAGAAGATGTACCTTGCTTAGGTGGTAAAGAATTCCACTATTCATAGAATCACAGATAATTTGGGTTGGAGGAGATCTTAAAGCTCATCACCTTCCAGCCCCCCTGCCACGGGCAGGGACACCTTCCACCAGCCCAGGTTGCTCCAAGCCCCATCCAGCCTGGCCTGGGACACTCCCAGGGATGGGGCACATCTGCTGTTGGGGTGTGGCTTCTAATTCTTGCAAGAACAATTTTTCTCTTTGAGCAATATTATTGTGAGCTGCTGCAATCCAGCACATAACACCCAAACACTGTTTTCTACAGCCTGGTAAAGCATCTCCAGATTCTGGATCACCTACACCAGAAGACATCCCAGGAAACGCCTACAGAGGCTCAGTCAGTTATAATTCATGTGGAAATATCCAGCCTCAGCAGCTGACCTCCTCTTTTCAGTTGGGCAAATATCATCAAAGATGTTGTGTACTTGTATTTCTGTGTAAGAAATGAGCAGATGCAGAAATAATGCTTTGCCAAAGATGACTTTCAAATTCTGAGACAGCTCTTTGTTCCCTTATAAGATTTTGAGACCTTGAGTGATGTTAGAAAACCCGTGGCAGCAGAACTCATTTCCCAAAGATTCACCTCACCTGCACATCTGGGAGCTAATAAAACACATCACAGTGTCTGGCTGCTGTCCTTTGAATTCTCTTCAGTCATTACAAAACTGCTGCCAAAAGTACTAAGTGTCCTTGTGCTACTCCAGTGAATACCAATGGTCTCAGGGAATGTAGGACAGTGGCAAAGGAGGTGACAGTTGTATGTTACGTGTTGGTTTGTGCTACTTAATTTCCAGTTCCTGCCAATGTTTGTCTCATAAACCAGCATTTTGGTCACAGAATTCATGACTGAGGTTGTTCAGTAATGCTCCAACCCCTTCCAGCTGCCTTTCCTTGGGCAAACAATGCAGTTATCCCATGACCACTGCTCATGGTCTTCCTGCTACCACTGGCAATTTGCTCCTTATTGACCATGTCCCTTCATGCTGCTGCCTGGAGGGCAAAGTGGGGGAAACTTCAAGGGGTTCTGTGGCTTATTTTAGTCTTTTTTGTTGTTCCTTTTTATGGAGCTTGCTGAGGGAGTGACTCTTTCTAGGGAGAAAGACTGACATCCTCTCAGCCTTGATGTTCCATTTGCATTCCATGGGGAAACAGGGGCACCTCCTCAGCCAGGGGATTGTCTGGGGGCAGCACTGGGGATGCTGTTTGAGGAGCATTTTCAAGCCAGAGACAAGTCAGCCCTGCCACACTGAGCCTTCCCATGCCTGGCTCATTCCCAAGAAACTGCCAACATTTCTGGTTGTCGTGGGGTTGGTAACTCACTTCTGTGTCTGCTTTTCTCTCTGCCCCCACAGCCCACGCTCGCTGTGCTCTGCCTTCACACCTCGACTCGTCCTGCATCTCCTGCCACAGTCCTTTATCCCACAGTCCAGGAGTTTGTCTCACTCCTCATTTCCATGCTTTCCTCTGCTGCCTCTTTGCTGGTATAATCCTCCTCATCCTTTTGAAGAGAATTTGGAGCTTGGAGAGAAACTTCCATTAGAGTTCTGCAGCTGGTTTTCCACCTTGACTAAAATCAGTCCAAGTGCTGTTGGCTTCTTAGGTGAGCATCTTCATCCATCAGAGCTTTGAACTGAAAGGCATTTTCCAATGAGTTTCCAGCTCTTACTTACATTCTGGCCCAAAATGCCTTCATTTAAAGAGGTACTTTAGTAACTGGTAGTGCTTTTGGCACAATGTGTTGGAGTCTGACTTGTTACTCACAACTGTAACTACACAGTGGCCATCACTGTCCAACACTCAGGGTGAGAATAAACTGGGGGAGCCTGTGCTAACCAGGACTCAGCTGTGTCCTGATTTGGACCAAAATCCATTTTTTCCCCCAGTATTCTTGACCTTGACATAGATTCACCAGTCCAAAGATTGCTCATGCAGGGGATTGTGCCAGTCCATCAGTCACTCTGAGAGGGCTGAAATGCCAAATGGTGCCGGATGCAGCCTGAGAACAGCCCGTCGTTGTGCCTGATGGAGTGTGTTCATATGCTGCAAAATGACAAATCCTGGCTATTTTCACATTGTCAAACTGTGCTTTTCCCCCCTGCATTGGCACAATTGGAATCAGGTTTCCCTTTAGGGATAGATTAGTTTTATCCATATGTTTTCCCTTCCTTCAGCAAGTCATCAGTTCTCCCTCATGAACGTGGTGAGCAACCAGTGCTTGATGGTTACACCTTCTACGACCACAGCATGTCTGCACAGTCTCTACCATGGCCTGTCACCACCTGGGGGAGGAACTGGAGGGCAGTGGACATTCATGTCTCTTCAGAGTCCTTACTGAGTTTATAATTTGAGACACTGTCATGGTCACCTCTGGGGTGTTTCTCGAACCAGATGAAGGTACCCAGTGCAATGTGTGATGATGCATCTTCTGCCACTTCAGCTTTCATACATGTGCAGCCTTGAGCTATTCCCCTCTCAGCCTTAACTTCTACTTTTAGACCCTCTTAAACTGCCATTTTTTCCCATTTTCTGAAATCTTTTCATTTCACAACAGCCAAGGTTTGCAGCTGGCTTACAGCAGTCTAAAATTTCAGAAGCAACTCTCCAGAATGAGGACCTGGGTAATCCTTGGGGATGTTTGGGGTAACAGGCACAGGAAGAGGATGTACCTGGTGTTCTTCTGTAAAGGACAAACCCTCCAGATCTAGTCAGTAGAAAAATGGTTCGTATTATAGATACTCTGGCAAGGTGTCTTGGTGTAGCAGGAGCTTGCAAGGCACTTTGTAATCACCTCTCTGCATTAAATGAGTTATGGTCTGTTTTAATTGCAGGGAGCATCTCTAACCTGACATCTAGAGCTGAACTCTTTCTGTGCAAACTTTTTTTTGGCTCAGTCATGCACTGCAAAGTTTTTTTAAGAGAAAAAAAAGAAATTAGGGTTACACTGGAAAGTAGTGATAGAGGACCTTGCTGGTGAATTGATTAGGAAAATGCAGGATATTTGGATGTTCCTGGAATCCTGTAATGATTCCATGTCTTTTCAATCCACGGAGATTCATAATAAGAGGATGGCATTCAGAAAAATAGTTGGACATTGAAGAAGCAATAGGGAAATTTGACTCCATAAATCACCTTAATTGAAGGGAATGTTGCAATATGCCTGTCTTTGTAATGCAGTGACCTTGAGTTGGATCCACATCCATTTTGGAGCACAGAAATGAGTCTTCCTCGTTCCTCCTGCCAGCTTGTTGAGTTATACATAGAAGCAAAGCCTCTAGAGATTGATCATGCACAATCAGTGATGCGGGACAGAAACAAGGCAGATGACAACAGGGAATCTAAAGGTTAGGGAAAAGGGGTGTCACTGCCAAACCCTGCTGATGGCTGGATTTGGGAAATGCAAGGCAAAGGCTTCAATAATCATCTGCATGATGTGATAGTGGAAAAGACACTCCACCAGGAGAGATTAGTGCTCTTCGTGTTGTCTAGTTGAATATTCAGGGCCAATGTCTAACCTTGGGGGAAGAGTTGCTGGATAAACAGAACAGGCTCCAGTGGGGAAAAAAAGTGAAAGGAACAAAAGTATTCTGCAACTGGAATATATTCTGGAAGAAAATATCAAGGCAATATGTAAGGTTTTAGCGTGAATTGGGGTTGTTGCTGACTTGGTTATTTGTGATTCTCAGCAGCAACCCAGAGTGCTGTGCCCTCTGGAGGAAGGCAGAGAGACATGTGAAAAAGGAGGAGGGAAAGGAGCACTTTGGATCAGAGTGGGGAGGAACAGGAGGTGGTTCACAGGGGAGGAGGAAAAGAAGCTTGGAAGAAAGTGGGAAGGGAGAGAGAGCTGAGGAGGAGATGGGTGGCTGGAGGTGAGGAGGGGATCTGGGAGGAGAGCAGGAGCTTGGAGGATTGGTGGTGCCCATGGAGATGGGCACCAGATGGTGACCTGGGTCCTCCCTGAGCAGCTCTGCCTGCATCCCAGCTTTGCCCCTGCCTACATCCCAGCCCTGCTTGCATCCCAGCCCAGCCCTGCCTGCATCCCAGCCCTGCCTGCATCCCAGCCCTGCCTGCATCCCAGCCCTACCTGCATCCCAGCCCTGCCTGCATTCCAGCCCTGCCTGCATCCCATCTCTGCCCCAGCCCAGCCCAGCCCTGCCTGCATCCAGCCCTTCCTGGCCTAAGAGTTGGTGCTCATGCTGCTGCCAGAAGGTGAGGGGATGCACAGTCACTCCCTAGTGAAAATTAAAAGCCTTAAACTTCTAATTCCCCAGACTGAATTAAATTATTCCAGCTAACAAATGGCCTAATACATAAAAACGGAGACGGCTCCCAAATAGACCTGTTTAAATGAACACATGCAGAGGAGATTCCATTTGGCTCCTGCACCTGAAACTTCCTATTTCCTAATGCAAACTAAGCAGTGACAAATAAAAATGAGGCTGCAATACCAGCATGACCTCTTTAAGCTTTAATTATTCATGAGAACTGTTTTCTTCTCTGCTGAGATTCAGAGCAACACATTTAACGGGTTCCTCTCAGGTTTATGGAAGACGTAACCTCCTTGTTACACCAGCTAATAAATACAACTAAACACAATGGCCCAACAATATTTGTAGAAGCAGCATTTGGGAAAATGTGTTTAATGAATCAGAAGTGCCTTAATCTAGTCAGTCTTGAAAAGCAAAACATATCATGCAAAATTACAATGCACTAAAGCACAGATGCATAAATATTTTATTGTCGAGATTCCTGAGTTTGCTTTCAGTATTTTGGAATTGCATTTTACTATGAAATGTCTCTACCTGTGCTGGGGAAGGATAATGGTGATGGGAGCTCTGAGCAATCCAATGTGGGATCTCAGGATTTGATTTAAATAATGTACCTGAGAGTCCCAGCCCTCACCAGCGCTGGGCACATCTGCCATTGTAACCAGAGATGCTTCCTGCTTTTTGCTGTCCTAGGATGGCATGGAAGAGACTGGGAGGAGAAAATCCAGGCATTTTCCTGTTGGTGGGAAGTCAAAAGGCAGGTCCTCCATACCTGGTTGTGATGGCTGTTGTGCCACTGACTCCCTCACAGCCCTCAGCCCCTCCCCTTTCTCCCTGCCCTTGTATAAGAGCATCTTGGGGACTGTATTTCCTCCTCTGTTTTGAAAGCAGGACAGGACCAGTTTGTCACCTCCTTGGCCAGAGCTCCTGAGAGGTGCCCAGGGGAGGGGACAGGCAGAGCCCTGAGTGCCCAGGAACGCTGCCATGCACAGGGGGGACACTTACAGCTCCTCTTCACCTGCGACGAGGCAGAGCTGGCAGCTCCTCATTTCCAGGTGCTGCCACCTCCTCTTCCTCCCCAGGAGCCTGTATGGGGTGTTTGGGGTGCAGCATCCCTGGCAGATGGGCACAGCCAGCCAAAGGGCAGCTCTCCAAACCTGCTTACCAGGGCCATGCTCTGGTACTTACTCAATCTTTACAACTCCATGCTGTGCTGCCAATTTATTTTTGCCAAGGAGACAAAAATACGTCTGTTCTTCCTACTCCCTCAGCCTATGAAAAATCACGGTTGTGAGCAAAGAGATGCTCTCTGTGTGTGTATGTGTGTATATTTAAGGGGGGAAAAGGGAGTTTCTGTTAATTTATTTTCCAGCTGAAAGTCTGCCTTGTAGCCAGGGAGGAACTGTTTTCCCCCATTATAGGTTTGGGCCTTGCTTTGTGCTGAGCAGAGATGGCAGCGAGTGCAGAGGGAACTGAAGCAAATCCTTCACCTGTCCCATGGCCCAGGTTCTCTCCAGGATGGCTTAGAAATAATTTGGGGATTTATGGCTCAAAGAGCCCTATATTAGCAAACTTGTCTAATAATTGGCAAAGAAGAGAGGCATAATCCTTGTAAGGTGGGGAGATTTCTGTTTGAAAAGTGCTTCAATCTCCCCAAGGGCCAAAGACACTCCAGGTATTTTACATATAAAGTTAAATAAGTAAGTCTCTTCCACCCAGCCATGGTTTGGGATTCCTGGTAAGTTTGCTGAATGGTTGGGGTACTTTAAACCTCCCAGGTACAGAAAAGGAGGGATTGGAGGTTTTTCCTAAGCTTCCCAGCAACTTTGCAAACCACATGCTCCAAAAAGGTGTATTTCTTTCTCCTGCTCCCCCTCCCTTTTCCCCCCAGGACCTCGCATGACTTCAAGGCATCAAATGTTAATGAAAGTTTGCCAGGCTTCGAGGGCTATGAGATGGAAGTTAAAAATCCTGCACCACAGGATGGCTCTAAAAATACCCGGTGGTGTGGGAAGCCCAGGCGGCTCCGGCCGCTCCCTGCCCGCCGTGCTGCCAGGGCAGCAGGGCCTCCTCTCCTCAGCAAGCTCCTGGGAAACTTTGCCCAGTGACTATGGATTACTTCTGCTCCACAGCCTGGAGTCAGCGGGTTCTGGCAGCAAACCTGCTGGAGAGCGAGGCTGGGCCACTTCATTTCGCTCCAGTGGTGCTGCCAGGGGAGCTCTGGATGCACCGATGGGTGACTGCGCTCTGAGGTTCCATCAGAGGGCTCAGACAGGAGGTGTCTGTCCCTCAGGAGGAGCACAGCCCCAGACATCACCCTGTGGCTTGCAAAGCTGAGCTCTGATGCCAGCCTGCTCACCATTAGGGTCCTGGGCTCTGCTCTTCAGTGTCATTTATTGTCCACGGTGCTGGGGTTTGTTGGCTGAGTTTTGACTTTAGGCATGGAAACACCTAAACCCCCCTGCAGAGCTGCTCCTGCAGGCTCTGGATAGGAGAGCAGAGCTGCTCCTGCAGGCTCTGGGTAGGAGAGCAGAGCTGCTCCTGCAGTTTCTGGAGTAGGAGAGCAGAGCTGCACCTGCAGGCTCTGGGTAGGAGAGCAGAGCTGCTCCTGCAGGCTCTGGGTAGGAGAGCTGTACCCCCATGGGACATCAGTGCTTCTCTGCAGCAGCTCCACACACCTCAGGCAGTCACTGCTGACAATTCCTGCTGCCCACAAAGGCTGCACACACCAGGTGTGCCTTCCTGGACTTCGGAGGGGCTCCAGCAGAGACAGTGTCATCCCCTTGTGCTTTATATATCACAGAATCACAGACTATTCTGAGTTGGAAGGGACCCACAAGGATCATCAAGTCCAACACTTAAGTCATTGGCCCACAGAGGGGATTGAACCCATGACTTTGGCATTATTACAACCAAGTTTTAACCAACTGAGCTCACCTCAGGGTTTAGAGGTGGGGATTCTTTTTTTTCTAACTGCTTTCATGGGTGAGAACCAGGAGCTGGTTTTCTCTCATCACACAGTTCCTCGTGAAGCAGATGAGGAGCCTGAACAATGATCGGATCATGAATTCAAGCACAATCTCCACTACGGTGTCTGACCCGTTCCCACCCCAGGAGGAGCCAGGGGAGGCTGTGACTCAGCTGTGCCTCTGAGTCACTCAGCACGATGTGCCCCTGCTCTCAGGGGACAGCACTCTGCCTTTGGCTTCTCTTGGCACCATCTACAGCTCTCCCTCTCCTGCTCAGAGCTCAGCGAGATGCCTGGACCCCAAACTGGGGCTGTTCCTTGCTGCTCCATGCCAGGGGAGGCACAAGGCACAGGGACAGCGTGTCCCCAGCCCACAGTGCCAGCCCCAGCGAGGGCACAGGGTGCAGGTGTGGGCAGGTTTGGTGCCCCAGGCCTGGGCAGGCTGCCTGGCCACACTCCAGCCCTGGCTGAGCACATTGCACAGGCTCAGGTCGCTATTTTTGAGCAAGTCACAAGAAATAATTCATGGATGTGCAAGTTAAAATTCTGCTTAAAAATGACCCTCTGCCTCGAAGTCTAAAACCTGAGAGATGTACAGCAGCAGACACTGAATTCAATTTGATGAGATTCTTTCCAGCTGTTTTGCTAAGCTAAGAACTCATTCTGCATTTCTTCACTTTAAGGACCTTTTCTCATGCAAATATCTCCAATTCTAGTTCTGGCAGGACCAGGGGCAGATGTAAGTGTTGTGAAGAATCTGCCCCTTTACCTGGACCAGATAAAGTCTTGAAGCAAACACTGAGATTCATGATATTTCTTACAGTGGTAGTTCAAGTAAGAAACATTCATCTTTTAAGGACTTAAAAACAGATTTCTAAATACTTCATTAATATATTTGGTCTTTGGAAAGCTGGAAGGTGCAGGTCTGTGCGTGTTGACTGTGAGCAACAGTGCAAAAGGAAAATGTTTTTTCATCCATATGAGCTTCTGTAAATTGTCTTCTATTCTTAGGAGAATAAACATAACATTAAAAAAAAATGTAATAATTTAAACCTTGCAGGAAAAGAGGCAGGAGCGATGGGAACCTCTGAAATGATAAATGTATGAATTTATTCCACTGCCACTGTGGGGTTTTAAATTAGTTTTATTTTTCTTTTATTTCTCGTTGTTGACAAGCAGAGCTGCATCACTGTACAGTTCTAATGTTTACAGATACGGAAATCTTGAAGGTCAAAGATTCTATTCTTAGTTATTGTTGTAGAAGGTAATCTTCTTGTGCTGGTGACAATGTGGAATGATCTCATGTCTCCATGGGTACCTGAATCATGCCTGTCTAACTGCAACATCCTCCACTCCAATCCCCTCCACTTAAGTTCTTACATAGAAAACCCAAAGGTATCTCCAAGAAAAGTTAAATGTAGGATGCGAATGATGGACTGGAACAAACACTTTGCTCCAAGAATGTGCCCTGTGCCAGCCCCACTTGGCTGTGACCAGCAAGGATTCTGCCAGGAATGCCCCAAAATGCAGCCTCAGTCCAGTGCAGCACCAGCTTTTGTTATAACACCTACAAATAGGTATCAAAGTGGATAAATTCTGCCCTAAAATGCAGCCTGGGTCCAGTGCAGCACCAGTTTTTGTTATAACACCTACAAATAGGTATCAAAATGGATAAATTCCACTCCAAAATGCAGACTGGGTCCAGTGCAATGCCAGTTTTTGTTGTAACACCTACAAATAGGTATCAAAGTGGATAAATTCTGCCCTAAAATGCAGCCTGGGTCCAGTGCAGCACCAGCTTTTGTTATAACACCTACAAATAGGTATCAAAGTGGATAAATTCTGATGGGTAACTTTGTCCCATGGCAGCTCACCAGGGAAATGCACAGCACAGTGATCTGAAATCCAGATTAGTGGGGAGAGAAGCAAGACCAGCAGTGCCCACAGCAGGTCATGGCAGGGAGGACAGCAGTGTGGGGGAAAGAGGGTGTAAAAGGAAAAAGGAACGTTCCTTATGCCTTCCCATGTTTCTGCAGGTGCAGCTCAGTGCTCTCATACCCACTTGCCTTGACAGTTCTCGGACATCTAAAGGGGAGAAAAGCAACCAAAGAGGCAGCAAAGTGTGCAGACCTTGGTGGTGACAAGGCTACAGGTCTCTGTCAGCTCTTCTCCTGCCACAGCATGAAAGGTCCTTGCACACCGAGCTTTGAGCCCATGGACATGGATCAGGTAGAGGAAAAGCAGAGCCACAGTTTCCAGAGGCTGCAGCAGGACTGTGGGTCAGCACTTCTGCCTTTCCTTGTCAATGGGAGGGGCTGAAGTCTAAATTTGGGTCTGTGTGCTGAAAGTCTTTATACAATCTTATTTTAAGGGGGGAAAAACCCACAACAATAACAACAAAGAGTCCTCTCCAGGAATGGGGGATTGAGCAGTGAAGCTGCACTTAATTCTTATTAATATCAGGATTCCCTTTTTACTAAACCATTTCTAAACCCCAGCAGTTTGCAGCAGTCAGGTAAACCAGAAACCTCATCTGGAAGGTTGGATTTGCAGCTTCTGGCAACAGGACAGTGGAAATCAGATAAACCAGCTTGTACCTACCACCTTGCCTTGAATTAGCACTGTCCTTGCATTTCACTGCTGCACAATCCATTTTCAGAATAAGAGCCTTTTACACAGCCAAAGGGTTTAATTCAACCCTGTAATAAATGGCCAGCTAACAATGGGCCAAACTCAGCTTGGATGTGGCTTTAGTTAATTAAGAAGAGTAGCACTGGGGCTAAATTTGGCAAGGAGTGTTGAAGGGACTGCCTTCAGAGGCAGGGAAGAAAAACCCTCGCTTAGCTCACTGCATCCAGCTCTTCAAATGCAAATGAACCTGCCAACATCTGCATGCAGCCACCCAGGACAGCTGCAAAAAGCAGCTCCCTGCACCTCAAAGAAGGGCTGGGAATGTTTAGTTCCAAACAGCTATTTTCCACAATAATTTCTAGTAAATAAGAATACATTTAAAGTGGTAAACTGAGCATCTGCTGCATGAAATGAATGGAGGACAGCATGTGAAAAGAAACATATGTCAAGTATGCACTTCAGATGCATTGACTACTTGCCTCCAAAACAGAGAGAATTTAAACATATTTGCAGCAAACACCGAAAAAAAAATTTGCCTTTTCAACCCAAAGAAAGCAGAGCACAAGTTAAGCTTGGCCATGCCTTGCCCTCCCCGTGGTGGAAGGGAGCAGAGTGCTGGATTCCAGCCTGGCTGCTTTTCCCGAGGCTCCCATCAGGAATGCCAAGCCCAGGCAGCTTTTGTTGGGAGCAAACAATGTCCCTACACCAGTACATTTAAAAACCCAGAAACCAAGTCACTGCTGGAAACAAATCCTACCAGATTTGGTTCACTGGAGGGAAGACAAGCTTGTGGTTTTACAAAGTACCTTCTCTGCCAGAGGAAGAGACAGTGACATCCTTAGTGGGGCTGAGCCGAACCGGCTCCGGCGCTGGGAGGGCATTGCTGGGGACTCAATCCCTGTCTTCAACACACTGCAACTCAGGGAAATTGCATTTCAGTCTTTCCTTGAGCCCATTATCCCCAGACAAAATCTCTGCTGACTTAACTGAAGCTCTTGCTCACAAAACAAGTACAGGGTAAAGCCCCTTCGGAGAAGGAGGGGTTGGATTTCAGCTCTGAGGGGTGAAACTCTTCTTTGTGAAGCTGTGTGTGGGAATGTTTTTCTCTTGGTTTCAGTATAACAGGGCACAGGACAGGCTCTGATGTCCCTTCTCTTTAGGGGAATGATCTCCCCATCTAGCCTGGGATGTGTGTGCTGTCTGTCTTATCTGCTGGGGCTTTGCTGAGGTTTGCAGCCAAATCTCCTGGTGCCTCCATCTCAGAAAGCAGAATGGGAACAAGCCACGAGAAGCTCCTGCAAAAACCCTTTTGCTATGATAATGTGGTAGAGTTAAAAGGACTCATAAATCCCAGAGTTATAAAATCCCATGGCTTGCACCAACACTTCTACTCATCTGTGGGTTTTCAGGCTGAATCAGGGCTCAGCAAACAGCAAAGATCTTTGGCTCAGCTGACAGTGTTGGGCTTTGTCCTATTCCCCTTGGCATCTCCAAGCATCTTACTAACACAAGAGGAGCAGAAAAAAAGAGAAATGCCTCTAGAAAATCCAGAAACCTGCCAGACATGACTGAGGTTCACAGGGAGAACCTCAGAATGGAGGTATCTCCTTTGCTTCAATATTTTTTCTCCCTGATCCTGGGCATTACAATCACAGGAACGAAGAGCTGCCATTGTGCTGGTGATGAAGTGCCATGGCCCAGCAGAGGGGCTGGGATTTAATCCCCTTGGCCTGCAGAGCAGCACAGTGTGCCATTGAGTGTGTGTCCACATGGCAACAGTGCTGGTGCTCCAACAATTCCCCTTCCATGGCACCCCTGGGCCTTGCCTTGACATCTTCATTGTTCCAGGGTGAAATAAAAAAATAAAAAATCCAAGGGCAGTGTAAATGCAGGGCAAAATCCAGAATGCTACAGAACAGGGTTGCCTAATGGTTAATTTAGAAAGGAACATATCATTAAAAACGTATGAAGGTGGCTCCATATTGATGCTGTATAAATATTTAAAGGGATGCCTCTCGTAAGGGCAGAGTTCCAAGCTACACCTAAAATAACGTGTGTGAAAGAAAATTAAAAGAATATTTCACCATTTGGACTTGTTTAATCTGCCTTGGAAAGGCTTTTTATGCCCAGCTACTGAACATTAGTATGGGAGAGGATATCAGACAGAACTCGTTTTTGGTGTAATTCTCCCAAAGTCAGCACAGTTAAACTGAAGATGATTTTTCTGGCCTTTTAAATAGAGTGTAATTTTCTCCATGGGTAGTTATTAAATGCTATTGAGAGAGATTGTGGCTGCTGTTGGAAGGGCTTTCTGGAGAGGTCACTCTGCCCCATGTGAATAACACCAGAGCAAAACCAAGAAGTTTGGAGTTTTTACCACTTGCAGAGCTCCTGGAGGCTCCAAGGCCACCACACGTCACTGCCTGACCCAAAGCTCCGAGCACACATCTATTCTGAGCTGAGATCTCCTGGCTTGACATCCACTCCCACATTACAAGAATTCTGCCCGTAGAAATCCCTTCAAACATCGGAGGGGGCATCGCAAAAGAGATTTGTGTGGACATTCGGTCCCGTCTCCATCAGAGAGATGAATTCCTTAAATACACTTGCTGAGGCTCAACTGCTCCATCTTGACATTTCAGGGCTGTCAAGGTTTCTGAGCCTTTCACCAGCTCTCCCAAGCACTGGTTGGGATGGCCATTCCCTATCCTTGTTATTTGGGACTCAGATTCCTGCACCCCCCTCTGCACGTGGACCAGTTTGAAGGGTGTAAAAATGCCCAATAAAGTACCTGCTGCAGGTGCCCTCCCAGCACACACATTTCCAGAGTGGCTCTTTCAAAGCACCTGGGCAGCCCAAGGACCTGCCCCCTCTTCCAGAAATCCAGCTCAGTCCTCAGGCAAAGCAGCACCAAAATTCGGATGGTGCAAAAACCAGGATAAATCTTGGCTTAAATCGGGGTGAGGCCAAACCCAGAGAATTCTTTAAGCATTTTACAAAAAGCCTGACATCCTCTTGGGATGAAAATGGGAACACATGAGACCTCATAATTTATATATGTATTAACTTCCCACTGGTGAAATTAAAATGCAAAACAGTGTCTCTAAACAAAATTGCAAAGCTCTGTCCCTTGAGACGGTTAAAGATGAAATGGGCAAAGCATCTACCAGGGGATCTGTTCTTCCCCTTGGAGGACTTTGGGCTGGCTCGTAGGTATTTTCTCTCTCTCACAGCCACAATGCTGAGCTCCAAGAAAGGCTCTGTCTGTGCAATCCAGCGAAGCTCAGCAATAATTACCCATTGTGCTCTGTGATGAGCCCTCCCTTTGGTGCCTCAGTAACCCGTGCACCTGGACTTTAACTGCAACCAAATAATATGCACAGAAAACATTTTTATGTAAGAGGAGGTGAACATCACTAAAAATCAGAGAGCCTTTGTATGGCATGCCAAACTGCTGAAGCGAAAAAATGTCTTCAGTGAAAGGGCTCAGATGTGAGCATGTTTCAGTGCACAGCTCCAGGAAAAACTCTGATAATAAATGTGAGCTTGTTATCGTTGCTTTTCAGTGGGAAGTAAAGCCGGAAGCAGGGTCGTGCTGGCTAATTGAAGCTTACATTTTCATTCAAGCACTGCATTTTAATTATAAACTGGTGACACAAGTGTCACTTAGTTCTTACCCCGTTTTAAGTGTGCCCACGTATAAAAAATATTTTCAGTTATTAATTTATTCTTGTGATCATATTCATTATCCTGCATTATGTCTACCAGGCACGTGTCTAATGACATGTTTGATACACGCTAATTCTTGTGCCTCTTTTAATGCAGGGCTTACACAGACATTTTGGGCTGAACACGGTGCCAGTTGGCCACCAAACCAGGTGCACATTAATGCTCTGAAATCAGCATTAGGAGCTGTGTGCCCATATTCTGGCCAGCTGCAAGCACTTGCTCAGCCCTCCCGGGGCAAGGCAGTGATGCCAGAAAATGGGATAACCTGTGGGAGTGGCAGCATCCGGTTCTGGAGCCTGGAATGCTGACAGCAAAGTCCTGGCTGCCCAGGTCTGGCCCCAGTCCTGGACTGCCCTTGGTCCAGCTCGGGCTCCTCTGACCCTGCAGAGCTGAGCATGTTGGCTCTTTGTGTGGCCAAAGCCCTGGGTAAGGCTTAGAATTCAGGTGGAAAATTTCTGGCCTGTTTTTCCCTCTCTAAGGGGTTTTGCTGCTGTGCCCAAAGATTGTCTCCAGCTCTCGTTGCCCTTTATATACAGAAATTAAAATAAAATGAGGGAAAAGGTCACTGGGAATTGGCTACCAAGTAAGTAATTAAAAATCAGACTGGGACTACAAGGGAAAACAAGCAAAATATCCCTAGAAAGCAAGTTATGAGGGTAAATCTCTTTAAAAGACATGGGATGGAATAGAATAGCGACGTTTTTCTGCTCTTAATTTGCTACCAAACCATAAAGAGGATTCTATTTTAATAAGCACTACCGTAGTGGGACACTGCAAATGAATTGCTTGAGTGGCTATAAACACAGCCCCAGCACCACCACTCAATATTCCATGCTTTATTTCAGGGCTTGCATCTTTAAGGATCCCAAAGCACCTCGGAACCGTCTGCATTTGTCAGTGCTAAAGGCAAGGACAAGAGCACAGCAAAATGTGCAGAGCAAAGGAGAAACACTTCCCACCCTCTGGAGCAAACCTTCAGCCTGCTGAGGAGAACCACACCATGTTTAATCTCACCATGAGCAGAGAGTGGCATAGTCTGGGATAAATATTTTTGGAAACACCTGGTAACTTCAAAATGAAATCTGGTTGACTCTCAGTGCAACGTGAGCTTGGACAGAGGTCACAAGCCACAGCCTTTGGAAAGGCTGCTCATTGTCATGGAGAAGCTTTTGTTGACAGACAGAAATGTGTTCTCACAGTGGGCAGAGCTGGGGGGACATGGACCAGCTCTGATCCAAACATGGGCACATCCAAGAGCTCCAGGCTTGAGCCAAGAAACTCAGTCTCTTGCCACGTTCACTGGCTTGGGTTCAGCTTGGGCATAAATGCAGAAGAGCTTTTGGACTTGAGCTGTTTGTGTCCCACTGGTCCATCTGGAGGAGCTTGGTCTGTCTGCAAAGAGCACAGTGGTGAACCCAAAATTGCTGTAATGGAAATAACTGCCCCCCTGCTGCCCATCAGCAGGAGGCTGAGCACACACACCCAACTGGTCTGGGTTAGCAGCTCAGGTTTGAGAAACCATTTCCAAACTGTTACCGAGCTCCCAGATTTATTAATTGATATTTTATCATGTCTAGGAGAGCTCTGCTTGATCCTGACATTTTCCAACAGTTCCCCTAATATAACCCAGCTGAAATCATTAATAATGTTCCTGAGCTCTAATTGTACAGAATAAACTGCTGTCAGTCTGGTGCATGGCAGGTGGCAGAGCAGCTCCAGGAGATGTTAAACCTGGGAGCAAACAGAGTCTGGGGCTCTCCCTCTGCCCTGGAAACCAAGTCCCTGAAGTTTGGGTGGTTCACAGTTGCCCATAAATCACCTTCCACCCTCAGCAGAGGGAGATTAACACCCATTTTGAGCTATTGACTTTGTTGGCTCAAGTCACAGGGCTCTGTGCACTGAATTCCAGAGTTCAATCCTGTTTGTGATCCATGTGGATTAAAATGGGATGGGACACAGGGCTGGATGAAACCAAACTAACATATAATGAAACCAAGAGAGGGGGTGGATTCCCCATCCCTGGAGGTTTTTCAACTGAGCTTGGCCGTGGCACTGAGTGCCATGATCTGGTA
>JAWWEV010000044.1:3079132-3096051 GCA_035583235.1 Hafferia zeledoni | reverse complement strand
CTCCGCCGCCAGCCGCGCCCCCGCGCACCGCCCCGGCCGCGGGCACGGGCGGGCAGGGAGGCAGGGGCGGCCCGAGCGCGGGCACGGCGGGCGCGGAGCCTCCCGAGCCCCCCGACGTGCTGCTGGTGGGCAAAGCCCCGCAGCCGGCCCGACACGCAGCCCCCGGGGCGCAAACGGCCGAGCATCGCGCGGGTCCTTCGGGCTGAGCGGGCTCTGAGCGCCGTGCCACGTCCCGAGTGCTCCATCCCTGGAAGTGTCCAAGGCCAGGTTGGACGGGCTTGGAGCAACCGCATCTCGTGGAAAGTTCCCTGCCCGTGGCAGGGGTTGGAACGAGATGAGCTTTAAGGTCCCTTCCAACCCAAACCATTCCGTGGTTCTATGAAATTCCCAGGGGGTGAAGGTGTGAGTGTGGGCGAGTTGAGGTCTCAACCTGCAACACGGCAGAGCCCAGCCAGAGTCTGCCTCCAGAGCAGGAAGGTGTTGCCCAGTCAGAGGGTGCAAAGCTCTGCACCTTCACTGCTCGCTCTCGGGTGGGTCCCACACAACTTGTGCTGCATGGGCTGCCCTGGAAATCACCGTGGAAACGGTGCCAGGCACAGTGGGGATGAGGTGTCGCAGTTCCAAGAAGATGCCCACATTGCTGGGGAGCTGCAGCAGAGCTGGTGAGGGGGGTTAGCCATGATTTCCTCCTGCAGCCTCACTCTGCGCCTGGTTACGCAAGGAGGTTGTAGGCAAGTATTTGGGTTGCTGGTTTTCTCCTTTTTGGAAGGGGATGGAGAGAATCCGACACCTGAAAATATTTCCCTTTGGAAAAACAAGGGGAGAAATATCTACACCATTTCTGTCGCGTTATCCTGTCTTCCACCCCTCACTCTCATCACTGCGAGTTGACAAGTCGGTCCTGCCTCCACCTCATGCAAGTGACAAGCCAGATGAATGGGAAGGCTTCCTGATCAGCTAATGCATTTGTGTGGAGGGAACGTGGCAGCACACCAGTTTTATGTATATGAATTAGGGAGTGGGAGGACAAGAGCTACAAACCTCGAGAAATACAGCGCTCTTGGAGCAGTGCGTGGATGGCTGCAGGTGCTTGTGTGACTCCACTGCTCAGCATACCAACGCAGAGAAGCTTTTCAGCTGCTCATCCTTTTCAGAAAAACTGGGAAAGCAGAAAGCAAATACAAATTAAAAGCTGGTCTTTTATTTCGCAGAGACCTCAGCAAACTGCTCAGACATGCAGTCTATAAACACAGAAGAGCTCCCAAGTTAGATGCTTGGTTTAAGCACGTAAATTATGCTTTCCTTTTCGGTTGTAGTTTGTAGGTCTTATCAGTGCCTTTGCAAAAATCACCTTCTAAAGGAATGTCTCCATTAGGGATGGAAGAATGAGATCAGGTAAACTCAAAAGCAGAGCGAAGCCTCGTTCAGAAAACCTGGATTGAGCATTTAAGTTTAATGAGGTTCAACAAACTTCTCATTTAAAATATATGTTTGTACCTCTGGGCTTCAGGGGTTTGGACAGAGTGGGAAAATGAGATACTGAAACAGCAGGAGAGAAGCTATTTCCATAGCTTTTTAAACCTATTGAGCCTTAATTAATATTATTTATTTGTATTACTGTATTGCCTGGGAGAGATGCTTATGACTGTCTCTCCATGGTGAGGAGCAGAGGGAGGGGAAGGGCTGGATGGGCTTTAACCAGGGCAGGGATCCCACATGGCACTGAAATGTCCTCCTTAAGTTCTTCCAGTCCAGAGGTGCTACAATAGACAGGGAGAGTGGTGGTTGGTCTGGTGGCCTCTCAGCAACCTCCAGCAGCAGAAAGGGGACACACATCAGGGTTTCCATGGGCTCAGAGCCACCAGCCCTGCGGCAACGCTCCTATTGATTGGGCAAGGTAACAGCACATTAACAGAATTTATTAATAAAATATCCTCTCCCTTCCCCTCCCATTTTTGCAAAGAAGACATCTGCTTCTGTTTCTACTGCCCCGAGAGAAATCCCTCAGGCTGCTGAAGGGTTACAGAGCAGCATCCCAGGCAGGCAATCATTTTCTGCCCAAGCTATCCTCTTTAGTTTTAAAATGTTCTCTATTCTTTTGAAATGCATGAAGTAGATTGTGGGAGAGCTAATATTATATTCCACTACTGAAAGCTGGTGGAGTATTTTACATTGATGTCTGGCTCTAGTGATTTTCTAAGGATTTTGAATTCATTAAATCCAACCATTGAATAATCTCCATTCGTGGCGGAAGGAAGGCAGAAGTGCTTACACTCTTCAACAGCAAAAAAAGCATGTAGTCTTTTCTTAACCACCAAATCTGCCTGACCCTCTGTATGTAGCAAAGGTGGCCCACCATGTAACCTTTGATTTGCAGCCTTATAATGCTGCCATTGAGGAGCAGCAGAGCAGCCTTGGCTGGGTGTTTTGCACTGCTGTAGCCCCCTCCATCCTCAATCAGAATTAACACCCGATTGTTCCAAGCTCAGACCAGAGACAGAAGCTCAGGACAATGGGAAGAGAAAGCCCCACAGCATCTCCCTGTAATTTGGCACGACAGTGTGCAAGGACAAGAGTCCAAACCCAGAAATAATTTTTACCCTGGAGAAACAGAAACTTGAAACAGAATTGTTTTGATTCCTTGACGTTGATGTTCAAAGCTTTAAATGAAATCTTGTGCCTGATCATTTTATTTCTGAACTGAATAACAGTTACTTTGGAGACGAAACTTTGGCTTCAGCTGAATTCAGTGAGAGCTGTCACTAATAAAATCTCACCCCAGAGACACCACCAGTACCAGAAGAAAACTGCAAGATGTTACCATTTAGCATTACTGCTGCTAAGTGTCAAACACATTGACTCCAACAGATTAGGGGGTTTCATTTTTTTAATCTATCATCTAGAAAAATAACACTAGAATTTCACTCAAAGAAACCTTTGGAAATTGCTCCAGAAGAACTCAAGAGAGCTCTTTTTCAGAACGAAAATAATCACTTCAATTAAATAGAGCTTTTGATGTAGATACAGTCTAACCATCATCAAAGGCCAGAACAGATATTTCATCCTCCCCTGTTCTCTCTCAGCTTTTAGCTCTATGCATGGGAGAATGAATTTCAGCATCCAGGAATGTCCTAAAGGTATAAGGACATCTGTATCATTGGTGATTGTCATCTCCTGTGGGGCTTGGTGTCTTTCCCATCTAATTCAATGCTGATATCAAGGAAAAAGATACTTAATAACTTCCTTCAGATTATGCTACATATGGAGAACTGGAGAAATGTTTCATATACTTTTTACAGTGATGGATAATCTCCTTTTATCCACAGGGCAGTGGTGGGATTGGATTCAAGTCACCAGATTAGCAGCAGAGCTTCCCATCTCCAGCCTGAGCAAAGTCCCTTTTGAGAATTTGGAGCGTGGCAGAAGGTGTCAGTTATGTCACAGGTATGTTTGAGAAGGAGAACTACTAAAATTGGTCATGGCACTTCATTTTCATGTACTTTGGATCAGATTCTCTGGATTATCATACCTACTGAACTACCTTAGGAGACCTTTGCAAAGCTGGATCCAAATGACTTGCCAAGCTCATAAATTCAGTGGCAAAACAAAGCTGAATTCACTTTTTTTTTTTCTTGTGGGCTGGTACAGTCCCTGACTCACAGACCCACTTTTTCTTTCTATCATCATTCATCATATATTGCAAGGATGTGATGCTTTTCATCTCTGAGGAGCCCACTCTGTGTGGAGGGTCTTCCTCCCTCAGCAAGGCTGGCAGAGAAGTCACCACCACGTCTCAGAGTGTTGAGTCTATGAAAGGGTGCACTTGAATTTTGTCTGAGGTGTTATAAGGCTGAATTTCTGTTTTAGCCCTTTAAAAGACCATCTGGAGGGAGGGCAAAGAGTTTCAGACCATCCTTCAGAGCTCCACAAACAGTCACCCTGAAGGAAAAATATTATCGTTCCTTGCCACTTGAGGGACAACAGCTTGGCCTCGATTCCATTATTCCTTTTAATATATTAAATATTCTTTGGCTTAGTCATGGGAAGCAAAGCAACACAACTGCTTTCTAATAAATAAAATGTGCTCAGAAGCAACTCTGAAGCTTTCCAGATAACTGCATTTCGTGTTTGCCAGGAAGCCAGATGCTGCTATTGGAAAAGTAGCTGCTTGGGTTTGTCATCTAAGCCTGGAAATTGATACCCAAGAATGATATGATGAGACAGACTCGATGACAGCACTGCTCTTTCTATAAATAATTTGAAGAAAAATTTTTTCATTTAAAAAGAAAAAGGTGTTTTTTGTTAGAGCCTTGCACAGCAAACCAGAAAATTAAAGAGGGTGGCCATGCTGTGTTTGAATAGGGCCAACAAAAGAACATGATACACACGATTTACAGAAGAATATACAGCAGCTCTCACACATTTCACTCTACATAGGCTGTATTTTTCCCATAATACCAATAGTTATGAAACTCATTATCTTTTTGACAATGGAGAAATGGAATATTATTCCTTTACTTGCTTGATCATGTCAAATGTCAAAGCAAATTATGAATGCTTGTCCTTCAAACACTCAGCCCTCCTGGTAAGATATTAAATATCAATAGCACTCACATCCAGCTAAAGAATGAATTAATATTACACACATCTCACAGATCTAAAGTTCACTGTGCCTGTTACCTGCCATGCCATTCCAGCTCTCAAGTCCTACTTCAAGTCTTAAGAACTTGGAAGTTCATTGCAGGGGCAAATCCCACATAAAGATTACCCAGAGTATGAGTTCAATCCATGAGCAGGAGTTACTCCTGAGTTTAAAGCGTTAAAAAGGAAATGGGAGAAAGACCAAGGGGTCCACAGGAGCCTTGATTCTGCATTGTATTCCCAAGGATTTAGAGGCAGTGTCCTGGTGAGACACTTTGGAGCTTTCTAGCACAAGAGACCTGCTAGAAGTGCAGTGAAAAAACTCATTATCTTCTTTGCCTTTGGAGAAACATGTTCTGAGTGAGGGTTCATCCAGACAAGGCACTGCTGGAATGAGCTGTGCTCATTCTCAGGGCAGCATCCAGAGGGAAATACAAATTCTCCTCGAGGATACAGTAAAATGAGATGGGAGGGTGGAGAAAGGGGAAAAAAAAATGCCTGCGAGGTTTTCTCATTCCACCCACTGTCAGTCAGTTCTAAGAAACAATCCTGCACCTGCAAACAGCCCAGCAAGAGGCTCCTTGTGCTGTGCCTACACACCCAGAGCTGCTCCACACAGCCAAACATGGACTTCAGGCAGAGCAGGAGGTGGAACAGGGAGCAGGATGTCACGGAGATGGACTGTGATTCCAAGGGCTCTCCCCAAGGCCATGGATTGTGCTTCCCAGGGCTCTCCCCAAGGCCACTCATGCACATCCCAAACCCTGCCAGGACTCCTGGGCACTGATCCCTAATTGCTCCACAAACAAAGCAACATTGGCCTCTTTAACATCCCTTTCAAAATAAACAGATAAATCCTCCTCCAAACAAATGTTCCTGCTCATACCTAAGGGCAGCAGAAGTCACATGGAGTGTAAAACCAGGCAATCTGTTGGGTTCTTGCTGCCTCTGAGCCACCACTGCATCTCCCACAGCCCCAGAGGGTGCAGGAGAATCCCCCCAGGCAGGGAGAGGGGAATGGCATTTCAGCCTGAAAAAAGGGCTTCAGTGGGAGCGTGGTAGGAGGCGGATTGAGAGAAACAGGTTTTTAGGATAAGTCTTAAATACTTAAATCAATCACGATAACTTGCTGCACTGAATTTATCTCCTAAGCTGCCTAAAGTAAATTCCTCAGATCAGTCTGAATAATTTGGAGCTGATAATGCAGCGTTTGAGCAGGAAGGCTGTTGCCCAGTGCAAGGATTTTCTCGTTAGAATTTCAGCCGATTATTCTCCAGAGAGATGGTCTTTCAGGAGCACAACCCAGCAGCTCCCTTGGAAAAGTTTTACAGACACTCAGGCTACTAAAAAATGAAATTAGAAAGTAAAATCATAGCTAGTCATTGCTTCTGAGAGGTCAGGGATAGAACAAGCAGCCCAGACTGGGTTTATCTGGTCTTCCCTGTGCTCCAGTTCTTTTATTTCTACTCATGAGACCAGGCAACCCTTTTGGATCAGCTGGAACTGCAGTCCCTGGTGCTGGGCACAGGTTATCAGAATCATGGGCACAGGTTATCAGAAACATGGGTACAGGTTATCAGAAACATGGGCTTGATCAGATGTTTGTAACACTGACGTGTCTGGAGAGCTGTTTTTCCATATAATCACACCTGGGAGATGGATGTTCAGCCAGGAAATCAAAGCTTTACCAGGAGACTCCTAACAGGACCGAGATTATCTAAACAGAGAGGCTTTAAGCCTGTCCCTGATGAGGATTTCTCATTCTATTGCTCTCCTCCACTCTCAATGCAATTATTTTTCCAGACAGAGAAATCAGTAAGTGAGAGGAGACGGTAGGTGAGAAACAGGGAAATCAAAGGTGGGGTTTTGCCAAGATGAAGAACAGAACTTTAAACCCAGTCCCAATTCAGAGCTAATTGAGACAGAATAAAGGCAGGAAGAGTCCACTCACCTCTTCCTCATTTAGCAACGGCCCATGGAGTGGCAGAAAGCCCTTTCCACAGACTATTATGTGACAGCAGCCGTGAGAAGAAGAGAAGCTGTAGCAATTACAACAAAACACCCTGGCTCAGTGTTCTAATGAGCTGTAAATACATCCAGCAGAATTCCATGAAGCTCTGAGTCCACACTGCACTGGAGCCATAATTTGTGCTCTGGTTTTTTAAAGCCACACCAATGTCTCCATGAAGTATTTTGTTTGGGCTGAGTAAATGGTAAATGGTGTATTTATTGATTTTTGCCTCTCTTCACACCTCAAATGCTGCCCATCTGCTCAAAGCCAGGTCACAGCACAGTTACTCATTCAGCAAACACCTACTCTGTGGCTGAGCCATAAACTCTCCGGGACAAAGGCAGTGTCTTCAATCAGCATAAAGTCCCAAAGATTCCCTCCCCTCCCCTCCCCTTCTTTTTCCAAAGAGACCCAGTGGTGACCCTGATGTAACACAGACCTCTGGAGGAAAAGCTGGCAGGACCAGTAAATCTTTACATTCCATTAATGCCATGTACAAAATGGTTTAAATTTAGTACAGTTCAAGCTGAAGTTTCTATACTCAACACAAAGATTAAGTCCATCCATCTGGTAACAACTGTAGGCTGTGCTTAAATTCTTCTCCCATGTGTGTGGATTCTCCCACTTGGTGTGGATTTCTTTTGAGGGGGGGAAGATCCCCACAATAGACAATTAACAATAAACTAAATGCAGGAAATTCTCTAAGAGGGCTTTTATTACAGCAGCCAATCTATTGCTAATACATGAACCAAATCAAAAGCAATGCCAAAGAAACACCTCAAACCTCTTGTACTTAGAATTGTAAAGGAAAAAAATCAGAGACATCTTGAAAGAGTAAGATCACAAACAACATGAACTTGTCTGTTCCCCACCAAGCAACTCTTCTCAGGAGAGTGATTAGAAGAAATGGAAGAGATCAGCAGATTCTGAATAGTCTGGTGGGACTTCTGAGCCCTTCAGGGGTCCTTGTGCTGAGGTGGCAGCACTGGTGGCACCAGCATTGCTGCAGTGGTGGGTGGGGCTGCCAAGGCTGGGAGGAGCCCAGCCCAATCCTTCCCTCATCCCAAGGGCTGGAAAATTGTCATCAGGTGGAAATGCAAGAGCAGCTCAGGTTATCCAGGAGCAGCAGAGCTCCATCCCCATGGATGGGTGGGCAAACCTACCTGCTTCCATCCTGGGCATGGAAAGGGCAATGCCAGGCTGTGCCCTGCAGAGCTGGGTCAGTGCTGACACAACGCTGCTCTTGAGGGCTCCCAAAGAGCACTCAGAAAACAGGAGGTTTTGCCCAAGAGCACAAGTCTCATCGAGAACAAAAAAAACTAAAAAACAAAAACAACCCCAAAAAACCCCCCAAAAAACCCAGCTCAAAAAGAAAAATGGCTTTTGGAGAAAGACAAGAAAGTGCAGCAGCCAGAGCTGTGGAAAGCCTTGACAAAATATTTAGCAGAGGGAGACAGAGAATGTTTGCCAGTTGCCAGAGCCTGCCCAGCTCAGGTTCTTTGATGGTTAGTGCTGTTAAAAAGACACAATTTCCTGAGTGATCTATGCAAAGAAGGGCTGGAACACACCTACAGCTTTTCCATGTGCTTTTAGCTCTGCTAATGGAGAAAAAAAAATGCCTCTCATATAACACTCAACTGAGGAATTCTTCAATTCAATTAACAAATAAGTAATGTGCTGTTTTGTGGTGTATCCATTAAACAGATGCGTGGGAAGTTCAACAGATAAATCTCTAGAAAGTCTTTGAGGTTCATCACACGTATGCTGATGCAGCCAGAATTTATTATTATTATTTTTAATTTATGAGGAAACTGCTAAAAAATGAGGATGAGGTTTCGAAAAGCTGAAAGGGATTAGTTTTGCCACTGAGCTCCACACAACAAGGGTGTCATGTGAGTAATTCTACTACAATTTCCTCAGTAGAACAAAAAATAACAGCAGCGATTCTGGTTGTAAAGAACCTCTTTTCTCATAGCAGACACCCATTACAAGGTCAGCATCTACTGTCAGCCTTCATGATTAAACTCATTAAAACTGTCCTGTTTAATTCTCTTTTTCTTTAAAAGAAAATTATGCCTTCAGATGAGGTTTGGTTTGTTTTTTTTTTGGCCCAAAGTACCTTCTTTTCTTGAAGTTTGTAGATGTTCTTACATGGAACTTGGAAATTCAAAATATGAACATCTGATCCTTCCCCACTCTATCCTCCCTCATGTCCCTTTTATTCCCCATGTTCCCCACCATATTCCCACTCAGGTCCCTTCTATTTTTTTTGCATTATTTAGGTGAACAATTTTAGGAAAAACATTTTTACCTTTTTTGCTGGATTTTTCCCATTGTTCACAGGAAAGCATTTCAGCAAGATCTCTTCTCTATTAACAAAATGGTTTCTAGGTAGCAAGGAAAAAAAGAAAGCCCACAGCATCTCTACTGCAGGAGCTGGCAGATGGTGACTTTCCCCCCATAACTGTAATGCCTCTATTAGAAGGACCATCCCAGTCTTACAAGCGTTAAAATGGAAAATAAATAGAAGTGGCAAATATGGCACAGCAAAGATTACATGTGAGGGAGCAGGAATTGAAATCCCCTCTCAGAGGGGACATTGCAGGGCTAATGAGAAGATGCAGGAGCTTTTCAATCTCCCAAATCAGTCCCTGCTGGACCATCCTGGAGGCAGACAAACCAAAGGGGGCAGCATGGGCAGGAAGGATTATTTAATGAGTATTGGCTGGTGCCAGACACCCCCAGACAGCCCAGGCTGCAGCCTCGCCAAGGAAAGTGCCAGAAGCCAGTCCCCATCTGCAAGAAACTCCTTGTGTGGTGGGGATTTTCTTCTTGTTGTGATGTTTTATTTACAGCTCTTTGCAGCCCCGTGCAGGTGGGAGGGGGAGTGAGTTCCCTGGATTGCAGCCAAAGTGCCATGAGATGTTGGAAAACCCTGGGAAACTCAGGGGGTCTGCAGTGGAGTCAACACCACCCAGACCTCATGGCTTTGGGAGTGGGCAGAGCAGGGATGGCACCACCATCCTCTCAGGGTGGTATTTTTAGCATGATAATTTAAAGATGAAAACCCCTCACACAGAGGGGTGGGATGCCCAGGTTTGGCCACCCTGCAGGACCATCCCAGGGCTGGGTATGGGCACAGGGGATGGGCATGCCCAGGTTTGGCCACCCTGCAGGACCATCCCAGGGCTGGGTATGGGCACAGGGGTTGGGGGGGGGAACAGGTTTGACCACCCCAGGGCTGAGTATGGGCACAGGGTGTGGGGGTGAACAGGTTTGGTCACCCTGCAGGACCACCCCAGGGCTGGGTATGGGCACAGGGGATGGGCATGCCCAGGTTTGGCCACCCCAGGGCTGGGTATGGGCACAGGGCATGGGGACTGCAGGGCTTCCCTCTTTGCATGGACAGATGGTTTTGATTGCTAAAATCCAAGGAAAAGCAGCTCTATTACTGTACAGCAACCTGGCCAGCTGAGAACAAGAGCACAGCCAGGCCCAGGCTGCTCACACACACTCTCCTGCCTTCCCTGGGCTCGGAGCCTGCAGGGTACCTGTTCCCCCCAGTTTTGGAGCACAGCCATCACTCGTCCCCATAATCCCAAGCCAGGGCTGAAGACAAAACAAAGTTGGAGAGGAAATAAAGGTCAAGTGGATTCTACTCCGTTGCTAAAAGCTTGGAGTAATTTGCACTGTTGTATTTCCAGCAGTTGAGAAAAATATATTTAATATTTCATTTTTTTTCTGCTTTTTTCCCCCAAGACATTTTTTCCTCAGTAGGGGAGAGCACTAACAATGACTTCAATAGCAGAATGAAGTTTAAAGCCCAGATCTTTCCAATTCTGCTTATTCCTTTAAGCTATTCCAATCCCCTTTATGTTCTTTCTGCATACACACATCTGTCTTCTTCAAAGCCTTAACCATCTCTGACACACCTGACCTTTCCATCCAAGCGCAATGGTGAGATGCAAAGAAAAACCCTTTACCTGCAGCAAGTAACTCTTTGTTTTGCCAGTCCCACTCCTGAAAATTTTGCTGCTGCAGGAAGTAAAACTGTGAGCAACCTTTCCTTTGCTTTTGAAAAATGGAACTGTCATCTCTTCCAGAGAAATAACAGCTTATCTTTATTTTGTCAGACATGACTCTTAGTTATTGGAGTTGTCTTAAGAAAATGCTACAAGAAGAATTAGGACAGTATTGTCACAGAAATGTCAAGAGTTCAGAAATTAATTTGACAAGATCTGGGAGATCTCAGATATCTAATTAAACTTTCTGTGACAGTTATGTTGTGTAAATACTGGAAACCTCTCAGAGTAAAGAATCAGGTAAAACTGGTTCCCATACTCAATTAATAGATGTTACACCCATTCTGATTAGACCCGTTCAGTTCATGCCAGTAAATGTAATTTCATCTATTCAGGCACACAAAGTTCATACTTTTTTAAGAAGAAATCCAATAAACTTACGGTTTCTGGTAATTCTACCATATTTTTGGCTGGAGTTTATATAAACACCCCTCTCCTCCACTTAGAGAATGACACCATACATTGCCACATGACAGAGCACATTCAGCTCTGGGTCTGAAGGGTTTAGAAAAATTTCTGCAGGAAAAACTTATTCCATAGATGAAGGGAACTTAGGCTAAGAGGAATTATGGTTAATAGATTCTGACCTCAACAGGCTGTAATGCAGCCTGGATCTGCACTCAGGAATACTTGCATCAAGCCCATATCTCATAGCTGTGTTAAATCATATCAATTCATCATTTAAAGAAGCCACTACATCCATTAGTAAATTGTTTTAATAGTTAATTATTAGCAGCATAAAAAGGATGTGATTATCCCCAGCCTGAGTCTCCAGGGGCACTCCCAGCACGTGGATCCCACCAGTGCTGCACCTCCGATCCATCAGCTTAATGAAACAGGAGGGCCACTGCTGGCACCCAAGAGGTTGGCTCATATTGGAGCCACCAGTCTGGGCTTAGACAGAGCCTGAACAGGGTTCAGACTGAAAGCCCAGCACTGGCACAAGCCCATCCTCGTTCCCCTCTGGCACTGCTGAGCCGCGGGTCGGTCCTTCTGCCCGGGCAGGGCGGGCAGAGCATCCCCGGAGAGCGCGGCCGCTCGGGATGCGGTTGCTAAGCACGTTCATCAATAGCCATTAATCCTGGAGGCGACGCTTCCTGCACACCAGCACTGCGGGGAGGGGCACGGGGTGCGCCTGGGCCGTGATTGTGTTGCCAGCGGCCCCGCAAAGCCAAGGGCAAGGGCACCGCGGCAGCTCCTGCTGCCGGGCACGGACACGCACAGCATCCCCGGCGCGGGGACCCGTGGGAGAGGCATCGAGGCAGCTCCTGCTGCCGGGCACGGACCCGCACATCATCCCCAGTGTGGGCACCCTCGGGAGAGGCTCCGAGGCTGCTCCTGATGCCCGACACGGACCCGCACATCATCCCCAGCGCAGCCACCCGTGGGAGAGGCACCGAGGCAGCTCCTACTGCCAGGCACGGACCCCAGACCCGTACAGCATCCCCAGCGCAGCGACCCGCGCTAAAGAGGGGAGGAGAGCAGCTCAGGAGCTGCTCACTACACAGTGATTTTGTTTAACAGAGTACAAGAAGAAATAGCATGAACCGGTTGCTTCCATTATTTGCTGCGATTTCTGTCACTGATGGTTCCTCTCTTCAGCACTGGGAAGGAAGAGGAATGTTTGCCATGAAAGCTTTGGAAAGAAACTCCAATAATTTAAATCAATTCTGTTCCCAAATGTTCTTATGTGAAGGCATGAAAAATGTGAGTTGAATTTCCAGTTCATTCTGTTGATAACTGTACAATGCTTATTTTTCAACTGGCATTTTCCCTCTGCACCCTCAGTTGTTCCCACCACAATCTCTTTCCAGCCCTTATCCAGTTAAGCCTCAACCAAAAACACATCTGAGGGCAGTTACCTCTGCTGGTCCTTTGGGGCCAGCAGTCACCTCTGCTTAGGTGGCCAGGGGGGAAATGTGCATCTCTCCAGCAGCATTCCCAGCGGAGGAGTGCTATGCCACAACCTTCATCACCAAACAAAATCAGTGAACCTTGCCCTGTGCTTTCACTGAGGGGCAGGACCAGCCTTAGCAGCAGAGCGAGGGGAAGATGCAGCTCAGGGAAAGGCTCTGAGACTGAGAAGAAAAAGAACTTAGAAAGGAAGAAGACAATTACTTTTCAAAAATTATTTTATTTTTAATTTAAAGTGAAGGGTTTTTCTGTTAAGGTTTTCCCAATGATTAAAAAAAGAAAACCCAAGCCCCCTCCCAGCATGATTTGTTCTGGAGGCAGGATAGGACAACATCAAATCCCATAAGCAATTTGCAGAGCTCTCTTCCCAAGCACAGCCTGGCAATCTTAACTCTCTGCCTCACTTAGAACAGCCTCTCTGTTCCTGGATAACCCCCAAACCCACGGCGAGTAATGAATAAGCAAACAACGGGTTGTTGTTCCCCTTCCCATTCCCAACACTCACTCCACATTAGGCCCCATCATTTCACAACTCGCTTGATGTAACACGATGTGGCAGAACACACCCTGATCCAGAAGTGAACCCTGATGCAATGCAGAACAGATGCCTTGGACTCAAACTGCTCCTTCCTTGCCTTCCCTACCTTTGATCCACATTTTCTGCTTGTGACAGGCTGTTAAATAAATATCAGTGACAAGGCTTGGGATGCGTTTGTTTTTCTGCAGCTTGTTTTCTTTTTGTTCAGCTCTCCAAGCCGAGCATCTTGTTGACAAATATACACACTCCATTACCAATTAATGGCTTTAGCCTGGTGTCCTCTCCTCTCCTTACTCCCCAGTGCCAGTTCTCCACATTAGCCTGGGTAACATTCAAAGATAATTGTGTTTTGTTTATTTGTTTTGAGCAGTAACAGCAATCAGACAGGCAAATCCCAGTCCTTCCCAAGGCTGCCATTGTGTTTCCAGTGTAGGCTGTTCCAAGGAGAGCTGCACAGGCACACGTGGCTTTTGCTCCTGGGGAAATTTCTTCTCTTCTTTTGCTCTTCAATTTTTTTCTTCTTCCAAGAAAAGGACATTTTCCTCAGCACTCAGGGCTTTCTGCAGGCTTTCCACATCTAGGGCCAGGTTTAGTGCAGCCTCTTAATTTGGGTAGTCACTTTTTGAAGGCCACCCTTGCTGCAGTTGAGTGAAAATGAGAACCCATTCTCAGAAATGCACATCAGCCCCCGCACACACCTGTGGGCAGGATCACACATTTGTGCACAGAGACCCATCTCAGTGTCTGAAGAAACATTTCCTGGCTATTTTCAAGTGGCCTTTGACTTTGGCTACCTCAATTTCCAGCAGGACTGAAGTAATGCAATTTTTGAGGACTGGGTACTTGGGACCTTTGCAAGCAGAAATCTGATACCCTCAGGAATCCTTGTGAATGAAATCCCTGCAACTCACCCATGGAAGAAAGTCCATTTGATTAACTCTGAGTGCAGGCAGAGCTGGAACAGCCTGAGCACATTAACATGGCTGCAAAAGAGCACAGGCTGAGCTGAATTCAGCCTCCCTTTCCTGCTGCAAAGTCTTGCAGAGGAGCCGTGGCCACGCTGCTCCTCACCGAGGAGACACGAGCCACGGTTGGCGGAACGCATTAGCATCTTCCGCTCTGATAATTAGTTTAGTGAAAAATTATTGCATTATCTGTTTGGTTTCATTAGAGACCAATTGCAATCCTAAAAAGAACGGCTCACATTAGGTGCTTTTAATAAGACAATAAAGCCTATAGTGTTTCCAAACAAGATTTAAAGCCCGTTCAGCACGCGAGTAATTAGCACGAGTCAGGTTGGAGGCCAAATGCATTATTTAGTAACGGAATTAAATTTCCTTGGAAAGAAAGAAGCCCATTGAAATCCACAGACATGCAGAAACATCAAGGCAACGTGTTTCAAACACACTGCAACAGAACCCTTAACTTCACAGTAGGATGGGGTTCAGATTTTAGCAAATAAGCCCCCGATCTTGGGGTCAACAATGGAGATTTCAGTCCAGCTATGCAGGGAGAACAATCCCACAGAGCCATATTGCACAGCAGGTGTTCTTCTTGCAGATGGGTTGAAATCAATTATCAGCACTGACTGCTGTGCCATTGGGTAAGAGGACTGAGATCCTCCAAATTACCCTCAGATTGTCCATATTTCCATCCCTAAGAGTCACTGGAGGTAGTTTTCTTGGTACAGAAAGTTTTTCCTTTATAAGAACAGCCTTTTTTTTCCAGGAACACGACAAAGGGCTGCATTTTCTTACATGCTGTATTTTAATTTTTGTGTGGCATGAGCAAATATAATTATCAGTACAAAGGATTCAGAAAAAAAAATAGACTATGCTTAGCAACCTCCAGCAAAACTAGCAGAATGCTCTCGACAAAACTTGTGCTCTGCAATGAAATTCCTACGAAGGCATTCGGTGCTTAAAAAACTAGGACAAATTATGCTGTAAGGAGTAGAATATGTAAACGTGGCAAGGAGCTTCATTTTATATTCTGGCTTCAGAGGGGTTACTTCCAGTTGACAGCAGTGGAAACGGGACCAGAATGAGACTCATGCCCATCAGCAGAAAGACCAAGCTGCCTTTAGAGAGGAGAATACAGAACCATCTCTCAAACAGGTCCATGGGTGGGGTGTTCTGAGAAGGATGAAGCATTTGCCTCTCTGCCACGAGCACATGAAGCCCCTCTTATGTGGCAGAAATAAGAATTTTGGAGCCAAACTCCCAGCTCAAACACACCAGTGACTCTCCAGCTCCTCCCTGTAGCAATTCTGCAAACCCAATGATGCATGTCCCAAGTAACAGGACTGTGATCATTCCCATAATATTTAGCCAGTAGTGGCAAATGGAAAACCAAAAAGAGGATGGAAATGGGAAATATGGCAGCTCACTGAGGCTGGTGGCTCTGGGAGGAGGAGAGGTGGCTGCTGAGCTCCCCTGCAAGAATATGAGGTTTCCAGGAGTTCCAGGGGGTCTGCAGCTTTTCCTCCTGCAAAGCCTCAGCTCTGAGGCTTTTCTCATAAATGTGCCTCTCCAAGCACCTCCAAGGCTGAAGTTTTCATTGCAAATCAGCAGCAGAGCTGGAAGAGGAGCCTGGCTCTCCCCATCAGGGCTCCCAGATAAGCGCTCGCTGCAGAGTGATTTATGTGCCCAGGATTTGGACTAATCCTGCCTCCCTGGGGGAGCTGGTTCCTCTCAGAGCCAATTTCCCTGATGGAGCAGGAATATTCACATCTGGCTTTTCTTCCCTTTTGCTTTCCCTCTCTGCACAGAGAGCAGGGAAGGGGCTGGGTGTTCAGTAGAGAAGAGTGGTGCTCCCCCAACCACACACCTTGATCCAGATGAGTTGCTCCCTTTACAAAACAGACACAAAATGCAGGATGGCTCTGGCTTGATATGTAACTCAATACACTGAATTATGTCAATAATATTCAACCAATTTGCCCCAAACAGCTGATGCTTTTGACACCTTATTCTGCAGCCCAAAGTCAACTTTATTTACTTCTCATTGAGTTGTGCCAGTGGATAACCCAGTGCTGGCTGGGACATCCCCCACAGGAGCCCTTCCCAGACCAAACCCATGGGCAGGGCTGCTGAGAAGTGCTTGTGGAGCTTTTGCTCCATGTTCACAGCAACCCAGCCAGACACAGAGAAGTCTCATTGCAAGGTCTGAATAAAGCTGAAGCACAAACCAGCCTGACAGTCCTGAAAGAAGTCAGGGATCTAAGGAAAATGGGTTTGTAGGTGATGCAAAGCTCCCACGGATTCACTCTGAAGCTGCTGAGCCTCTTAACATCTTCAAACCCTCTTTTCTGCTCTGGGGTCACAAAGCAGGCTGTGTTTCCTGGAAGGCAGCTTTGAGAGGTTTGAGACTCTGGGAGAGTCGCGACGTTAGTGAAGATTCTGCCACAAACGCTTGTAAAACCAGGAGATTGAGCTCTTTTGTAGCACTTTCATCCTCCTTTGAGGCATTTGCCCTCATTTCTGAACTGGCCACTGCAGGGAGGAGCCATCCCACCAGTGATGCTGAGCTCCACAGGCAGCTTTTGTGGTCCTGTTTTTCCATACTGTCCCTTGGAGCAAGTTCTGCAAAGGCAACACAACCTCAGGGGCCTTCTGCTGACAATGCCAGGCTGGCAGCAGCTGGACTGGGCAGTGCACAGTGAGGTGGGGAGGTTGGCATGTCAGGACAGAGACTCATAGAATAGAATCATAGAATGGATTGGGTTGGAAAA
>JAWWEV010000044.1:3036047-3063552 GCA_035583235.1 Hafferia zeledoni | reverse complement strand
TGGTGATCACAGTGGGGTTGGATCAAGGGTTGGACTTGATGATCTCAGAGGTCTCTTCCAACCCAGCTGATTCTATGGGTCTATGATTTTGGAGATACCTTTAGTTACTTGGGGAGGAACAAAACAACCCAAAAAAACAACCAAAGCAAGGAAAACATCCCAATTCTCTAAGTTACACTACTGGTTATATAACCAATCTCTCTGGTTATATTTGCACTCCTATAAATAGAGGCCTGGCCTGAAAGGGTGGCCTAAAAAAACGACAGAGGGAGTCAGGATGTGGCGCCCATCGGGAGCAGGGCTGGGGGCTCTCACTCAGCACGGGGACGAGGACATCTGGTCGTAGTCGGGGCACTTGAGCAGGGCTGGGTAGTTACTGTTCATCTGCAGGGACGCCTCGCTGGAGATGTCCGAGGGGCTGCGGCCCCGCGCCCACGCGTCGGGGTGCAGGAACTGCCCCGAGTAGTCGGAGCAGTTGCTCAGGCGGGGCCGGTAGAACCCGGGGTGGGGCCGGTACAGGTCCTCGGCCGTGTAGCGCTTCATGAACAGGTACACCGACATCACCCCGGCGCTCTGCGGAGAGAGACACGGCCTGACGCCCTCCCTGCTCGTGGGTGCCTCCTCCACCACCAGCAGAGCGGGATAAACAGAAATGGTCTTTCCTTTGCTCTGCTGCTGCTGCTCAGAGGCACCTGAGGGCTGGCACCGCTCTGCCCTGTGCCTTGGATCCATGCAGGAGATAATGCAACACAACCACATCTCCTCCTCCTCTGCGTTTCATGCTCGGCATCAGATTGGGATCAAATGCCCCCTCAGTGCTCCAGGCTTGGGTCTGTCCCCACCATGTCTCCCTCCTCACTGTATTTTACCCCTCTGCCCACACAACCCTCCCTTAAACCCCACCCCAGCCATCTTTTTGCCAACAGCCTCACTGTGCCCACCCCTGAGCATGAAATACACCCCTTGGAGGGATGTGGAGCCACTGATACCTCTGTGAGAAGGAAGGAGATGGCAGAGAAGGCAAAGGACCACCCGTATTTGTAATTGAAGAAGGTTTCTGAGTCCTTGGTCCTGTTGAGCATCTCGTCGTTAATGCTGGATATGTAGAGGACCAGCCCCACCACCAGTGACAGACCTGGAGAAGGACAGTGGGGAACATTTCAGGGATGAAGCTGCTGAAGAAGCACCTTCCTTAAGACTTGACTTGTGGGGGAAAGTAAAAACCTGTGGACATGTGCTTGGAATGACTGGGGAAAGGAGCTGCCCTCGTGCTGCACTAACCCAGGGCACTCATTTCAGTCAAACCATTACCTGCTCAGGCAGGTCTGTGTGCACTGGGGAGGAGGCAGCTGGCTCTGCTAGGAGCTGGCTTCAAAGCCCAGCTGTCACAGCTATTTGTTTAACACTTGCACAACACCATGAATAAAACATTCACTTTTCTCATGTAGGAACATCCCAGCTGAGCAGTTTGAAGTTTCAGATCTCTCCTGTGACTGATGTGCCACGAGCAGCATCCTCTGCCCCAGCACCTGCTCCTGCACAGGTGGTGGGGGATTTTCCCCACATTTCCACACCACTGCCACAAACGAGCTTTGCACTGGATGGTTTTCCATCCCCCAGAGGCCCATCAGGTTGAGAGGCTGAGCTGGGAGCTCCTGTGGGTGGTGACTCCAACAAGGAGCCACCACAGCGGGTTAGGGGAGCACCAGCAGCTACCAAAGCAAACATGCTCCAAGCTTGCTCCATGCTCATGGGGTGCCAGGAGAAAACCTGGCTCTCAGAACTCACCTGACAGGATGAAGAAAATCCCCGAGACGAAGGCGAGGATGGTCCTGTGGGGCCGAATGTGGCCGATGTTGCTCAGGATGAAGCCGATGAACATGAAGAAGAGGCTGACCAGAGGGAAGGGGGTGGCAGAGCGGATCATCTCTGTCAGGAGAGGAGCAGAGGGAAGGGAGAACAGGTTAATCCTCCCCACACAGTGCAAGAAAAGGGTGAGATGGTTCCAGCCCTGCTGCTCTGACCACGTTGTGTCTGGCATTCACCTCTTTGCTAATGAGCTGAATAAAACGAAGAATTATGGAAGCAGAGAATGCTTTGGGTTGGAAGGGACCTTACATTCCAACTCCCTGCCATGGTCAAGGAGACTTTCCACCAGGTTGCTCCAAGCCCCATCTAACCTGGTCCTGAAGACTTCCAGGGATGGGGCAGCCACAGCTTCTCTGGGCAACCTGTGCCAGGGCCTGCCCACCATGGTGGTGACTCTGCTAATGTTTGCATTTCTGAGGGTTTCTATGTAAAGTGTTGCATGGGAAAAAAATATCAGAACCTGTATTTTAGTCTCGCTTCAACCCCTAAGTGTTTGCAGAACACTCCTATTTATTAAATCAGAAATGACTGCAGAATTCATCACAAGAGCCATGACACTCCACCCTTAATTCATCCCTCTATACAATGTGTAAAATTGCCTGCTAGGGAATAAATACAGCTGCAAATTATGGAGAGGAGAGTAAAAAGCCAAACACTTCCATAAACAGCAGTGCTGAATAGCCAGTGACAGGAAATCAGACAGCTCAGAGCCTCTGTGAGCTCAATGCCATTAGCAAGGCATGTCCCAAAAGCTCAGGAGCACATTGGGTAATTCAGATAAAAAATACAGTTGCACCCTTGCCTAGTAGCACTGGGAAGGAACTCTGAGTTTCTTTGGCAAGGACACAAAGGGGGTTTCTTGTGGGGGGTCATTAGTGACCCCTTGGTGCTTTGCAAGGTGCAAAGGGGAAGACCCCACAGAACCACTTACTCAGGACGTTGACTGTGGACTCAGATGTCAGCTGGATGTTCATGGGCATGACGTACTCGATGGTGAAGCACCGGCCACGCTCTTCACCTGCAGCAAACATGGACCAAGTCACACCTGCATCGTGTTTGTCTGGTTTTTTTTGTTGGGAGAGCAGCTTTAAAACTGATTTCTGCACATGCATAAAAAGAATCTCGCTTTTTAGTGCTGCTCCACCTTGGGTGTCAATGGTTGGGGCTGAACAAAGATACCTTCTAAGTGGAGGTGCAAAAATCTGACCCCTGAAGCCAGAGAGTTTAAAGTCACCCCAGGGTTGGTATCAGAGCTCCTCACACCACTCTGAATTTTTCAGAGCAGTGGTTAAACCTCGTGACATTTCAGGCTGGTCACTTTGAGATTCCCATTCCCTTGGGTTTTATTCAACTCTGCTCCTGCAGCCAAGTCACTCCATCAAACTTGGCATGGATGGAGGGAATGGTTCAGCTGACCTGAATCTGAATCCTGCAGGGATCAAATGCAAAGTTTGGAGCTGCTGCCCAAGGTGCTGTGACCACAGGACTGGGACAGGGGGTCTGGCATGGCAGCAGCAAACCCACCCAGAGCTTGTGTGCAAAGGCACATTTATCCATCAGACTCAAAGTCGGGCATGGGGTGATGACATTCCCAAAGGCTGTGCCTGAGTTTGGAAGCACAAACAGGCAGAGCTTCCAAAAATCCCATTTTCCCTGCCCATTCCCATGGGATAACACTGACCACAAACACCACCCCAGCAGGGGACACTTCTTGGGGGTGAGACCCCACCTGCCAGAAAGCAGACCCTCCAGAGCCCCGAGTGCAGCGACAGCTTGATCTCGGCCGTCTGGTTCTGGGGCTGGACGATTCCCTCCTCCAGGTAGAGCCAGTAGTCGGTGCTGACTGAGATGCCCAGCAGGCCGAGGCCACAGACGGCGAACACGCTGCTGAGCAGGGTCAGCGCCCTCCTGCTGCAGGCGCTCATGCCCACCAGCATCGGGCGCTGCGGCGGCGACAGCGGGGCGGGCTGGGCAGCGCCGGTGCCAACGCTTCGCCCTGGTGGGCTGAGCTGGAACAAGCCATTAGAACAATCACTGACAGATGGCAGAGCTTGAGCCAAATCCCACCTGACTGCAGCCCTGGGCTTGGGGTGTGCTGAGTGCCTGGGTGGGAGAGGCACAGGATGGGTGGGATGGGAGAAGCTCTTTGGCTCCAGGGTGGGAGAGGCACAGGATGGGCTGAGTGGGAGAAGCTCCTTCGCTCCAGGGTGGGGGTTCCTTGGCAGAGCAATCCTGTTGCTGTTGAAGGGGCTCCTTGGCAGAGCAATCCTGTTGCTGTTGCTGCTGTGGTGGGTTCAGGGATGAAAACAGAGACACAAACCCTGCCTGGACAGGGAGATGATGACTGTTCAGACACGGCTGGCTGAGCAGACTGGAGGAGAGTGGTTTTTTTCCTAATGCCTCTGATGTAAACATATTAATACTTACTTGTTTACAGTGACTCTCCCAGAGTCCTCACAGTTTGTCCTTTCACACCCCAAAGCCTCCAAAGATAATGCTCATAGATCCCTCATGGTTAACAGGAGTAGCTGGTGCTGACAGTGGTTTCTTGCTGCTTGGGGAGCACCCAATATTCCATATCCTGTGCTCTTACAGTGCCCATCCCCAGCACATCTGCCTCCCAAATCCACCAAGCTCCCCAAAACCCCATCCTGGGCTGGACTGGCAGCAAATTTCATACAAGAAATTTTCCTAACATGAAGTTACTGTGGAGCCCAAAGAATGGCATTTACTGAACAGATGCAGCATCCAAGGCCCCTCCAGCTCACTGCTCTGGGCAGTAATGGGAGAGAAAAGCAGGGAATGCTGTTGGAAGAGTATCAGACTCTTGAGTGAAAAAGGGATTATTGCATCTGACCCCAAATCCAAAGCAGACAAGTACATCTTGGTAGGTAGCAGATGTACTTGCACCCTCAAGAGCTGCAACAGCTCTGACAATTCTCTTTGGTAGGAAATTTTGGATTTGGCTCTTCCTACGTTCACACTGTGCCTTTTCCCAGAAGGTTCCAACTTACAGGAAGGGAATTGGTGTCTCCAGACAGCCCAGCTCACACTCCTGCAAGCTTTCCCTCCACCTCTGGCTTTGCTAACCAGCCTCATTTTTAACAGGTTTTTTTTTTAATGTTTCCCTCAGCTCAAGGAAAGCAGGATGTGCTCCCAGAAGGAACACCTCCCTTCTAGGAGAGTCAGGAGAAAAGTACAGAGGAGATGCTCAGATTTTTTTTCCCCCTGAAGAATTAGGAGGCAGCAGCTGAAGAGGAAAGTGGTGGCTGTGGGGCAGAGAAGCACATGAGCTCCAGACCTGCCATTTTCCAGGGAATATGCCATTTTCTCTCTCTGTAGATTCCCATTTGATCCAGCAATCAGCTGTCCAAAACACAGATCCCCTGGCTTGTCCATTCTTCTCCCTAACTCAGCCAGAGCCATGTTTTCTAGTTGCTGCCTGAAAAAGAACAGCATTTACTATGGGGTGTCTCATCCCTCTTGGCATTTGGGTGCCAAAATGGTAAAAGGAACTGCAGTCTATTCTTGGCTCATGTATCATGAGCAACCATCCTCCCTGCACATTTTTTCCTTAATAATAAGCCAAAAATCATAGTAGGGAATATGTGAAGGTCCAGATAAAGCCACTCAGAGGGAAACAGCTGAGTATTTCCTGTGATTTGTTGTCCATCAGCATCAGGCACTGGAAAATAGACTCAATTTGGGATCATTTCCTGGTCACTGGGGTGATGAGAGATGCAGGGAGAGGGGCTGGGCTCTGCCTCCTGCCTCTCAACTGCCTCATTGCTCTTCCCCTTCACATTCCAATTCCCAGGTAATCAGGGAGGCATTAAAGAGTGATCCCTGTTCCTGCCTGGCTGGCACAGAGACCCAGAGCTGATGTGGTGGGGACAGGGGCAGGGCTGGTGCAGAGCATCTGCTCAGAACAGCCCTCCCCTGTGTCCAGCACCTGCAGAATCAGCAGGGCTCCCAAAAGAGACATTTCTTCAAGGACATGACTGGGAACCGGCTTGATTTTCAGCAAGGATTTAGTTCCCTGTGACCTTTATCAGTTGTGTTGTGCTTCCTATGGCTGAAAAGGTGATGCTGTTTGACTTCCAGCTGTAGCTGTGGTTGAAATTAAATGAATATGGCCCCAAAGATTTCCAAGAAATGGGACTTTAGAACCGTTCCTGCTCCTTTGATCACACTGTGCCCTCTGGTAGCAGTCCAGGGAATAATAAAGGCAGTCTGCAATGTAATCTGCAGCCCTTGTAATGAATTTCTTCTTGTCTTGGAGCCACAGCTTCTGATGAAACTGCACATGGCCCTTGCTGGGCCTGAGCCCTGTGGGAAATGAGATGAATATTGGCATTGTTCCTAACACAGCTCACCCCCATCTAGGAGTAAGTCCTTACCTATTTCTCCATGGTCACAGAAGGAAAATATCCTGGGCAGCTTTCTGAGCCCACCCCTCTGTGACCTAAGCCAGGCTCTGGGCTACACGGGCGGGCTGAGAAAAATACATATATCAGTGGTCAGTTAACAGGATGCGGCAGAGAAAAACATCACTGCTCTGAGCTGAGCAGAAAACAGCAGCTCCCTCCTGCCCTGGGTGAAGGCAGCAAGAGCAGGGCCAAGGAGGCAGCTATTGATTTTTATGTGGCTGGAGCATCATTTCCAATTTCCTGACATCTGTGAGGAGGGGAAGCACTGCCAAGGTTATTGGAGCAGACAGGAGGGAAGGTTGGGTTTGTGGAGGGTGTCAGGATCCAGGACAAGCCTGGCAACCTGCCTGGGGGCCCATCTGCAAGGCCAGGGCTGGGGGAAATCACAGGTTAAGGATGGACTGGGAGCAGTGGGACAGGCTGAGCAGAACATCAAGGAGAAGGAACGAAGCCTGGGAAAGTGGAGTAGGAAACCCACTGAGTCAGCAGTGGATGTACAAAGAACATCAGGGACCTGGGTGAGAGCCATCAAATGCAGGAGGGGGTGAGCTGTGATGGAGCTGAACTAAAGGACCTGCTCCCAATAAGCTGCAGGGAAGAAAACTGGGCTGGCTAAAAATAAAGGGCCTTTAAACAGTGTGATCCCCTCCTCAGGACACCACACAGGCCATGGATGTGGGCAGAAAGAAATAGGTCAAGGGGAGCAGCAATTTCAGAACAAAACTTCCCAGAGTTGGCAGTGCAGAGGCCACCACTGCATTGTCACCTCCTTCAGACAGCACAACTGCCACAGCTTCACCCTGGCTCACCCATGGGCAAATCCAGAGAAGCCTAATTTGGTCATTAATAACTGTGGTGGAAGAGAATGATCCCACTGAGCTCAGGGAGCACCCAAAGGGTGCAAAGGCTGCAGTCCCAAGACAGACTGGGGCCAGCTCTGGTTGACAGTGTTGGAGCAGCATGAGGAGCACATGGTGAGCTGACTTTAGTCTCAGCTGAGGAGAAAAAGAGGAGGAGATGTGGAGGGCAGTGCCCACTACTCCATCTGGAGACCCAGGAGAAGCAGATCCACAAACCTGACCTGGCAAACTGTGTGACTGGGAAAGAGTTCAGTGTTGGAATTACCACTTGGGAAGTGCCAGTCCCTCCTGGAGCTTGGAAAAGGTGCACTGCAGTCAGGAGAGAAGCACAGCACTGCCCTGGTTCCACAGAACAGCTGGAGGAGAGCAGGGGTGGCTGCAGAGAAAAGCAGAGTCTCCTGCCCTGGGACACTGAGAGGGAACTGGCCTGAAGGGATGTGGGTTGGAGCTGGTCCAGAGGGTTCCCAGGACTCTGTGCCAGCACCCACCACCTCCCCTGGCACTTGGCAAACCAGAAACACACCAGGCAGCTTTACAGAGCTGCATTAGTGTCCTATAAAAACGCCAGCTCGATTTCTGAGATAGAAATTATGTATTGGGAAAATTAAGTGCAGAAATAAATCTCTCGGCAGTGGAGGAGGTTTAGCCTGATGCTGAGAAATGAAACAACCCACCTCGTGGCAGTTTGAACAAGGGCTGGTAACTGTGGCTGTGAGCAGCAATAAACTTCAGAAAGGATCAATAGGGGCTCGAAAGCCTCCCCTGAGCTGAGAGCAGCAGCTCCCACGGCACTGCCATTACCAACCCATTGCACAGGATCAATGGGCACTCTGGGCTCACAGCCTCTCCAGAGAGGGCTTTGAAAGTCAATAAATGAAGAAAATGAAGGCTGGTGATGAGTTATTTAAATGTAGATTGAGCCACAGCAATCAGAAACCCATTAATTTTGTGCTTGTCACCACACACAAGGAACACCTGACAAACAACGAGGAGAAACGTTGTGTGACTCCACACACTGCAGTGCTCACTGCTGACTGATTTTATTAATGGGCTTAGTTGGGATTTTTGCTCTTAAACTTGACTTCTGTAATTTTTTCTGAGAATTCCTCTTTTCCCTAGTACTTCCTGTGCTTCATTTCTTGCTTGAGTTATTTTTTACAGTTAAATCAAAAAATCCTTCCGTGGCAGCTGAACAGTGAAGGAAACGTTGTACAGAAAGTACTGTCATTTTCTGCTGAACCCACACCCCGCGTAGGGAGCCCCCAAGGCTGACCCATGGCTGCTCTTTGCTCTCTTTCTTTATCCCACACCAACCTTTTTGCTGTGGACTTCTCAAAACCTGCTCTTTAGGCTGGGTCAGGTGTGCAGAGATGGTTGTTCCTGGTAACTGAGCTCACCTCAGCTCCAGCACCAAATACAAGGAGATCAAATTATATTCCCAAGGTCAAAGGAGCACCAGCTGAGATTTACCTCCCACTCCAGCCCTCAAATCAGCCCTTTCATGACCAGGCCACCTCTGCTGTGCCACTGCCCTCGCCAGGGTGGTGGCTCTGCTCCAGCTCTTTCACACTAATGGCTTTGGAGGATGCCAGAAACTTTCAACAAATAAAATCATCGATCCAGCAGCCCTGATGGGCCTGGCTCACAGGCTGCTGGCATTGTCCATGTGTGGACAGCTGGTCTCATTCACATGAGCTTTCTGGATCCACAAATATCCCCCCTCAGTGTCCTACAGAGCCCAGCCCATCCACATGTCTCCTTTCTCCTTGGTGTTTTAGGCTCTTACCTCTTTTAACCCCAGCTGAAGTGATGCTTTGGCCAGTGGAAATGGGGCTGTGGCTGCAGGTGGGAAGGTCAGTTCTGGCAGATCAGCTGAAAGGAGAGTCCTCAGTGGAGGGTTCAGCTGCTGGATGGTCTGGGAGGAGCTGGGAGTGAGGTGGCTTTGGAAACCTGGACTTCAGGAGAGGGCACAACCTCAGTTCTCCAGCTCTGAGTGCCTCACAGCAGCTGGGACAGAGGGACAGGCAGGTGGCAGACAGGTCTCTGCATCCAGGGCAGCTCCTTCCTGGGGGGGTGTACAAAAACATTACACAAAGGGCAGTTTTCAAGAAGGAAATTGGAGCTAAACCTCTGAGCTTGCAAAATTGCCCACCCAGCCAGCTCCACTTCTCCAGGTCTAAACTATGTACATATAAATCTGTTCAAGGTTTACATCCCTAACAATAGCTGAGCCCTTGCCACTGTCCTCTCTCCCTATCAAATCTGACACTATTCTCCTCCTCACACTGTGCCAGAGTGCTCACAGTCAGGGATCTGAGGCAAACTGCTGCTTTCAGTGCCCTACAAAGAGCCACAAAAGCAGAATAAAAGGGGGCAATATCAAGTGGTGCAAAGCAGAGCAGCTGGGGCTGTGCTGCAGCCACCTGCCCATTAACCTCTGCTGTGGTGAACTGGGGCTTTGCTTTAGATCCCCAGCACATGAACTGCAGTAACCCAGAGCTCCAGTGACCCCTTTCTGCCTGCAGGGCAGAGCTGCCCCTGCCAGCCTCGCTGGGGCAGCCTGGGCACTGCCCTGCAGGGCAGCTGGCTCTGCTGTGGGCACTCATCTCACACCAGCACCAACACTGGGCTGCTCTGGGGGGATATTAAAGCCTGAACAGTTGGTTCTTGATCACTTCAAGTGTCGTTTAAGAAGGCATAAAGTCCTACAATAGCCTTGTAGATTAAAAAAGAGGAGAATGAGCCTCTTCCTTGCACATGGCAGCTTTTCAAGGTCCCTGTGTCCTTCCAGCAGCAAGGCAGGTAATGGCATGACTGAGGATCTCAGGCATCTCTTCCATAAGATACTGATGTTTTAAACTGGAGTGGGTGTGAACAGAACCCCCAAATTCAGTGTAAACCCTGCAGGAGTCATGTATTACAAACATCAAATGTCTTCAGGCTATAAACTTTTCCTGCTGCAGGTCCAGGAAAAGCCCCAGGTACAGCCCAGGTTCAGGAGCTGAGGCTGCTCACAGAGAGGGGCCAACACCCCCCTGCTCCCTCTTTTCCTGCTAACCATCACTGCATGACAGCTTGAGCTAAATTAAGCATGCTGGGAGCTAAAAATAGCAGCAAGAGCTAATTAAACTCTTCCACTCCCCCATGTCAGGGGTACCTGAGCAGGGAGGCAGCAGCAGCTCTTCACTCACTGCTGTTCTCACCAGCACTGGCAGCTGGAGGGGTTTTATGAACATTTTCAGTGTGATGAATGAGAGAGAGGGAGAAATCCCCCGAGCAGGGCCAGGCTCTCTGAACACAGAGGGCTGCAGACAAGGGGCTCCTTGGTCATGCACATGCTGCCCATGCTGCCGAGACCTGTGTCCCCTCAGTGTGATTAAAGATGATTGATGGCACAGAGCAGGGCCTTGTTGGCCAGGAGATTGCATTCCCCTTCCCTGCTTAGAAACCAGCTTTACACAGAGCCCTTGAGCACAGAAACAATCTCATAAAGAAAGAGAAGGGCTGTGCCATCCACACCTCAGGAAAAACACTTCACATCCAAGTGCCACTCATGGCTGCCATTAAACCCAGGGACCAAACACAGCAGCTGTTGCTGTGCTCCAGCAGTTTGGGACACAGCTCCCTGGGAGCTGCTGGTGATGTCTCCATGCACAACTCTGCAGGTCTGACACTGAGCAGCCACTGAATTTTGGTCCCATCTTCACAGAGGAAAGGTCTTTGCTTTGTGCAGCTTGTTGGGTCAGGAAGGTCAATGTACATAACAAGTTATTTATACATCATTGGAGGTATTAAACTTTCTACCACACAGATTTTAGCGGGATTTGTCACCAGTTCCAGGATTTAGTGGTAAATGTCCCAGCAGACAGGGTAGGAAACACCACCCCTGACATGGAGCAGCCTGAGAACTGGCACAGGCATCATGACCTGCTCAGGAGGGCATTGGCTGCCTGTCCTGCCCAGCACAGGGAAGGGCAGCCACATCCTGGGAAAGGCTGCAGGAACAGGCAGGGAATGGACTTGGTCTCACTCTTCTCCATTTGTCAGCCAGACTAGCACCTATTTCCAGGAGAAACATGACCTGGCTGTACCTGGTCTTTACCCACTCTCCTCTCCCATTCCCAGTGTCCCTCTGTACCACCAGGTCCCCATTCCTGTGGCACCCACCCAGCAGCACAGGACACCTACACAGGACCTGAAATTCCCAGCCAGAGCTGCTGCAGAGAAAAGGAACATCTGTTGCAAGCAGATAGTTCATGTCTCCTGGGGATAAGTCAGGACCAAGGGCTGCCCACCTGTAGGGTCTGAGGGTGCCCAGGGTCCTGTCCTGGCAGACCTGAGCCCCTGCTCCCTGTGGATGGAGATGTCACCAAGCAGCACTGGCTGGGCACGGAGTGGGAAATGACTTCTCCTCACGTTGTGCTGGGTGAGTGCACATTGTCTGCTGTGCTGCTCCAATAACCCCTCAGTGCAGCCCTGAGCTCTGATCCAGTGAGGATTTTCACTGATGAGCAATCATACCTCCCTCCTAAGAAAGGAAAAGCTTCAAGTCCTGCCTTCCACAGGCAGCACACACAAACTCCACTCATCTGTAACAGCCCATTTTCTGAGCCTGATACATTGTCCTTTGACAAATTCCATTTCTCCAGTAAATATTTTACTATAAATGTCAGAAGTTGTGGCTCTGCAGCAATATCAGTGTGACTGACTCCAAACCACCTTTCTAGAACACACCCAGAAACAAAGCACCTTTTAACTTCAGGTAGATTCAGACTCCCAGATAACTTTTGACCTCAATTCCATCACCTAGTTATTTAAAAAAATGCCACCTTAAATCCAGGGGTTTAAATCTTCCCAGCTGACTTAGGCAAAGCTCCCAGTGTTTGCTCCAACCCCTGTGCAGCTCATGGTTCCCTGATAGCACTGAAGCTTCTGCAGGCTTGTACATTATTTCCCTTTGGTATTTGGTATTCCCTCCCCTCTCCATAAATAAAGCTGAAGCTGCAAACGCTGCGCTGTGGATGCCGCCAGGTGGGAATTCATTCAGCTCAATGAATATATTCAACAGCCACAAGACACTGCAAAGGGTGGGAGAAGTACACACACAGAGAAGCATTTCTGTGTCCTGGGTGCCACCTGGGGCAGCCTGGGGGGAAGGTGGGATGGCAGTGGCATGGGCTGCTGGCAGCCACTCTGCTGTCCTGTGGCTTTTCACGTGGCACACTGAAACAGTGCCCCTAAAACCAGCAGCAGAACCTCTGAAGGAGCTCTTGTGAAACCAAAGGGCAGCATGATGGAAACATGGGAAGGCTCCTCCAGCAAAGTTGCCAGGCTGGGTCATGCCACCCGCACCTGCTGCTCCTGCCTGAAGCTCAGCAGGAACGCTCCTCGTTGGCTGGCACACTCCTTGGCAGTGGTCTTGCTGAAGAAGTGCTCCCTTCAGCGCATGCAACACCCGTGCTGCCCTTTCCAGAGGCTCCCCCGGACCGTGCAGGCACCTCCCAGCTCCGACGAGGCCTCCTGACCCCGCGGGGCTTTGGGGATGCCAGGGGCACGGTGGGCACGGCGGTGCCACGGTCGGACCCACTCGCTGGGCACCCCGAGGAACCTCCCACTGCTTCTGCCTGCGAGACCCAGCCCTGCAAGCTGCAAAAAGCATCGCTCATCAGGGGCTGATGAAGTTTTACGAAATGCCAAGCAATTAATCAACATCCAGGGGACGTGTCAGACCCTCCCTCCCTTCTCGCCGCCGCCGTGGCTGAGACACCACATTTCACATTTCACCACCTTCCACAGGGTATGAATAAGTGGCACATGCAGAAGTGAGGACGGGCTCCATGTCCCCGTTCCCTGTTCATATGGTAACACATGATCCGGCGTTATTTATTTATTTATTTCAATCCCTCTACTTTACTTCACTTAACAACCAGGTCAGGTTTTCCTCAGCCTCACTCAAATTCACACTCCCCTCTCCAAGGGGTTTGTGAAAACATTCCCAGCCTGACTTCCAGCAGATTTTATATTCCCTCTGAAAAACAGACACGCGTTCCTCAGCAAAACGTTCAGAAGTCGCCGCCGAGGAGGGAGATGCTCCGAGCGCCTGGTGGGGAAAAGCGCAGGGATGAGGAGCCCAGGGATGGAGAGCCGGGATTTTCCGGCTTCCTCGTGCTCAGGTCCTTCCGTCGGGAATCCGGCGAAGCCAAACAGCTCTGCCCGAGCGGTGCCGGTCCCCGGGCAGGGCACACGGGCACCTCACCCGGGGTTCTCCGTCGCTGCCGGGGCTCGCAGCGCTCCGGTGGTACCCGGGGCCGCGCCGGGGATGCGGCGGATGCTGCCCGGGGCGGTGCCCCCGCCGCCCCTCGCGGCCGGTTCCCACTCCAAGGGGAATATGGAAACCACGGGCATTCGTGACCTGAGCCCTGCGGCTCGCAGATCCCCCTTCCCTCGCCTTGAAACTTTCGGGGTTTTACATCCAATTCAGAACCCCCCTTCTTTCCCAAAGCCACCTCCCAGACTGTTTCTCCCCATTCCAGGGCCAGCCTGGCCCGGACCCGGGAAGGAGCGCCAGCCTCGCCCTCCCCAGCCCAGCCCCGGCACTCACCGGCCCCTCGGCGGGACGTGCCCGGCGGCCCCGGGGATGCTCCGCTCGCTCCGCGCCGCGCCGGGAGAGCCCGGGGAGGAGAGGGCATCACATGGCGCCGGCGGGGCCAGCCCACCTCTCCCTCCCCTCTGCCCCCGTTCGTTCCCTCCTTCATCCCTCCTTTTCTTTCTCCATCCTCCCCTTCTTCCCTCCCCCTCCCCTCCCTCCCTCCTTCTCTATCCACCTCTCCTTCCTCTCTCCCCCTCTCACTTTCCTCTCTCCATCCTTTCCCTATCCTCCCTCCTCTTTCACTCTTTCCGTTTATTCCCCCACTTTCCCTCTATTCCCCCTTCTTTTCCCTTCCCTGCTTCCCCCATCTGGCCCCAGTCCCTCAGCTGTGCCCGGTGGCTCCAGTTCCCCACCGGGGCAGGGCTGGGAGCCAGCGTTGCTTCTGCCCCTCTGTCCATCCTCCCTTCCGTGCAGTTCCCACGCCCTCTGCACCCACACCTGGCAAAACTCGGCTCCCGGCGCTGGGCAGGCTGTGCTTCCCGGGACACGACTCCTTTGGGAGCCGGGAAAGGGAAAACTGGCTCCAGCCCCCAGGGTCAAATCCACAGCTAAGGACACAGCAGACAACGGCAGGATTGGAGGGCAGCAAGCCAGAGTGCTGGAGAAAGCCAGCTTGGCAGGGCTGGGACCAAAGCACGGGGAGAGCCAGGGCTAAAGGAGAGAGGGACAACGGGAAAGATGCTCTGGACTCAGGAAACCACAGCCAGATTGAGTGATTCAGCCAAAACACACAGCAAAACAGTGGCAGGGCCAAGAAGAAGGATGCAGTTCCATCAAGGTGTCCAGCAATGGGACATTTCCTTGGATACAGCGGGAAGGACAAGAGAAGGGTCACACCCCATGTGATAACCCTGCTGTGGGAGCTGCCAGCAGCAGGAGTGGGACATCCCATGTCACAGCACCTGGAGCTGGGAATTGCATGGGAAGGGAGAGCTCACTCCATGCAGGGGCTCTGCACACACCCTGGGGGCTCCACTCACCAGGGTTTGGCTCAAACGTGCTGCATCTTTGCCGAGGTGTCCCTGGTTAGCAAAACAAGACTGCCCTAAATAGAACAGCCCAAAATAAAGTGAGAGCTGAGATGAGGAGGAGGTGTTGTTGGGTGGCTTGTTTGAAATCAATGGAGCCCCATGCTTGGCTTGTCGAGCTCTCTTTGAGTTGCAGAAATTATAGAGGCCAATAGAGATGTGTAACTTTTGATTTCTCCAACCAGAACATGGTGTAGCCCAATTTAGGCAAGCTCCAGTGAGGTCCAGGCTGGTAGAAACCTGCCTCCCAATAGGATTCCAGTTGGCAGCCAGTTGGTTATTTGTCTTTGAGGGACTGCACCTCACATATGTTCTTTCACACAAAGTTACAGTGATATTTAAGTTATAGCAAATTCAGCAAATTTTCCTGGGCTCTCATTCATAGTTGAGGAAGAATTGAAGACAGCAAACCCCTGACAGTAGGGACAAAGCAAGGATTTGGTGAGCAGAGTGGATTCTGCACTGGAAAAGGCAGTCAAAGGGGCAATGCCCTCCAGGACCCCCAGCCTCAGGGAGGAGGGGCCTTCTCTGGGATTGAGCTCATCAGCAGGGAATTACCAATAAAGTCACAAAGCTACAGGAGGCAGGTTAGACCTGGATGTTCACCATGCACTGTCAGGGCACATTCTTTTAACACAGTATTTGGCTGTTCATCATTTTTCTTTTCTCTATATTGTTTTAAAAAACCCAATCCAAAGCAGAGCTTCATTTTTCTCCAGACAAACCATGTGCTGTGTTGCTGCCTGGGCTCTGGGCAGGATTGTTTGATACAACATGAATAAAGCTGCAGCACATGCTGTGACATAATTAACCATTACAGTGTGAGAGGCCCCCAGCAGCCATGCATATAATCAATTAGAAATACACATTTTGAGCTTTAGTTTTTTCCCCTCCCCTTTGCCTCTATGCAAATACACTCAGGGTAAAACACTCAATGGATTTGCTGCTGCTGCTCCACTCTTACAGCAACTTCTGCCCTGGCAAAGCATGAGCACGATGCCAACACTCACACCAGGAGCATTTCCCACAGGCATTCCAGGGCCAGGGAGGAGTGGAGCACCAGTGGTGCCTCCCACAGCAGCACAGCAAAGATCTCCTGCCTTCTGAGCAGCTGTCCAGAGTTCCAGCCCCATGACATGGATCTCCTGCTGACAGCAAACAACAATGAAGATGAGATGGAAACCCGTTCTCTCAGCCAGGAGCTCGGCATGGCTGTCCCCAAACAGGACAATCAGCACTTTGCATCTTCTCAGCATCCTCCAGCACTTGGATTAGGACTTTGCCAAATCCTGCAACAGCTGTTTTGGTTTATTGTTTCACATGACACCATCTGATGCCATCTCAGAATCTCCAAAGCAACATCACTTTTCCTTCCCAGCTTTTCAGTGTTCCTGCTAAACTCTCTTCTCCCTGAGAGGGAAGATCCTCCTCCACAGCCACATGTGGCAAGTGAAGCTGGGTGGGAATTTGCCCATCATGGGATGTCTCACAGTGTGCTGGTCTCTGCAGGGCTGAGCCTGACCCAGCCAGAGCAGCTCTGCCAGCCCTCGGTGTGAAACCATGAAGCTCCATGGACACCTGAGCAGAGGATTTCAGGCTGCACCCAAAGGTCAAATCTTATTAGTGAGGAGGGGTTTGAAGTTCCTTAGTGGCTCAGACCATCAGTGATTCATTCCAGCAGCTCTCCCTGAGCTGTCAGTGGTGCATTGAGGGGTGGTGGACCCTTCTCTCTCAGCTACAAGTGTTTGATTCCTGCAGGTGGCATCTGCAGGGAACCTTTTCCCTGGTCTTTCCCCTTCCAACACTCAGGTCATTTCACAATAAAAGGCCTGGTTCTGTCAGCTTGGGCCACAAACTGGTAGGAAACAGCTCAGTTGGTTAAAACTTGGTTGTAATAATGCCAAGGTCACGGATTCAATCCCCTGTACGGGCCATTCACTTGAGTTGGACTTGCTGATCCTTGTGGGCCCCTTCCGACTCAGAACAGTCTGATTCTGTGAAACCTCAGGTTTGCTTCCCTCCCACTCCTTCCAATTTGCTACACATTGACTTATTCAGACAGCAAATCCACTTGCACAGGCAGAGCCACCCCCTGAGCCCACGCATGGCTCTGGTCTGGCATCAGACAACGACTGTGGCCCAACTTGAACTGCCCATCATGCTGCGAGAAGCATTGTGGGCACAGCGATGGCACCGAGCAGGACCTGTGGCGCTTGCCCGAGGCAGGAGCAGAGCGAGCAGGTACAGGCGAGGAGCAGGGGCGGGGGCAGAGCTGCGGTGGCTCGGGGGGAGGTGACAGATGCTCCCTGCCAGCTGCCTCGGCGCTTGCTATTTCTTGCCATGCCGTGGGTAGCGCGGCCGGGGGAGGCTCGGGGGGACACTGGGGCACAGCAGGGACAAGCAGCAGCCCTGACACGGTGCTGGGGAAACCCACCGTGCAGCCTCCAGAGGTTGGGAACCACTTGCCAGAGAGGCTTTTGATGTGTTGGTTTTTCATGAGGTGGTGTTTGTGGGGTATTTCACACTGGGCATGGGCAGCCTGGGTTTGGCACCCGCAGCTGCAGCACCCACAGCTCCCGTTCGGGTGGGATGTGATGTTGGAAGGGCTGCTCCGACCAGGTCCTGTGATGGGGCAGAACTCAGCACAACTCTGCTCCTTATTCCAGAGACAACACTATTATCTGAGTTTTCAAACACTGAAATCGGGGAGAGAGGGAGAACTCATGGCACCAAAGGACAGCAGCCACCCTCTGGGAAGGGTTTGCACATCCAGCTTGCACCATGACTAAATGAAAGGAATTAACTCTGGGGGCTGTTGGAGCTGAAGCCCCATTTGCTGTTTCCCGGCACATCCCTCCGCCTGGAGCCGCTGCCGGGGAGGAAGCGCAAGGAGAGGTGCAACATTATTTTTATCTCAGCACCCACACGCTGTGAAAGCCAAAAAAACCCCCCCCAGTGCAGAGCCTTTCGCAGCCTCCAAGAGCAGCTCTGACTCACAGAGCAACACAGGCACACGTGTGGACGGAAGGTCTACACTTCATTTAAAATAAAATCCCCCCTGGGATCATATGGGTCTAAACTGAACTGGTAACAGATGAGGATGTGCCAGTGCAGGGGCTTTGCCAGGTGCATCTCCGTGGTGTTCCATGGGCACCACCAGCCCAGCCTGCCTGGGAATCTGAGCATTCCCAGCCTGGAGGGAAGGAGGTCTGAGAGGGCATGGAGTGCCCACATCCCACCCCTTCAACAAGAGAGGCTGGAAGAGATGTTGGCAGCACTTTGGCTCTCACTGCTGGTGGTCTCTGCCATCTCTCTGCAGGTTCCACCATGCAGGTCCCCCTGGAGCTGGTTGGTGGCACTGGAGCCATCCAGGCTCCCCAGCACAGCCCCACTGGAGCTTTCCAGCCAGCCTGGGATGCCTGCAGGATGAGGGCTGGCTCTGGCCACAGCAATCCCATTCCAAAGGTTGTGTTTGGGAAAGCACTTCGGATCACATTCCTTATTAAAGCCTCATAACACTTGTATTAAGGGCAATAGTTTTCCATGTGATTTATATAGCACTGAAATTCATTACCCATCTTTTAATGATGTTAGTCTCAATCAGGCACAAGAATGCTAAATGACTTATCCCCAAATGACCAGGAACAGATCCAAGGAGATTCAGGATGCTCTCACTGCTGACCTTTCCCTCCTTCTGCCCTTACACTCCTTGCTGGTTGCTCTTATAACTCTTTCTGATGGATTTTTCCTAAAATCACACATGATCAGTGTCCCAGACATGGTTAGACTTGTAGGAGAAGCAAATGAATCCTGTTAAAGGAGTGTTTCTGGAGGTGTCACTGAAAACGTTGAAGCTTTAATGAAGTTTTATATAAATCATTGTGGAGTGTTTTGTCTAGATTAGGAAGTTTCCCTGTTACAGGCACTGAGTTTAATGAGAGTTCTGAATAGAGAATCGAGGTAAGGAGTGATGGATCAATCCTCAAATAGGAAAAGTAGGAAGGGTAGCACAGATGTGGACCAAACACTCACACACACAGAAAATTCATCCAGCATGTGAAGAGATGGGTGATTTTTGCCAGCCTTGATGGGCAAGAACAAGATCTAAAATACCTCTGAGCAAATTTCCACCGTGGGATTGTTCCTTTTTCCTCACCCAGGTATTGTGCTTTAAATTGATTTTGGAATTTTTCCCTCTCCTTCCTCAGACTGTGCAAAACCATCTCCTGGGGTGGGATGTCAGGCACTGACTCAGGGACCAGTAATGAGCACTGGAAGTGGCAGCTGGTGCCTGACACTGTCACCCTGGCAGCAGATGTGACAAGTCCCTTGAGAAGGAGACAGCATTGACTCATTTCCCATGAGATCTGCCTCATCCCATGCCTCCTCTTCAGGAAAAGCAGGGGAAAAAAGCAAAGGATAACCCTTTGCAGGTAACTCTGTGGGTCCAGCCCTGCCACTGACTGCCCTCCCAGCCAGACCCCCATTTCTTTGAATGTAGCATCACTTTGGGAAGGTGACAAGTGACAGATTCATTTGGGGAAAACATCCCTTTGAGGAAAATCCTCCACACATGGCAACAGCTGTCCTGATTTGGGCACCTGATTGATTTGCCTTTGCTTCCCCAAGACTCCCCAGGGAACAGGTGGGATTATAATTACCTCGTGGTAATTAATGCAGTCATCATTTCAGCTACCCAGGCAGTTCTCAGAGGAGATGGTTTTATTTGCAGCTCACACACCAGCTCTGTAAAAATATTCTGAGATTTCTCAATCCAAATACCCGAAGCTCTAAAGAGAAGTCGGGGCTGGGGGAGGCAGCCATGGGTGGTTGCTGTGATTTATTGAGTGCTGGATGCTGGAAGTGTTCCTGTTGGAAAGGCTCTCACATAAGGGTTGTGACAGATTCAGCCTCTCCTGCAGCCTTGAACAACTCATTTTTCCAAGCAGCACCAGCCTGATCTTGCCTGAGTAGAACCCAAAGTGCTCAGAGGTACACACTGTCCCCTCCCTGCCCACCCAGTGATGGTGTGGAGCCTCACACTTGGACAGCCAAGTCCCCACACAGCCTGGCACCACCTGTGCTCCCACTGCCTCGTCCCACTGGCAGCAGAGTGACTGTCCCTTCTCGTGGGGCCACCCCTGTGGGAGGTGCAGAGGGTGGCCCTGGGGTGGCCAGGGGCTCTCCCACCTCTCTGGGTCCATCTCCACCCACCCACGCTCTGCCAGGCCTGGATTTCCCCAGGGACAAGTCTGGAGGGTGTTTAGAGACTCTCATGGAATGAGCTCTCACCCAAAGAGCCTCACCAAACACTCCCCACACTGCTGGTGGCTTGGGCACAACTAGGAACAAACCCCAACTAGGAACAAACTCCAACCAGTCAAGGCCATGCAGGTCTGGCAGTTTGGAGAGCTCAGGCCCCCCTTCCCTTGCCCTGCCCAGACTCACCCTGTGCACCAGCTCAGGGCAGTGATGTCACCCCAAACAGCCCCTTCTGCTCTGCAGAAACATCCCAGGGCCTGAGAAGAGACATGTTGGGGGTTCAGGAGCTGGAAATGCTCCCTCTGAAACCCCCCAGGAATCCCAACCATTCCTTTGGGCAAACTCAGCCAGACTTGTGCAAATGAGACTAACCCAATTACTGAATTAGCATGAGATCCAAGCCATGTGAGAGCAGGAGAACGAGGAGCTGTCTGGCAGGTTGTCACAATATTTGGACGTGGCTTTCAGATTTTGAAACTGAAACGATGTCAGTCAAAATGAGGGGACTGGACGTGGGGTGAGCGTGGCTGGTGGGACTGGGAGGTGTCGTGTCCTGTCCCCCAGGAGTGCCAAAATAGGGATTTCAGGACAAAGTGGGTCCCTGGGCATGGTTAATCACCCAAACAAACCCTCTGCCTCTCTGCACCTCCATGTTCTGCAGAGTCAGGTTTGAAAAAGCTTCCTAAAGGCAGACCAAACTCTCCCCAAAGTCATCATCAGTATTTTTATTTGTACACACTTGTTTGGAAACTACAATTAATATTTAACAAAAGCATTTCATGCAAACAAAGACTGAAGATATTGTGAATTATGAATAATAAAAAAAACCAGGCTGTAATTTGTACATCAGTCTTGCCCACTACACTTCCTATTTTTTTTTTTTTTAATCTTTTGTAAAATGAATGGCCTCTCCAAATTTTCTGGTAGCATCTTGCAAATAAATGATATGAAAATAAATAATGTTCTCCTCTGTATAAATAGAACATGTGGGTCTTAAAATAATGTTAAAAATGTGAATGATTTCAAGGTGGGATTACTCCCTGTTTTAGAAAGGTAACATTAAAGTAACATACAGTCATTTGAGGAGTTTCAGGTATTCTCTGGATTGTGCAAAACCACAGAGTGCTGGGAAATGCACATTTTAAGAAGAGCCAACAAGCCTCACTTTTTTGAAATTATTTTTTTACATTCATTTTGATAACATGGGAAAGAATAAGTGAAAGGTTTTGTGGGGAACCAAATCAATTAAATTTGTATTACCACTGCAAGAACAATTCTTTCTGCTCCAAGGCCAACCCCAATGGGCACAAACATGTGATATAAAGAATATTTTTTGGTGAATTTGGGCTCTTGGCCCCCAGAGCTCTGTGCACACACTGAGTGGGTGCCTTGGAAGGCCAAGCCAGGAGCACACGAAGCTCTGCAAGGAAGGAGCCTTTGGAAGTGTTGCCTCAGGAGGTTCAAAGAGAAGGATAATAAACCCAAATAATTCGTAGGAAAAAGTTTATATAAATACCAGAAATATCAGCTGTGGACTGTCCAATGTATCCCAGTGAGAAATGAGCTCCAATGGCAGCAGGCTGAGCACTATCAATGATGCTGCTGCTCATCCTGCACTGCTGAAAATCATTAATAGGCTCTTAATTTATTTATTTAGGTCAACTGACATCAGTGGAAGATAAAAATGCAGCTTCTGGAGCTTTTACATTTGAACTGTGGTGTCACAGACAAGGAAAAGAAAAACACAAAGATACAAATACGACACAGAAACACATTAAAATATCAACAAAAAGTCTCAACCTGTCGTGGACGGAGCAGGAGTCAGTAAAAACATGACTAGAAAACAGCTGTGCTGACCTTATTTACCCACAGGGAATCTCACCCTCCACCAACCAGTTCTGGCAAGAATTCCCATTGACACAGAATTTTTAAATTGCACATAAAAATCTCAGTGAGTGGCAAAGAGGGAGGTGCAGCTGAGCCCCACAGTCAGCACCACTCCCAGCACACCCAGGTACAAAAGCTGCTCTCCAGATCTGTAAGAAACATGTCACATCTGGGTTGGTTTCTCTTGAAACACTTTCAGCAGAGGTACTAAAGTTCTATAAAAAAGTAGAAAGAGCATGGCATAGCCAGCAGGACCATGTGAGTGCAACAGCTGAGTCCAGAGTACAAAAAATAATAATAATACTTACACAGCTCCTTGCAGGTTAAAAGTGGAGTAGAAACATTGCCTAAGAAGTGCTCAGAGCTGCCTGTGAGGGAAGTCAGGGTTGTTGCCCCCATCACCACGAGGTGACTGAGGCAGGGAGGTCCCGAGTGGCCTCTCCCTTGCAAGGATTTCCTGGGCACAGCAGGGCTGTAGTGCATGAGGATTATTCATGGTAAGGCTGTTTAATTACCAGTTGTTACTGGCACAGTGAGGAAATCATGCATGTCTATGGAGTTGAGTTTTGCTGAATTCTTCAACTGACCTATTTCAGATCCCATCAAAGGGTGCAGAGCTGAGGAAAAAAAGTGCTTTTTAGCTTTATCTACTTTTGGCCCACTTGGCAGCTCGGTGCCCTCCCCCAGCACAGAGGGCACACACTGCCCAGAGCCCACACACTGCCCAGAGTCCACACACTGCCCAGAGTCCACACACTGCCCAGAGCCCACACACTGCCCAGAGCCCACACTCACACCTGCAAAGACACAAACCCTATGGACAGTAATTTATTCCAAAGACTACAAGAACTGAAAATCACCTTAAAGACTTCCAGAAGTTTCCTGGCAGGTCTGAGAGCCCCCTGTAAACTCAATACTGTAAATAAGCTTTCCATGCATATCAAAGCTTTATTCCTGGATGATGATTATTATGTCCAGTAATGTGTTTTTCTCAGTAAGGAGGATCTTCCCCCTCTGCCAACTCCATGTGTCTCCTATGGCATTTATAGCATTTTACCGGGGTTGCATCTGGATGCAGAAGCTGAGGAAAGACTTTGCAAGTGGTACCACTCAGTCCTTGGACATGTCACCCTTCCAGCTGGAGACAAGTTCCTCTCTCACTTGACCTTATTAATTGAATAGAAGCCCAGTATTATTCAGTTGAACCCACCCCAAAGACAGGATGGGTTTCAAAGGCCAAACGGCGTTTGGATACGCTGCGTTTCCTTTAAACCAACAGCTGAGTTCCCAAACAACTTTCTTCAGTTTGTAAAAGGAAATTCCACTATTTCTGGAAGGAATGAAGGGTCAGAAAGCTAAATTGCATTTCTCCTCTAAACTGTGTTAAGAAGGAGTATTTTATTATGGGAATGTGCTCCCTCCTTCTCCTGTATGTGCCATCCTTGCTGAGAACACCAAGCCTGGCTGTGGGTGAAGAGGTTTTGTTGGAAACCCCCACCATGCTCAAGTGGCTCAAAGGTGCCCAAACCCCACCCAGCTGCCTGAACAATGCAGAAACCTGCCCAGGAGCCAGTGAAGTCCCATTTGATCCCTGAAAACCCCTGGAAGTTTCCCATGGCATGGCTGTGCTTCCCTCAGCAGGAATGGGGCTGCCCTGGAACCCTCAGGAGTCAAGCTGTGGGATGGAAACTCGGCTCCTAAAACTTCCCCCCCAGTTTCAGTGCAGGGTAATTTTCAATTTGCCTTTTAGGAATTTTGGTGGCAATGTGGGTGTTGGGATTACAGTCACTACCAAACACAAGGGGAAGAAAAGCAGCTCGAAAGCCTCTCCCTCTGTTGATACATGTTCTCTAGAAAACCAAATCTTGTGAAAAATATTACATAAATAACATCTGTCTTTAAAAGATATGAAAAGCCTTGCAGAATACTTAAGGTTTTCCTTGCCATTATGAATTTCTGGATTCTCAGCAGCCACTGGGAGTTGTCAGGACAGGGCAGGTCCGAGCCTGGGTATTCAAGGGGGAACAAATCCTCAATCCCTGCATTCCCCAACCCTGCCTTGCTCCTACAGGATCCAGGAGCTCACAGAACCTTTTCCCAAGTGCTACAGACACCTCCAGAAGATGACATGAGTTGTCTCAAGGCTGAGGACTTGAGGTAACGACGTTAAAGAAGAATTTCTGCTCCTGCGTCAGAAAAACTGGGGAAGAGATGCCAGGGCTGAAGAAACTGGTTATGGGAAACAGCCAGGAAATGAGCAGCTCTGTGCCAGTGTTGGACCAGCTCCACAACACCATGTCCTGGTGTGGACATCACAGATGTGCCAGCCACAACCACCCGTGGTGGGGCTTCCCTGGACGACTCTGCAGGAAAACATCTGGGAACATCTGCCCCTGGGATGTCCTGCCTGGTTTCTGTCCTGGCTCAGTTCTGTCCCTGCTCTGCTTCTCTTACTCCCAAAAACTGTGTGCTGGTATTTCTCTCTCAGTATTTTTATTTTTCAGAAGTGCTTTTTGTACCTTCTCAAAACACACAATCAGCCTCTTGGCTTAGCTGAGAGCCCCTTCTTCATTCACATCTGAGACTCAGCAGCCTCTTATCTTAATTCAACCCATTATCTTCTACAACATGAGACTCTGATTTTGCTAAACAATGGCAGGCTAATAACATCCAGAAAAAAATAAAACTCATGAATGCTGCACTAGGCCACGTGCTTTGTGGTGAACACCATCATTTCTGAAGTAAATAATACACAAAGAAGAAGAAAATGAACTCCCAGGCTTGGAGAGAACATACTGGAACTTGGCTGGGAACAGATTTGACACAGAATGGTTTAGAAATTTTACTCTTGACACGTATGAGACGTTTGGAGTCAACAGTCTGAGTTCCTGTCACTGGCCAATGCGTGTTTTCCCCACCTTGGAATGTCTCCAAGGCCTGACCACTCCAAGGTGCTCCTGGTCAGGGCTGGGGCTGCAAAAGGACCATGTCTGGGCAGCAGCTGGACTTGTGGGGTGTTGGAAATGGCCCATCCTGGCACCAAGAGCAGGTTGTGAGAGCCCAGGGGAGGAGACCCGACCCAGCTGCCATTCCCATCCCACCACGTTCCCTCAACACCTGCCCCCTCTCCACAGGTCACCCCTGCAGCTCCAGCTGTGCAGGATTGGATTTTCTGACAGAATCTTTGGCACAGGTTCCATGTTTTATTGTCATAAAAGATGATTAGAAAGTAGACTGCCCTCCCCCTCCCCCCTGTTACATATTCTAGTATAAATTGAAGTCTTTTATGGCAAATATCTTACTTTTTAAGTATGTTTACATGCTGGAAACTCCGTAATCAGTCTGCATGCAGCAAGAGAGACATCATGCTTCTGGCATCACCATGCACACCTGCCAGACAGGGAGTGCCTATGGCTGCTAAGGGGAACAAGGCAGAGGGGAAAGAAAAAGGGAAATGCACCAACGAGTATTTTCCATGCTGGAACAAACCCCAAAATATGCACAAAACGCATTTACTGATATTTCAATGAATATCTTCTGGTAAGAGGAAATATCAAAAGTTTTTATCTAAGTGATAGGAGAGGAGAGGATTGCATTAATTACAGTGTTCATCATTGCAAATAAAGTCTATTTCCTTCTCTGCAAGTAATAAGCAGATGTGAAATGAAAGCCTAATTGAACCTCGTATAAAACCTGCAGGTAGCAATTATTGTTCAAAAGTGTATCTACTTTTAAAAAAAGAGATTATACCCTAAGCCAGGAACAATATCCAAAACCTAAAGTAAAAATCAAAACAAGAGCAAGAAAAACATTTAGCTAAATCTAAATGTGTCATTCAGAACAGGAACTTTCACAAATAAAGCACAAGTTGTTTTATAAAATTTTTATAATACTCTTTATGCTTGATATGATTATGTCAATAATATAGATCTGCTTATTATTAACCCTTATTATTAAGAGTTATTACTAAACATGCAAAGTTCATTGCATGAAGCATATGTAAAAGGTATTAAATTCCATTCTATCAATAAAACAAGTTTTAGGTGCTGCTTCTTTCAGGCTTGATTATTCTACAGCCCAAAGTTTTCCAAATTAAAACTGATTATTTTAAGACTAACCCTCCCTTGATTTTCATGAGTTATTCTGGAGAAATCAGGAAGTCACTCGGGGCTGCATTTTTGGTTAATTTAGTACACATAATCCTTTCATTTTACTGCCCTATTCTTCAGAGTATAAATAAACACAAGTAAATAAGATTTAGAAGGAATTAGTTTGGTTTTACATTCCAGGTTAATAAACTTCATAGTAAAATGTTGGTATTAGAACCAGTTAACAGTAAACTTGAGGAGTGGTGCAAATGAAACCAACCGAACAAACAATGGCACCCTGGATCACAGAATAATCTCATGGAGATTAAAATTCACAAAAGTATTATTAAAATTATTACTATTATCATTATTATTATTATTAAAGACAAAATTTCACCCTTGAGTTTATCACATGCTACTCAGTAAAAATCCCTAGAGATGTGGCCACCACTGAGGGGCTTCTGCTTGTGATCCGACGGGATCGGCTCACGAAGCCTCAGGAACTGATTGGATTTGATCCCCCCCTCCCACCCATTCCCAACTTTTTTTTTTTTTTCCTGCCATATTTTCAGAGCAGCTCCTTTCAGCCATGGGTTTGCCTCTCCTCCCCAGTGCTGTTGCTCAGTCTTGTGCTGCTCATGGCCCCGCCGTCCCCGGGAATCGCGGGAGGAGCGATCCCACCTGCCAGGGTCTGCACCCAAGGACTAAATATCCCAGCTGGGTTTTTATCCAGACCACGTGTTCCATTTTTTTCCTAACATAACAGAGTGGAAAAGGGAGCAAAAGGACAGTGGGAAGTTACAAAATACATAACGTACCAAAAAATGGGTAAGTTTCGACAAGTCAGTGGTGACTTCTAGAAGAGTGAGTGGGCACCGGACACTGATCTCTGTCCCATTAAGACACCAATGCTGTCACAAAGCCCAAATCCTGACTGAGTGGCCCTTCCCCCATCCCACACTCTCTAACCCTACAATTTCCAGGCCCAAATGGAATCAACAAGGCAAAAGCCTACAAATTGTAGGGTTACACCCTGTCCCGTGGCAGGATTGGTTCCTGCTCGGCTCTTTCATGCTTCGGTCTCCGGGAGGGAGTGCACGAACTGGGGGTTGACGTAGGAGAAGCCCTCGAAGTCCGTCTGGTCGATGTTGGCGATGACCAGCTGGTCCGGCGGCGTCAGCACTGGCTGCCCTCGAGTGAAGAACTTGTCAAAGTTCTCTGCACCTTTGCCACACTGCAAGGGAGAGAAAAACCAGGGAGAAGGCTCAGGAAACCCAACTGTCCCAGTTCAGTAGGTGGGACCAGTTTATCACAGTGTGGGTGTGACCAAAGCTGGGCATTCTAAACCCTCTATACCATTTCCCAGGAACTGTTCCCAATGGCCCATTGGCAGCAGCTGCCCAGGGCACAGCTGAGCCCTCAGGCTGGGAGC
>JAWWEV010000044.1:3011223-3027059 GCA_035583235.1 Hafferia zeledoni | reverse complement strand
CGTTTGTCTTGCCCAGTGGTGCCCAGTCCTGGGATTGCTGAGCTGTCACCAGTTGCAAGGTTCAGAACCTTTCTCATATTGACTTCTGAGGTCAGGAGTGATGCCCACTGAGACTGGGTGTAATTGTCTCTTTAATACACATGATGGATGTGTCAGTACCACAGAGACTTGACCTCAAACCTCTTGGCACAGGCAATTTTAGCTCCCTGCCCTCCCCTGGTGTGAGCACCCAGTGCCAACAGGGTGAGTACATCAAGTTCAGACTGTGCTGTTTGAAAATGTGACTGTCACCACAAGGCAATAACCTGTATGTACTTTACAAAAATGCATCATGCTCAGTTTTTGCCCCCCAGCACATCTACACTGGGAAAAGCTCCAAAATTGGCCTTTAGTGGTCTTGCCTTTTGCCTTGTTGCCCTAAACACCTTTTCTGTTCTGTGATGATTTTCCTTAAGGGATTAATATCCAGCTAATGTATAATACTTCCTAAATGCTTGCAAAGGATAGGAAGAAAGCAAATGCCAAATTAACTAAGTGCAGTGATGTTTTATCAGTGTAAATCAGACATCAATTGATGATTACAGGGGGTTGGAAAAGCTGCAGGCTGATGGTACTCAGGAGAATCACGTGGAGTCAAAGGAAATTCAAACACATTGTTTTTTCCTGACCTAATCCCCTGAAGTTTCCTCAAAATTTAGACTCTTAAGACCAATTTTAGGCCACACAGGTTACCACTGAGTCAGGATTTCCCCATGATTTCCTTGCCTTTATACTGAAGTTTTTCACATAAGCCCCTCTTTACCTACATTTTAAAATGACTCTTAGTAACAATTTGCTCTGCTCTGTCATTGGGCACTCTGGGCTGAGAACTCTCTGCAGTATTTGGTATCCAGCCAAGCTGAAGAGTCTTCTCACCCTGCCAAACTGGGGCTGTGCTGGGCAGGTGGAGAGGGAAAACAGGTGGAGATGCTTCCCACCATCGTCCTGGTTATAAATTCTGCTTTGCATTTGGCAGCTCCTGATGCTGACATTTGTTCCTGCCACAAAACAAGCAGGAGCAGCAGGAGGAGCTGAACCCTAATCGGTGACACCAAGTGACAATGTTGCTCAGCACTGCCTGACAGAAGCTGCACTTAAAAATACTCCAGTGCCATGTCAAAGGCAGACAAATCCAGTGATTAACAAGGGTTGCCAAAAAGGACCTTCATGCTGAAGGAGCATTTCTCTCACCCCCTTGCAGATGGAAACGGCTTCTTTGGACAGAGATTTTGGGTAGGAAACATTGTGCTCCATTATGGACTGGAAAAGTTCATCTTCATCTTCCCCATCAAAGGGAGGCTGTTGGAAACAAAGCACAGGTTAGTTACTTGCTGGGATTTACCTTCTTATGACATGGCATGACAGTGCCCAAAGAGATCAGTCCACAGCAGTGGTCCCTGTCCAGGAACACACCCCAAACTCCCAGCCAGCCCTACCCTGGGTATCTCCTCACCCAGAAGCTCAGTGTTCAGCAATCTCAGGCTGAAATCAGGAAGAAACGTTCCTTTCTGCCCCCACAGTGGCAATCAGGTTATTGAAATGTGTGCAGGATTATCTTTATCATCAGCTCGAATCAGTTTTTAAAGCTACTGTGCACCAGGCAGGCAAAATACTGTAAAAGGGTGAAGTTTGGAGACTGAACTTTGAATGACCTCGTGCTAAGGTATATCCACTCCTCCTCACTTAACTCCAGGTGAACTCCAGTTTGGTTTCTGCCATGCCTGTAGACTCTGCTTCTGCTTCTGAGACCATCACAAGCAAGGGCTGCATTATATTTTAAACCAGAGGGGACAGGAAAGGGCAGAGCAGCCTGGAAATGTTCCCATCTGCAACTGCTCCACGTCCAAACTCTTTACATGGTGACTGGAATTTAGCAGAGAAACTGTTACAGGTATTGGTTAAAAATGCATGTTTTAAGCTTCAGAAATGCCTGCCTTCAGCTCACACTCGTTGAAAGCCAACTGGAGAAATCTTTGCCATCTCAGGACTAAGAGAATTCCTTGGTGTTGGTGTTTGTGTGCCATGCAGGGCAGGGCAGTGCTGCTTTCCCAGCCTCCCCTAACTGTGCAGGATGAAGGCTCTGCAGGGAGAACATTTCCAGGGGCCAGACCTGCATTTTACCCCCAGGACATACAAGACAAAAACCTGTATTCTTGGGACTTAATACACACCCTTATTGTGCTTCCCTGTGGCTTCAAACTCCTAAATGATATTCCTTCCACTTGACATGCGTTTTCCTGCTCGAGTGTCTCCCTTTCAGGTTTGAAGATGGCTATTTATAACATTATTGCAGCACAAAGGAGCTGCAGTCAAAGGCAGAGCTTGATTATGTGGGCACAATATAAAGAGCTTAAAGCCTAAATACATTCTCAGTTGAGTCAGTCAAGAGTACAAGGAGATAACAGCAGTATGAAAGGTTTCAGTCTTATGCTCTGATGGTCCAACCCTTTAGGGAGCCTGGAAACAGCAGCCTTGGAGATGCAGGGGGAGGTGCCAGGGAGCAGAGGAGGGCAGAGCTTACCTGTCCAGCCAGCATCTCATAGAGCAGCACACCATATGCCCACCAATCCACAGACTTCCCATAGGGCTGGTAAGCAATAATCTGTGTAATCACAAAAAAAAAAAAACAAAAGAAAAGCCCCCTGTGTTAACTAACCCCCAGTCTTGTGGCAGATGAGATGAACAGTGACATGCAGAGAAGAACATGTTTCCTTGAAAGAGGCCAATCCTGTAATCCTCACTGCACTAATCACTGGTTTCAGTGGGAGCTGGATTGCTCTGCCAATGTTAGTCTAAACCCACCCTCATATCTGGAACCCTGGTTTCTTGGCAAATGCAGCTCTCAGGAGTCCTTGGGATGGGCATTTGAGGGCAAAGGAGGCAGCAGAGCAGCACATTGTAGGAGACAAGGCAAAAACGTTATCCATCCATCTGTGTCACAGCCTGAAATCATGAGAATCACTTGACTTATGGACTATCAATAATTAAGCTCTTCTTTTCAATATTTATAATTTCATTCTGCTGTAAAGGGAATCCAAATTCAGGCAAAGAGCAAACCCCTGAAAAGCTCAGTTACACTTTCCCAAGCAGCATGACTGTGATACTCAGGATGAAGATACATCAAAAGGGAAGGGGTTTCTGCTTGTCAGACTAATGGAAATGTCAAATATTTCCATCCTCGTGGAGAAGCACAAATTGAGTCGTGACACAAGGAAAGGCTGTGAGTGCCAACAGCACCCAGAGCCCCTCCTGCATCAGCTCTAACTGAGGCCTCTTCAGAGGTCAGTGTTGATTTATTCAACAGCTGCACTTGGGCATGGGATAGAGCAGTTTGGGGGTGATCCCTCAGATCTCCTTCTAAGGAACTGAGAAGGGATATTGTGAGTTGTGAAGGGATTCAGGACATGCCCATCCCCACTCCCAAGGTGGAGCCTTTGAGCCTCTGCCCCCCTGGAACAAGCAGGGAACTGAGGCACTCACTGCTCCACAGGGTTGGCATTTATGGTCCTGTTTGCATGTGCTTTTATTCCTTGTGAAACAAATTGCTAAGCCCAGTGCACATCACAGATCCCAAATATCTCACTTGTCTGAAAGAGAAGTTGAACTGGGAAGTTCCACAGTGAGTCACCAGTGCAATAAAAGCAGCACTGCCTGGCTACTAAATAAAATTACAGTCTCTGTGTGGATATATGTTCTTCCCTGAGATGCAGCAGCACATGGATTAAAAATTACTGCAATGTTTCTAACCAAAGGATTTCAAAATCAATGGCACTTTGGAATAGATTGGACAACCAGAGGTAATAACAAGATTCTCATCTGGAAGGTCCTACATAAAAGCAATCTGTATTAGTTGTCTCCTAGCAGCAATATGGGCTTGAAAATATATATTTGGGACATTCATTTCACACTGTAGTAGTTGACATACTTGGTTACTCTCCCTTTCATTTCCAGCATCAATAAGTTCCCAGGGGCCCACTGGAATCTGCCTCTTGAAAGACCAAACACTTTGAAACTTTTATCAAGGAAAAATACTGGCCTTTACACACAGAAAATGATACAACATTTCATCCTCAATCCTTCCCTGCCAATCTCTCCCTGCCTCATGGAAAAGAGCATTTTATTGAAAAAAAGGGCTATTTTCCAGGCCATTAATTCATAAGGGCAGAACATTTTGTACAACAAATGACCTCCATGTAAGTGGGTTTGGGAGGAACGGTTTATTTCAATTAGCAAATGAGGAATAAAACCGGATCCACAGCAGTGAGAAGGAAAATGCTGCTGCACTGCCAAGCTCTGTACCTGGCAGCAAGGTCTGTCCAGGAGCACACAGCTCCCTCTCTGCCTCTTGTGGGAGAGTCTGAGGGGATTACTGAGGGAGGAAATGCTTTCAATGCAGCAGTGCAATGGCACACACTGGAAGAGACCCCAAAGCACTGACTCAGAGGTGCTGGTTGTTCATGCAGCAAGAGGGGACTCAGGGCTGGGCTGGGCCCTAAAGAGCATTTCCATCTGCAATGAAACCTGCCCCAGTAAAACTGCCTTTGGGCTGGCAGAACGAACAGGAAAAAAGCTCATTAAACCCAAGGCAGGCTCTGAATCACTATGATTTTTGGGCTATTTGATGCTGCATGTCAACATCTGACAAGCAGAACAGTGACCCCCTGGGCTGGCAGTGCCTCCCTCACCTGAGCCAGTTCCTGATGGGGCAGAGGGAATTGAGACTCAAACACAGACAGGAACACTGGGAAGGTGCCACACAGACATCAGCACAGGGAAGGTGCCACACAGACATCAGCACAGGGAAGGTGCCACACAGACAGGAACACTGGGAAGGTGCCACACAGACATCAGCACAGGGAAGGTGCCACACACACATGAACACAGGGAAGGTGCCACACAGACATCAGCACTGGGAAGGTGCCACTGCAACAAGGACACTTTTCTCACTGGACCTGTGCCCAGGTAGGAAAAGGTGGTCCTGTCAAAGTCTGCTGCTGTACACTGGAAGAATTTGCCCATTAATTCTAATTAAATCCACCCAGTTTGAACCAGCAGCTCAGTCCTGGTGAGGCTGTGGCACAGGACAAGCACAGCAAGGTCCATCCCCCAGCCTGTGGTTCTGCTCCTCCTGCTGGGAGCTGCTCCCAGCACTCCCTGGGAAGTGCCAACCAGAGGAAAGAACACTCACTGCAAGGAAGGAACTGCATGTGGGAGGAAGCAGATGAGCTTTCAATGTACAGTCAAACATGCACTGGGACAAAGTCAGCAAGTTCTCAATGTTGTATTTTCAGCAGTTCCCTCCTCCTCCTCCAGAACTCATCCTGTGTTACCCCCCAGCTGCTGCACTCTGAGCCAGCCCTGCCTGCCTTGGGCAGCTGCCAAAGTAATTCCAACTGCATGGACACATTTGGGGATCTTTTAGAGCAAATTGGGGTATATTACCGTGACTCCTGTCTCAGCACAGTGTGCAGGGCAGCCCACAGGGCAGTGAGGGAGCTCCTGTGCCCAGGAATGGAGACCTGGACCCTCCTCCAGCTCTGCTCTCTGCTCTTCCCTGGCCAGGGAGAAGGGGAAAGCTGACAGGACCTTCCCTCCCCCTCCTTTGCCATCATTAATTTAAATTACTGCATTTTTCATCTCCTTTTCCAGTCCAAATGTCCCAATTTACAATCTATTGCCATTTTTAAGAGCTCTGCCTTTCCAGGGTCTGTGGATTCGAGTGCTCAGGAAGAGCTCAGGAATTTCTCTCATTAAGCAAAATTGGTACAAGAATGTTGCTTTTTTGCTTTTTTCCCCCCCCACTTTGCCTCCAAGGAAGGCACAGTTAAGAGCAGGACACAGAGATTAATACCAGCAATTTGTAGGAACGTTTAGATCATTGCAGCTTGCAGAGAGTAGCCAGTTGGGATGAAAAGATTATATCCCAGAGGCAAGAGAAAATCTTTTGTGAACGTATCTGATGTCTGCTGGAAAAGTTAAAACTCACTTATTAAAGGAAATAAATATTACCAGCACAGGAGACAGTCAGACACACACTTCCCAAACCTCTGTAATGTCTATTTGCCTCCCCCAATCCTGGCAAATGCAAGGTTAGAACTGAAGGTTTTGAGGCTATTGGAGGCAGGAGAAGGGAAATGGAACTTCTGATTTCAATTCCTGTGGAATTGCCACTCAGCACTGTGGCTGCTGCAGGGATGGTGCTGGGGGTGCTGGGCTGGCACAATCCCTTCCCACTAATCCTCCTGACATCCATCTCCTCCTGTCTCTCTTCACTGGTCAAGGCAGCACCAAGGACTAATTGATTTCACAGCTATTTCACCACTCTGACCATAAATATTTAAGAAATATTCTGTACAAGATAAGCAGGTTGTGCCTGACAGGAACTGCCAGGCTGGGACCCCACCAGTTTAACCCCTCCATGTGCACAGGGCAAGGAAATGAGTATTAATTCCAGTCCATTATACAGCTGAGCTATAACAAATGGTGACTTTCCCAATCAGAAAATAGGGCACCATTATTTGCCAGCACACCAAGCTGTGCCAAGTGACTTTGCTGGATGCAGCCCTGCATCCCCCTGCTGCTCCATGAGGAGATGGGAGGGTGGCACCAGCTGAGATGTCCCTGTGGGTCCTCCCAGCTCTGCAACCCCTGAACTGTGTGTGGGAAGTTCCTGCAGAGCAGTGTGGGCTCCTCCAGACCCCTCTGGAGTCACACCATTATTCTCCAAATTCTGATGAAAAGAGCTAATTGTCTATTTTGAGTGCAACCCACTCTCCTCCAGATACTTCCCCAGTTTATTTAGATTTAGCTCCTTCATCTCCACCCACAGGGAATGGGACTGTACAAATGCAACCTCATTGAAATGTCTCATAAATTTATCAATTTTAGCCCAAGGAAACATGCTGACACGCCCCTGCAAGCACAACATGAACCTTCCTGGGAAGGCTACCCCAGACCTAGTTAGCAATCTGTCAGTCACAATAATGTCTTCTGAAACAAAAGAAAAGCAGCCAATTACAAGGAATAAATCAAATTGTAAGATAATAAAAAGATTGATTTCCTCCCAGTTACTGAATTGGTTAAAGGTTTATTTCTTTATATGAAATTTCCATGTATAAAATACAGTAATTCACTCCAACCTTGACCCATATTGAGCATTTTTGGTGGTGTTCTTTGGAATTAACTGGCACGAGGCAATTGCCACAGAGAGGACACTCTAATTTGGTACATTGGCTTCATTTACATTCTGACAGAGGCAAATGAAACACTGCTCTGGTTGTTCTGATCTCCTGCTGCAAATGGGGAAAAACCAAGGCCTTATAATCCACAATATTTCACTCTGGAAAGCACCAATTAGAAATGGGGGGAAAAAACAAACCATTTTTCATTCCAATTTCACAGAGATGACAACATTTACCTTAGACACTAATTTACTTGTCCATGTATAAATCTCCCCTATTCCAACCAACACTCAATTAGAGGCAGGAACGTTCCAGCCAGAGCTGCCTCTTGCTCAGTACTCAGGGAGCAACTGAGTCTCTTGGATCAGCATCCAACCTCTTGCATCAAATCTGCTGCCAAACAAATCAATACTCCTGAAAGCTCAGTGTGCACAAACACCAGATTTTAATATTCATATATTTGAATTATATCCAAATCACCACATGTGCTTGTTTTTAATGGTTTATACCTAAAGCATTGAAATCCAAATCATGTCCAGACTAAAAGTCTTCACTCTAAACTCATATTTATCACAGGCTCAAAAGCACAACTTTGCTTCTTGTGATCAGATTTTCCTTTCAGACCCTCTGCAGGGTCATTTTCAGCAGGGCTTGAATGCAGCCCAGATATTGCAAAATCACAGAAAATTCAAGGAAAATGATGAATTTCTGATGTCAGTTCCATTCAAGCCCTGATCTTACAGCTCTGGCCAGGCCTTCAGTGCCAGGAACTCTCCTCACACCATTCGTAGCCCATGGCTTGGAAAAGACTGCAGTGGTTTTACAGAGAGGTCAGCAAAAAGCTTCAGGACCTCATGATCCCTTCCCCAAACTCACTGAGTGGTTTGTGATTTCCTGAAAATGCCAAACTCCTTTAAATAAATGTATTTTGGCAGCTGTGAAAACCTATGGAAAAAAAAAAATTGAAGAGGCAACATTTGCTGCCAGTGAAATGATCTGCTGATCTCAGCAACAACCTCAGCACCACCCAGGAAGTTTCAGTGACTTCACAAACTGCAAAGTTTGGTATAATAATGTTTTCAGGCTGCAAATTTAAGATCATAGGGTGTTAAGCCCATTTTTTTTTTGAGTCTTTTGCTAATAGGATCACTGATTTCATAAAAGGTTAGTTTTTCAATTAACTATTTTTTAAAAGAGTGAAGTTCATATTGGTAATATTGCATCAATCCTGAGATATTCAACAGACCTGCAGAAAGAAGAGTCCCAAGCACAGAGAACCCACCCAAAGCCAGGGCTGTACAAGCTGTGGAGGGACAATTTCCACTGGAGGGACTCTGGGAATGGTCCATATTTACCTCTGGGGCAATGTAGTCTGGAGTGCCACAGAAGGTCCTGGTTGTTACTCCATCCAACATGTGTTCTTTGCACATTCCAAAATCAGCAATTTTGATGTGTCCTTCTGAATCCAACATCACATTGTCTAATTTCAGATCTCTGTGGAGAATCACAGGAACTTCATGTGAAGGATTAGAATACAGAAGAGAATATTTTACATTTCCAAGAGGTTTCATTTGAGCACAAGTGTCAGAAAGCTCAGGTGAAACAAGGGCTGTGGTTTCCACCTCAGCAGCACCAATGGCTCTTCATGCAGTGCTTTAAAAATACACCAAAGCTTTAAAGAAACTGATTCTTTCAGGGTTTTAAAAATAGTTCAGAATGACTTATGTCAGATTATACTCACCTATAAATAATCCCTCTGTTGTGGAGAAAGAACAACCCAATGGAGATCTCAGCTGCATAGAACCTGCATGGGGAAAAAAAATCAACAAATTGCTTATTGCCTCATGATTTCCTGCTGACCAAGTAATTTGGACATGCATCATGGTAAAGAATGATACCATTAGAGCATAGAAAATATATTATTTATAGTGTGTATATATGTATAAGTATAAAAATATATATTATAGGCAGATGACATAAAAGGCATCTCACTTCAACTGGACCTTGACAGACACATTTTGAGTATTTGATGATCAAATCATGCAGAATTAAAAAAAAATATATTAAAAATGTCCCTCTAGACCACAAAAACTGGTGTAGCTGGAGCACAGCTGATCCAACTCTGCTGCAAAGGTCCTTATCTCTGATCACACACTGATGAATTCAGGATGCAGCTCAATGTACATTGCAATTCATAGGGCATGAAATAATTTGCAGAAATGGTATTCCTTTACACAGGCTGTTAATGGATTAATTACATGGAGCTAATTAAAATGATTACCATACAAACCCTAATTGCTGAATGCAGTTCAAAGATATGTAACACTGATGGCTGTTTGGGGCTGGTTGCTGTGGAACTGTGCAAAGGAGATGCAGGAGGATTATTTCAAGAGGAGCTTAATTTTTAGGCTGAGCATAAGGGAGGGAAAGGCTGAGCTGCTCCGAGGGGTCTGTGAACGTGTGCTGGGGATGCTGCACAGGCAGGAGCTGTCAGAAAGCACCACAGATTTTGGCATGTGTTGGCAAGTTGCATTAGCTGAGAGTCAAAGATGATCTGACACCATCCAGTTTTTCTTCGGAGAGTTGTTAAAATATTTCTCTGTATCTGAAGTGCTTATATTTAGAAGGCCTCTCCTTTAAAGGAGCCCTGGTTGCTGAAGTCAAAATGAGAAGTTATTTTAACTGAGTTCTGCAAACAGTTGGTCACCCTTGAGCTTAAGGTTTCACTGGTAAGTGATTTATGAAACGCTGGGAAGGGCTGATGAGATGGGAAATGCTGGAGCTGCTCACACTGGAATACTTGAATACAGATAATTATCAGCTGCTCCCTGATTACCTCAAAGGGATCACATACACACACAACTCTTCATCCTTTATTAACTCCTGGAAAATACATCACAGAAATTCTTATGAGCTACACATTGAATTCATCTTGTACAAACCATAATTTACATTGCAGTGCTGAGTCCATTTGTAGTGCCTTTCCTTACAACATTAATTCAGACTGAAATGTCCTACTCACCTTATTTTTTTAATATTGGCTTTTAGAAACAACACCAGAATACCAAGTAACAGCTTTAATTTCCTGCTGTCGTGCTTAAATTCTGTTCACCTCTCAAGTTATGCATCGTGTGCCTTCCTTTGTGCTGTATTTTTGAATTTTGGTCTCTGTGTGCAAATATTTTTAACATAAATTCACCTTTTTATGAAGTCCAGCCCAGACTTCACACTGAGCCTGGGAAGGGGAGGAAACCAAAGGATAAAATGATGATGACATGATTTAAATGTGTAAATGGGAACACTCACACTGCTTGTGGCTCCTTGAACTTGCCCACTTGCTGGATGTGATACATGAGGTCACCACCATTCACATACTCCATAACGAAATAGAGCCGGTCCTGGGCAAGGCATGGGGAAGACACAGGGAAATGCAGCAGAGGAAATATTAGATATTCATTGATCAGCACAAAAAAATCACTATATAAAGCTTTTAGAATTATTAGGAGTGGCTGCACGTTCTGGTGAAATCGATAGACCAGAAATGGAAGTGGAATGTTCTGTAAAACCTGCAGGAGTGAATGGAGCTGTCAGGATGTGCCAATCTGACTTCTCCATGTTATTTATCTACAGTGCTTCCAAGAATTATACAAATATAGTTCTGTCTGAAAGATCAGCCTAAAAATAAATGAAAGAAATAAAATCCAAAGTGGTCAAAAATTCCTGTTTTGAGGCCATTTCTAAGCCTTCCTAATGAGTTTTCCTATGGAAGGTGGGAAGTATTAAAAAATATAGATTTTTTTATCATTAAAAAAGAGGCAAAGGTGATGGTTTAATGTGATTGTATCTGCACATTGGTTGCATTCAGGTAATTTTCCACCCAGAGATTTGTGATACTAAGCAGGGTTTGAAAATGCCTTTAACACCACAGACAATTGTGCTGTGAATGCTGAGGGGATGACAGACCTTGTTTCACAGAATCACTGAAGCTGGGAAAGACCTCAGATCCTTAAAAGTGTTTAGAAACTTTTGGGAAACTTAAGGCTTAAGGCTCTGACTTAGCAAAGCTCATATTATTAAATTTAGGATCACACTGGTTTGCTTGAGTGACTCAGAAGAAAAATCTTTAAACCCAGTTTTATATTTAAAAAACAAGGAATAATTATATCTGGTGTTTGTTTGCTATTTCTGTGCTATGATATATAGATTGGATGATAATAAATGCTACTGAAGTGATAAAATCCCTGCTCCTTTAGGCTGGGAGCCATCAGGGAGCCAGGACAGGCAGAGCTGACGTACAACAGTCTGGAAGCAGGAGTGGAGCTGGGTCAGGAAGGGAGGCTTGTCCTGCAGGGCCAGCACCCGTTTCTCCACCATGGTGCACTCCACGTCATCATCCTGGATCACCACGTCCTTCTTCAGGATCTTCACTGCATAGAGCTCCTCTGTGCCCTTTCTGTCTGCCAGCATCACCTGCAGGGGACAGCAGTGGCATCAGAGCCCTGCCAGCTGTGCCACTCACACCACAGACCTGCAGGGATGCCCACCCAGCCTTTGCTTTCATTGCTGGACACTGATTTGGGCCAGACTCCAAATCTTTGATCACTGCTGGAATGGGCTGTGCCATCGTTTCTACCCCAGCCTGTGCCACCACTTCAGCCCCAGCCTGTGCCATCCTTTCTGCCCCAGCCTGTGCCATCCTTTCTGCCCCAGCCTGTGCCACCATTTCAAACCCAGCCTGTTCCACCATCTCAGTCCCAGCCTGTGCCACCACTTCAGCCCCAGCCTGTGCCACCATTTCTGCCCCAGCCTGTGCCACCATTTCAGCCCCAGTCTGTGCCACCATTTCAGCCCCAGTCTGTTCCACCATCTCAGTCCCAGCCTGTGCCACCATTTCAGCCCCAGTCTGTGCCACCATTTCAGCCCCAGTCTGTGCCACCATTTCAGCCCCAGCCTGTGCCAAACCCCTCTGGTTAAGCACAGGCACGTTCTGAAGGGCTGATAAAATGTTAAGTCCCAGGGCATTTCTTCAGTAAAGGGCACTTTATCACAGAGGTGTTGTTCAAACAGACAGAAAATAGCAGTCTGTTCTCTCAGCTAATGCATTTCAAATATGTACCCACACACTATTCCTGGTTTTCCCCCAAAATCCAGCCTTACCAATGCTGGTGACTTCCAGAACTGGCAGAGTGACCTGGGCAGTAAAGCCAGAAAAGTAAACTTGATTTCCTTGAGCCTGCCAAGAAGTGAGGATCTAAAACTCACCAAGTGTTTCTCACATCTTGCCCAACAGGCTGAGTTTTTTAATTTAATTTTTCCAAGAAAAGTGCCAATCAGTCCTTTAGTCTCTTGGGAACTACCATGCTCTCTGTTCAGAAATCCTCCCTCAAAAATGCACATCCTTTTGGTTCTGGATTTTGCTCTGTAGGGAATTATTCATTCATTCTTCCTCAAGATTAAAAAAAAAAAAAAAAAAAGGAGAGAGAGAAAAAGGAATAAAGGAACGGGAGTGGAACCATTATGCAGAATTCCTACCTTGCCAAAGCTGCCCTTCCCAAGAACCATGAGGAAGTTGAAGTCTGTGAGCTTCACCCTGTCCAGATTGTTGGATGGCACAGCTGAGCTCTTGTCTTCTGTTGAGGTAATGACTTTGTTACCAGCTGGCCCAAGTTTGGCTTTCTGAAGGACACACACACACACACACACAGAAACAGGGGGGTCAGAGGACAGCCTGTTCTCCTGGCACAGGGAGCAGGTGGGGTTGGAGAGGGCCAGGTCTCAGGTGGCATTCCCAGGAGAAAGGCTGCATGGCAAAGTATGCACAGACACATCTTCAAAGATTCATTCCAACAATACTTTGGATGTTATTGAGGGAATTCAAGTGGAATTCAAACTGCTCATGTAGAACCAGATAAAGCAGATAAGACTTATCTGGTTAAAAGAGCAAAACCAAAGCAAAGCCCAAAAACAAAGGAAAAAGAGATCACTTGTTTTCATGCCAAAAGCAGCTTATCTGGTGCTTTTGTTTGGAAATACAAATTAAGAAAAAAGAAAAAAAAAAGGCTTTCCAAAAATACCATGCTATAATCTACACAGGGTATTTTAGGATTTAAACAATCTCTTCAATACATTCTCTTTTAAAATGTAACCCATCAAGTCACTGCATAGCAAGAGTTAGGAAAGTTTTGACATGCAATAAGAAAAATAACCTACATTAAAAAGAACACAATGCATGAGAATTAATGCAGATGAACATGGCCACTTTCAAACCAGCAATACAATCAACTTTGATTTTCAATCAAGGGTTGATCTGGAAAAGGGAGGAAAGCGAGTATTACATACAAGGGCTCTGCCTTGGCCACACAGTCTGGTTTACAGAAGGTTGAACAGCCTCAGTATTTCACATAAGACACCATGTAATTGCTCAAGTGAGTTGCATTTCAAATCTCAAAGTTAATAGAAGAGAAAAGAGTGAGACTCACCAAAAGATAATGCAGGCTACAAGATAATATCCCCCCTTTATTTTTCCCCTCAAAATAATCCCATGTACCAGCAGAAGCAAATCCAAGAGGGTTTAATAATGCTTTGGGCTGTAAGTGCTTTCCCCACCTGTCTGGTGTGTTGCTCTGGTTAATAACCCCTAATATGGTTAATTTACTCTGTGCCACTGCTGAGTGTTTGGCATTTCAGGACAGGATTTGCGTGTTCTCACTGTCCCACAGATAAAGGGCATTGCAGAAATTAGAAAAAGTTTATTCAAAGTCACACAATGTATCACTCAAAAGCCTGGCCTGGCATCTACACCTTGGGCAGCCTCGCTGGAAACTGGAAGTTACAAACTTTGCCCTTGCCAGACAAGTTTCAAACCATAAGATTGAAGGAGATGACTCAATTCAAGGCCTCCAGCTCTCTACTCCTGCAGGCAGTGATGTCAAATAATCTTTTGACAAAAGGACAACATGTCACTTGAAAACCATACTCAGCTTGGATGACTCTGCCTGGACTTTTTAAGTACAGAAAATCTTAGACCCTGCCACAGGAACAGGAGTTTGGGAAGTTCAGATCTCTTTATTAAAAACATTTGTAATACAGCATAAAATGTGGAATTTCTTCCACCAATGTTATTATTTGTTTGCATGAAAGCAGCACCTGGAGAGGCTGCTCAGGCTCCTGTGCTGTGCAAAGGTTTAGGAAGAGCCAGTCCTGGATATCAGCCTGAACCTCTGAGACTGCAGGGGATAGTCCTGGGGCAGATCCACTGCTGGGACAAAGCCAGTGCCTGGGCTGGGGCACTGGGGCAGGGCAAAGCTCCTCTGGAGGCCACAGTACAAGACTGAGCCACAAGCAAAACAAGTGAAAAGAAGAAAAATCTCAATTATCCTTCATTTGTGCAAGGTGAAGAGGTGGTTCAGAGGAGCAGCTTTGCTTTGCTGCCCGTGTCTTTGTGATGCTGTGGCATCTCTGACAAGGATCTTGCTTTTCTGGTACACAAAGCAATTTCAATATCCAAGCAACAGAGATCCAAATCAGGCCCTGAATGGAAAACACCAGCTTGATTTTGTGCCCTTTAAACCCACTGGGCAGGTTGTTGAAAGCTTGTTTAAAAATGCACCATTTGAAACAACAAATCAGATTTTGTTACAGGGCCACAGGGTTTTTTTGGGTCCAAAGCTGCCATGCAGGCAGGGAGTGCCCTGCAATCCCTGGCACTGAGGGTTTCCAGGGCATTTTCCAGAGAAAAGCAGGGCAGGTTCCCCAGCAGCTCCTGTGCCTGCTGCTGCCTCCAGAGCCACTTGGGTGGGATGGACTTGTCAGGATCTGAAGGCAGGATCCTAAAATACTATTCAAGAACCCAGCCAAGGCCTCCCTGTGTCTCTGCAAAGCATTTGGATTCAAGGAGCAGCAGAGAAATGCTCCTCTCACTTCCAGTGTTCATCTTTTTCAAAATTAGATGTCACTCTCAATTTGATGATTCCTTTTGCCAGATGGTGGATCTTTAGGGAGCACTTGGGGTTCCTCCTGTTTGCTCAGGTGGGCTCTGCCTTCTGCCTGGCCCAGGGGAAGGTGCAGGCGGGAGGGTCTGGGCTGTGCCCAGGGGAAGGTGCCACTCCTGGTGCCACACTGAGCTGCCTCATTGCATCACACAGACACTGGCAGGGTAAAGAGAATCCTGTGCCAACCATGGGTAAGGAAACCCAGGAATGTGGCAGCCATGGAATGCTGGGGAGAGACCAGGCTGGCTCAATGCAAGCACACACCCAAAGAGGAACAGCCCAATGACCTCATTCATTAATAAATGATCAGAACCTTATCAAAGGGCCTTATTTCCCTTCAGCTCTGCCACCCACCAGCTGCTCATGAGCATGTAAAAAAAAAGGTTTTCACATATAGAATGTAAATTCCTTTTGCTGCTGATTAAGGTCCCAGTGAAAATACAGTGGGAATTGCAACACATTTTGCTGAGCTCCACCTTGAGTTTCATCCCTGAAACACCCTGGCTCTCACAGAGAGCAAATGCCAGGCAGGCAACACACCCCTCAGAATGCCAGAGGAAAACCAGCTTTGCAGCCACAGAGGGGACATAAAATCCAAGGATTCATTAAAGCTAATTGGAAAAGA
>JAWWEV010000044.1:2996129-3011123 GCA_035583235.1 Hafferia zeledoni | reverse complement strand
ATGCCAGAGGAAAACCAGCTTTGCAGCCACAGAGGGGACATAAAATCCAAGGATTCATTAAAGCTAATTGGAAAAGAGCAGTGATATTTTGCCTTTTCTACCACGACTAAAACTGAAAATTGTAGAATTCCTACTTGAATGCTCTTGTGTTTTTATGGACATTAAAACTTGCTGACACTGAAGAAGCATCCCTGGATTCCTTTTCCATTTACATTCCAACTGCTTGGCTTATTATTACCTTGGACAAACCCCAATATTGTTACAACAAAGCCAGCTCGCAGCAAACCAACCAGGAAAACAGGGTTAAAGAGAAATTAGTCTGCACTGGGAGCAGGAAAGTTAATCTAGAAAGAGAACAAGACATGCACATCATCTTACTTCCTCTGCTTTGGACGCACCTTATCTCGGCCAGTCCTTTTCCCCTGAAACCACAGGTGAGAAATAACTTATCTCTTCAGCCCAAATTCACTTCTCCACGGAGAAATTACACTGTGTTACACCAGAGAGTATCTTGGAATTGGGTATGTGCTTTTTGCAAAAGATATCTCAGGTGTCGCAGGAAAAATCCTTTCAGTTTATATTTAATCTCAGAGCAACAATTGTACTTTTAATTAAATACAAAAAAGTCTACTTGAACTTAATGAGATGTGTGATGCAAAGGAGAAACAGATGTGATTTAGGGAATAGTCATTCATTCTTGCAGGGAAGTTTTAATCACAATAAGTATTCTCACTGAGCCTTTCCAAAACTTTCTGACTTCTTACTGTGAAGACAAACTAAAAGGACAACACAATAAATCTGAATGTTGGCTCCTCTGGTTATGTCTGTATTAGAGAATCTTAAGAATTAAATAACAAAAAGAGACTGAATTGGTCATTTTCCACATTAGGCAAAACATAATGGAATTTGTGAAGGATTTAAGAGAATATACACAATTCACTTTCCCACCCTCAGTCTCTTTAGGGTATTGAGTTACCTCACGTGGTGTTGGTGTTTCAGCACCTTGTGCCACTCACTCCACCTCTGCTCTGGTGCTGTTTGCAATGGTAAGCCTGGCTTTGCTCCAGATGGCAAACCAACACCAGGATCCAAAGCTGCAGCCCCCCCTGCCACCCCCAGGCACAGTTTCAGCAGGGAGGAAGCCACAGCATCTCCCATGGAATGATACCCAAGCTCTGTGTGCTGCTCACTCGGGGATGTGTCTCTTGGCTGTCATGGCAACACAACACGCCCCTGGTGAACTCCCAGATGTCCACAGACCATCCCTGGGACTACATTTCCAGGAGGAGAAAGTGCTAAATGAGAAGACACTTGAGAACAGTGCTGAGTTCTCATCACATTTGCTGCAGGGACACACACAGAGCCCACCTTTAGGCATTGACACACCAGGGAGGGAAATCCAGAGCTCTGCTCCAGCAGCCAGGTCTTCTGGAGACCCACAGCTCTGGTCACACGGATACCAGTGTCCCCTCCCCACCTTCAGGGCAGGTTCCACCCCCCAGCTACTGCTCTGCCCCTGCATTAATGCTCAGCTGGAAATGATGGAGCAGGGGCTCAAGCTCTGCCAGGGGAAATTGAAGCTGGAGAGCAGAAAAAAATTCTTCACAGAGAGAGTGCTCGGGCATTGGAATGGGCTGCCCAGAAAGGGGGTGGATTCCCCATCCCTGGAGGTTTTTAACCTGAGACTGGACATGGCACTGAGTGCCACGATCTGGTAAAGGGACTGGAGTTGGCCCAAGGGTTGGACTTGATGATCTCAGAGGTCTTTTCCAACCCAATCCATTCTATGATTCTGTGATTCTGTGAACAGAGCACAGAACTGCCCAGTCCCAGCTCAGAACCCTCAGCTCTGGGGTTGAGGAAGGAGCAGCCTGAGCAGCAGCACCCCAGGCTCACTGTGCCAGCCCAGGAGAATGCAGGGCTGAAAGGAGGGCTCAGTTCTGCCTGTCCCTGCCTGGGTCCAGCTGAGCAGCTCAGACCTCACCCAAACCCTAAAGATGTCACTGACAGGACCAGCAAAGCTCATACTAAGGATGGAAAAACTGAAAGAATCATTTGTGCAAGTCCTCAGGAAGGGCCTGTTCAGGTTTCCAGTCATGTGTGCTCAGTGGGGGCTTTGATCAATGGGTTGAGCCATTAGGAAGCCTTTGATAAAGTAAATAAATCCAATAAATTTCAAGTCAAAATCTGGAGGAAACCCCCCTCCCACTCAGTGCAATGTTCTCTGTCATTGTGGATTGTTTCTTCCATTATTGCATTTCCAATTCCATGTAATTATGGATGCTATGATGGACTATCAATTTCCTAGTTTATACAACTTAATTATCAGGATGCTGAGAATTTGGAATGAGCAGAGTCCATTTCTAAGCCCCAGCAAGACCTAATACTTCACCACACTGAGGTTTAATCTTAATTCCATACCCAAATGCCAGCTTATAAATCATTAGCAGGGAGTTTTGTAGTCATGGAAACAATGGTGAGCTGCAACGTAGCTGGTAGAAAATGCAAGATATAAAAATGAAAAGGCATCTTTGCCTCATTAGCTAAAACAGCTACTGAAAAAATAGCCAGGAAAAAATTCCTATAATTCCCATTGCTAATAAAAGGCATGAAGGCAAAGGGGATGTTTCACAGGAATATAAATGAGGAGGGTGACAGAGCTCTATGTGGCAGTTAAATATGGACTATTTGATGCCCTTAGTTTACTTTTCCCCTCATTTCCTCTCCTCCTCTTCTTAAACTTGTGCCATATTTACCCTCTTAGCTAGTAATAATAAATTTATTTAAATCATTTGCCTGGAACAATGAGTTTTATCCAAATAGTGGTTTCATTTACTGGGTTTATGCATTTCTAAATATCTACACACAGAATGAGGATGAAATCCTTCCTTTCAGGCCTTTTGCTGGAGCCAGCTCAGCTCTGGGAGCTTTTCTCTGTTCTTTGCTGACCTCTTGTGGTTCCTCACTGAGGAGCAATCATTTTCTCCAGCTCAACATTGTTAATTGGATGCTTAAAAGCAAAAAGAGAAGCTGAAAGGACAGGACAAGAGTTTAATACAACATCGAGCATCCCAACAGCCCTTTCTTGTGGGGTTTATAATCAATTTTCCAATTGATTCAATTTTTTTTAACTTTCCTGTGTGGCTGAAGAAGTTAAAACTATATGAAATACTTGAATACATGAATTCCAAATAATTCCCAGATTTAAGATAATCACATCCTGCAGAAAACACAGACGACAAAGTCAAGTGGCTTTGAAAGTCAATCACAGGGAGGGGGATTCATCTTTCCAAGGCAGGAATTTCAGAAGATATTGCCCTGGCCAAGTGTGGGCTGTGAAATCCAGCGAGGGAAGAGTTTCCAGTGGCCCATTTGGCCCTGTCAACATGTTGAATCTGTTTAATAATCCTGTGGCCACCTGAGCCCACTTTGAGTTCTGCCTTTATTGCCAAACATGCTCTGCCTGCACCAGAACGGTGCTTAATGAGGGGGATGCAATTAGAGAGCCTGCCTGGGAATAACAGTCAAGAATCCTTCCAGAAGTATCCTGTGACATGGCAATAAAACCCCCAAACAGCAAATAGGAGGCTACAACAGCAATTCCCTAAGTGGCACTAAAGGAATTGCTTCCATAGATGCTCCTTCGTTTTTAATTAGTTTTCAATAATAAAAAAAACCCGGAGTGTGGAATTTGCTTTTAAGCAAACAAATCATTTCAATATGGGCAAAGGAAAAAAATAAAAATTCTGTTCAAAAATAATTTTAAAGGACTTTTCTGCCTAATCTTAGAGCAAATGCCTGTCATCAAACCCGCGGTGATGCAAAGCCGCAAACCAGGACTGCTTTGAAAACCTTGGGATTCTGTATCCGAATCTTAACGAGCTGTGAAGTGATTTACCACTCACAGAAAGAGGAAGGTGTTTTCTGCCGGATGTCGAGAAAGAATCTGTTTCAATCTGTTTGCAGTGAACAAAAGAAGGATAATTTGATGCTCCCCAGGATCTGATTGTTCCCCAAACAGGTTTTCCTGCTGCCTGACCTTGCTCGCAGCAGCCCCAGATTTATTATAAAATCAGGTTTGCACATTGGGCTGGTTCTACCTCGGAACTGGTGTGTTCTCCTCGGGGGCACAGCCCTCCTGCTGCTCCTGCTGTGGCAGTGCCAGCCCTGCACACCTGGGCACACAGCGGTGCCACCCCAAGGGTTCCCTCCCTCCAGCATCACCCCCAAAGCCACACTCCCACTGCACACCTGGGCACACCTGGGCACACAGCAGTGCCACCTGAAGGGTTCCCTCCCTCCAGCATCACCCCCAGAGCCACACTCCCACTGCACACCTGGGCACACCTGGGCACACAGCCCCTCCCAGCAGTGCCACCTGAAGGGTTCCCTCCCTCCAGCACCACCCCCAAAGCCAGGCTCCCCTGCACACCTGGGCACACCTGGGCACACAGCAGTGCCACACTTCCCTCCAGCATCATTCCCAAAGCTCCCAGGGCATTATCGTGCAGGATGCCCCTCCCGAGCCGAGCTCAGCGCCGCCAGGGCACTGCCAGCACCAAGGACAGTGGCCATTGGGGATGATTCAGGGAGAAAAGACACTTAAGAAGCAAAGAAGTGTTTTTTTCCATGAAACCCCAGAATTCCAGTGTGCCAATGGGAACCGAGAGCCACCTTGCCCTGCTGGAATTCATGCTGTGATTCACCAATGAATTTTTGCAGCTGTAGGAAGGCCCTGAGCCCCTTTTATGGGAGCTCCCCATGGTGCAAACACGGATGGAAAGAAGACTTTGGGCACTTTCTGCCAGTTGACTTCAAAGCTTGGATTTTACAACGAAGTGACAAAACTCCTTTTTCATCACAGATACATTTTCTCATTTAAAAACACACTCAAACAGAGAAACTTCCCACTTCATCGTGAAACAAGTTTCCCCAAAGAAACCCCCATGTGCTTTTATTTTCCAATATGGAAAGGTGGGAAGGATTGAGGAAGGGCAGTCCTCTTCTGTACAGGCCTTTCTGAGATAAAGATGTCAGATAAAGAATGAAGGGGAAGAAAAAGTGTTAGTGATTGCATGACAAATGCATTAGGAACTATTTAGCAATGACAAATGGTCTTTTTTTTTGATTTTTCTGGTTCAATGTTAGAACATTTGTTAAAATCATGCATTAGTAATATAAACAACTCTTCAAAAATAACATTTTTTTTTTAATTAAGTGTTTTAAGCTTTGAGCTGCAACATGTAAACTGCTCTAAGAGTTGCAGAAATACTATTTGAAGATGACAATGGCCTTAATAATCTCGGATTCTTCAAACAGTTACAGCACAGGAGCTTCCAATTTTAATTTCAATTGTAACTTAACCAATGTACAAAAGTTAAAGTGTGATTTGTGCCAGTGACCTTCGCCCCAATAAAGCAAGAGAATTTTTTAGAGATACATGCAAATACAAAAGCCACACATGGATGTTCTGAGTGCTGAGATGGAGCTTTTATGGCAATAACTGAGTGATGTGGTGAACAGTGAGAAACAGCAAAATGGGAAGTTAAAGGGTGAGTTGGGATTTCAGGGATTGGAGATCACGGTGTGATAACTCTCATGACACAGCACACTCCAACTGACACACAGCAAGAGATGGAGGATGTTACAGCATCAAACATGCATGCCAAAGGATGCATATTTATCTAGTTAAATAAACAGTGACCACGAGCACTATTTGAGCTGTGAAAGTTATTCAAAGTTCCATGAATGTCTTTCAAGTTAAAGATGCACCATTTTCCATTTTCCATGAGAAGGTGGAATTCATTTAACTCATTCCTTCAAAGAGAAAGGCACTCTGCATCTGGTTTGGGGACTCCTTTTTGGTACAACAATTCTAATTTGTGACAAATCATGGAAGATTCACACTTCCTTTTTTTTTTTTTTTTTTTTTTTAATGGATTGGAAAAGCTTAAGCTGGGAAAAAAACCCAAGTGCATCCTTAAAACATGGTGAGGATGAAACCAAACTTAATAAACTTCAAACATCGGTAAAGAGGGTTGTGTGAAGAGAAAGGGGAAGGAGAACACCAAAACTACCTTGAAGAGGTGCATATTTACATGACAGTCCTGGAGGAGACAGCAAAGGGAGAAACACTGCGTGGTTAGTAAGGGCTGGACAGCAGAGCAACCACAATCAGCAGCAGAAAAAACAAATACAGGCACAGCAGCGGCAACACAGCATGGACACAGCAAACCCACAGAAACTGGGGGTCCTCACCCTGCCAGGGAGCAGCAGGGACAAGCACAGCAGGGACAGGTCCTCACACAGCTGCTCCTCACCTTGGACACCCCCATGCAGGGGACAGTCCCCTGGGGGACCCTCCAGCTGTGCCAGCTTGGGCTGCACCACCCATGAGCTCTGACAGGGCCACAGCACTAAAAGGGCTTCTGATTTTTTCTTTGCCTTGTTTTGCAACACACATTTAACCTTTACATAAGGGATCAAGAAATCCCTCCTATCATTTTTTACACATGTTCTGCTCCTTAAATCCCAGCAGACTGACAGAGAAAAGCCTTATGGAAATCAGGAGCTGCTACAAACTGAGACCAGGATTTATGGCATCTAGTTAAGAAATGTCAGGTTTTCTCGTTTGAGCTCTGGTGAGTGGATGGGAAACCTCCAGATAGCTGCACATGGGAATCCCCCATGCCAAAGTATAGCACAGAACAGATGGAGTCATCTCTCAGCATCTCTATAATGCTGCAAACTATTCTCTAATGATTAAATATGCACAATTTCAAACTAGGGATGAGTGCCATGGCCAAAAAAAGCAGCTCTTCTTTTTATATCTCTATATGCATAACGAGTGTGGATTGATGTGCCAGTGATATTTTGGCTGGTCATGATTTCAGTGGAGCTCAGTGTCTGTTTCCTGAAAAGCAAATTTCATCTTGTCTTTCCAAGTTGAAGTGTCAGCAACATTATTTCTCTTTTCCATGTCACCTTCAGTGACCTGCCTGAAGTCCCAGTTATTGCTTCAAAATGGGAGTGCACATGGGTTAGGACGGATATGGAAGAGATCCTATCTTTTATTTATTAAAAAAAAAAAAAAGAGTAAAGGAACTGCAGTGTAACAGCTCTGGGCAAAAACATCACCAGCCTTCAAAGACTTAAATGTTTCCTTCACAGCTCTTATAATACTTTACACAGAGACCTGGAGCACTTAACTCACAAATTAACAAAATCATAAGCTCCTCTACAGTTGGGTTTTTTCTGTTTGCCTGGGTTTTTTTGAATGAAAATATATTTAATTTCAAAAGTCACTGGGTTTTTAAGAAGCTACTGAAACAGTCCCTGGAGTCTTCTGCTGTGGCCCTGGCTGTGCAACTCCTCCAGCTCAGGATCAAAACAGCTCTAGGATGTTCTTGCCATTGATTAAAGGAAAGAAAGAAAATGGCCTTTTGACCTAAAGTTATCGCAAATATCAGAAAAAATGCCAGATAATCAAGACAGTCCTGACCTTCTCCTTTCTAATAAAGCAACCAGAAACTGCTCTAAAAATTAAAACTAAAGGGAGCATTGAAGATCTAAGAAATGCAGGACCTGCAGTGAAACAATCTGATGTACTGATGTTCAGAAAGGAAATGATAAATAAATGAGAGAGGTTTCTTTGGCATTAGACTGAAACAGCAACCAAACTCATCAGAAAGCTGCAATTGTGCCCTGAAATGTGGGGCACTCTCAGGGGTTGTTTAACACCAGCTGTGCTGCCACAGGACAGGCCTGGGGGGGAATCCCTGGCAGCTCTGTGTGCACAGACACAGCCTGGCACAGGGGCTGGCAAGTGAACACACACCAGTCTGGGCAGACAGGGCACTGCCCTGCAGCCTGGGGGGCTCAGGAGCACAAACACCCCCAGCTCCTGCCCCACTGAGGGCTCCCAGGCACTCACTGAGCCTGATGGCCAAGCTCCTCACCCTCCCTGGACTTGGATTTCAAATGATAAGGCACTTTAAAAGATGTTTTCTTTAGTGTCATCACAGCAGTTTTGTTTGAAGCACTGAGATGTCCCCAAAGTGTCCCCACTGCCTGTGCCCCTCCAGTGCTCAGCTACAAACCCTCTGTTCCCCCTCCTGCCAAAGGAAGCTCCAGGTGCAGCTCCTGCCCAACCTCCCCAGCAATCCCGGGGGTCAGGGCAGCTGAAATCTCTGTCACAGACACCACCCAAAGGTGCCCAGGGCAGAGGATGTGGATGTTTGTCCCCAGAGAGGCACCACCAGAGAGGTCCCACAGGGACCACAGGCAGTCAGAGCCCTCTCAGAACTCAGGGAACAGTTTGGTTCCTGTGACAGCCACCCAGAGAGCCACAGCAGAGAAGGAATCAGAACAAAAGGTGTCTGTGCCCCAGGGGGACCTTCCCCTCGGTGCCAGGAGGGCACAGGAGCCCCAGTGCCTGCTTGGCTCACTCCCATCACCAGAGCTGGGGAGGTGACTCACAGTGCTCCCATCACTGCAGGTACCTGGAGCTCAGTAAATGTACCCACATGTCAGGATTATGGCTGCTCTGGTCTTGGTTTAATTAAAAAAAATCATTTAAATGGGCCATAACAGCTGCTTTGTTTGTAATAACATTTCCCGTGCTGGTGATGTGGAAGGAAGAGAATAATTTCACCAGCCTGCTTTTAAACCACTATTATTCTATTACTATTTAAGTAACAAGAAGTGCTTTACTAAGCAGGAAAAAAGGCTTGACCAAACTGAAATAACTTTCTACAACAGAAGTTTTACAATTCACACATTTCTTTTCCCCAAATAAAAAAAAAAAAAAAAAACAACCAAAAACCAAACATAAGGAATGATGCCCTAAATGGCAAGAACATCTTATTGCTCAAATCACAGCCAGGTAGAAAACCCACCAGAATGTTGCATTATTTCAACAGTCTGCTTTGTGCTTTGCCCAGGAAAATCCTGTAAGGGGAAAAGAAGGATGAGCAAACTGGGGCTGCTGCAGTTGGAGGCAGATTTGCTGCTTTGGGGCCACGGAGCCACCTGGGAGTGTTGGGAGTTCCCATGGAAACCTCAGCACGGACAACTGTGCAGCAGCCACAGCCACTCTGAACATGCCTGTTGAGAAGGGAGGTGCATTTTGAGATGGCCACAAATAATGCCATTCCAGAGAGAAAATTCACAGCCAAAGGTTAAAGCCAACTGAAAAACAGTGACAGGTTTTGTTCTGCCTCCACTTCCTACAGGAGGGTATTTTTATCTCTCAATATTAATAATGATGTATCATGTATAAATCACTGAGGACAGATTTGATCACACTGCTAAATGAGCAGATAATGGATTTGTAAGTTTTAGGGAAAGGTGAGATGCAGAAAATATGTAGATTGAATAAAATTGGTTATATAGAATACTCTGCCCTGCACCTCACTTTCCATATAATGCATAAGTTCCTATAGGGTAACACTTTGCTCATAATAAGGAAACTCCTGGCAATGAAATCTAAAAGGTTAAAAAAGCACCATCTCTTCAATTCTGTTTTCCAGATTTGGTCCCATTTGTTGGAAAGGATCCTTAGTGGGCCAAAGCTGGGAGTTACTTTTTCAGCTGGGCCATGAGGAAGCTTCTCATGCCAAACAGCTTTTTCCTGTTCATTTACAAATGTTTGAATCTATTATTATTTATTTATAATCCTGCATAGCTATTTTATGGTAGATTTACACTGAATAAATGACTTAAAGAATCGGGGCCAGAAGGCCCCACAAGCAAAGCAGCAAATCCATGGCATTTGTGTGGCTGATAAACCACATGAAATAAGAAATCTGGGTGGTTACAGTGGGATGTTGGGAAGGATGTGATGGGACAGTGTGAAGAGTTTGAAAGCAATGGGAGCTTGAGGCCAAATCTCAAAGCTGTCTGTTGAAACAGAGATGCAGGCAGGTATTTTTAAAATTCTGATTTCAATGGGAGGAAGTCCCTAAGGGCTCTTGGAGGTTCTCCTAAGCATGTTCCTAAACTTCAGTCATGAGGGCAAAGTCAGTTTTAATGTCTTACACTTTTTTTAAGATCAGAAACCAGTTTCAGAAATTCCACATCTATTGGCTCTCTGATCTTTTATAACTTGAGGAATTTCTTATTCTTTCTTAATATTAAGCAATGAAATTCTCATCCTAAAGCTTCTCTGCTCTTGTGTATCTTAGGTTTGTATAAGAGCCCTTTGCTCTCAAGGCCATTATTATTCATTTGAAGTATTTGACACCAGTAATGCAAGATTTTTGCAGAAATGGTTGCAATTTTGTACTGGCAGTTAAATCAGTGTAGCTTGGCTACCAATCACATGGTCATATATTGAAAACCAGATCAAACTCCCCCAACTGCAGCCTTGATAAGGAAGTTTCTCCTTCTAGAAACTGATAAATGAGGAGATGGCCCAGAATGACCTATTCTTAATGTCCTGACAAATTCTCTCCCCCAGGGAAATGGCAGTCAGGATCTGCAATCTCCTTCCTGTAAGGCTCCAGTGCTGATTTTAGAGCAGTGCAAATGTTTATTTAGATGATGTCATTAAATCCCAAATAGCAACCTATTTCTCAGTGCTATCTACTTGTTCCTCAGTAGAGGGTACCTAAAATAAAATGCCTATGTAAGCTGGGATATAAATGATAACAGAAGTAAGATAAAAGATGATCAGAGTCAGCACCACTTCTGTGCCACCCCAGAATAGCTAATAAGTGAAATGCCACCATTCAGACATCTGTGCTGCTCATTTTTAGAAGCCATCCCAGTGATGTCCCTTGAAACCAAGTAGGAATAATCCTTGGGGGGTGCTGTTCCCTCTGCTGCTCCTCTCAGGGGTGAAGTTTGAAAGGGCTGAGCCTGACTCTTCCTGCCATGCAGCACTGCATTCCCCCAGCCTTGGCCTCCTCCTAATTACAGGGTTTGTTCAGCTACCAACACTCTCATTTATCATCACTGAGGTTTAAAGCTGCTCACTGAGGAACTTGGGAAATTCCACTCCTGGAGCCACTGTGCTCACTGAAGCCCTATTCCCTTCCCTTGATTAATTCAGTCACTCCAACAGCACCAACCAGGCTGTTCCCAGCACAGGGAGAGCCTCAAGTACCCAGGGCTGAGCCTGAACTAATTAGACTTGGAGACAGACTAATTATTTCTGAGGCAGAGCTGCCCCATGTGAAGCTGCTGTTTCTGGGAGCAGGTCCAGCAGCTTCACACGATGCAACCTCTCAGGATTTCTCCTCCACTTCATTGCAGGACAAGGATAAACCCTGACTGCTCCTCCTGCAACCAATGCATTTACAGAAGGATTAAGAAAAAAACCCCAAGAGACTGTAAATTCAATATGCAAACATACTGCATATAATATCTGACATTTCTAAGTGGACAATTTTAGTAACTTGTCTTTGTGCTGTCTCTGACCTCAGAAAGAACAGGTGGATTTCTATACCTGTATCACCAACATTTAAATATCCACCCAATGCACAGGGACATGGAAGGGGTGCACAGAATCACTTTTGAAGCTATTCTGTCCAGGGAGGATAAAAAAATAAACATGACCTGGAACAGCAAATGACCTAGTGCAGCAAAATGAAATCACCCTGGTCAGACCACAACTGTAAAGAAAGGCAGATGGAATGGAGATTCAAATACTTCTCAAATGTGGCACAAAAATCAGAGTTCATGCTGCAGACAAGAGCATGGGAGCTGAAGGAATGGATGCACCTTTTCTTTTCCTCTCTTGCACGCTGAACATGTGCTGTTTTTCCTCACTTTCCCCATCTTTGACCCCAACAGTGGAGAACTCTGCCTGATGGTGAACATAAAACACCCATTTCAGCTTGAAGGGAACAGGCACAACAGGGTTGTGCACAACAGGTACATTAATTACCTTCTGGAGGCTGTAAATGTCCAGGCAGGACAAAGAAAGCAGCAGTGCAGGTTGGAACATCTCCCATTCAGTGCTGTGGGAGCAGCTGGAAGGGCAGGGCAGGGGGAGCTGAGCCAGCCCAGGCAGCCCCCAAGCCCTCCCTCCTCTCTTCTCCCTCCTCCCCAGGCACTCCCTGGCCTGGCCCTGGCTTTGGTGGCCACCAAAGGGTTTGTTGCCATCCAGTTGCAGTTGTCAGAAGAGGCTCAGTCTGATCATTAAGCAGCAGCTCCTTTGCATGAGGATGAGCCCCTGTCTGGGGGTACCAAGCCCTCCAGTTGGCACCACACCAGGCAGGACACTGCAAAGCATCTGGACTGTCTTTTCTGTACCTAACCAGCATCACCTCTGACCCCTAAAACATCCTTACCCACACCACAGAGATCAGAACTTCAGATGAAAACCTTCCACAAGGACTATAAGGCTCTAAATTAGCAGTAATTATCACAAATCTTTTGTTAAAACACCCCAACTTACAGTGGGAAACATTCCAAGTATTAAAATGCTGTTGTTTCAGAGAATTTCATTTGTCAAACAGTGCAGGTACCAGGGATAATGGCTGGCAGATTTGGCAGCAAGGATTAAAAGATATTGAAATTATTACACACACTTGACAAAACATATTTTAAAATGCCAACTCAGAAGTGTCATAGCAGAGAGGCTGAACTGTCAGAAAAATGATGCCACCACGGGATCAAACCATTTGGTCCAATCTTGAGGAGAACCAAAGGCACACAGAACTGTCACAGGAACAGAAGCAGCAGCACTCAACCATATGTACCTTTTAACAGGCTTCCTTTTTTTGTAATAAAGGGAAAAAGAAGTGCAAAGTAGAGTTGCACCCAGTTGGTTTCAACCCTCACCTCAAACTTCTGCCGGAGCTCTGCATTTCCATCTTCATCAGCATCTGGAATTGGGACATTGTAATATTCCCCTTCCTCTTGATTCAGCAGTTTGTACCTGTGCAACATTTGAGAAAAAATAGTGACTTTCCAGTTTTATTCCTGCTGGATTTGAAATAGGATTTAATGTGATTACATGATTTTCTCTGTGTGGTTTATATCAAGGTCACAGGTATGGAAAGAACTGACCTCGAAGACTGAAAGCAAACTCAGAAATAGAATTTATTTGACCTGAAATCGAATCTTTGATCTCAAACCATCTGGCAAGGCAGTGTAATGGACAAGGAGATTCTTCTCACCCACCCTGAGGTCTGATGGAGACACCAACCCTGAAGAACCTTTGTCTCCAGTGCTTCCACAGCCCTACAGAACCATCTTTGAAGGAATGTCCTTTTTGAGGAGCCCTGGTGAGTTCTACCCCTCACTTGGTAGGTAATGAGATGGCATTTTATGAAATCAGTTTCCATGTGCTTTGAATTTGCAGAGCTATATATAACATGATACACTTAGTAATGAATACATCATATTTGAGATAAAAATAAAATTCCTATCACAAGACTGTGCTCACAGAACTGAGTTTGCAGCAGCTCCTGGCTCCAGCAGAAGTTTCATGACCCCCACAAAAGAAAAGCAATCCTTTTATTATCCCCTTTGATAGACATAACCTGCATTTCCGAGGTTTAGTTGCACTTTCAGTGAATTTATAGCCTGAAACTCAGCGAAAAGCTCAAACACCAGGTAGCTCATATTGAACAAAAAGGCTGATTTAAAACTTTTGGTGATATATTCTCTCTCTCTGAAACTCTTACCATCCACTGGCTGGCATTTTCATCAGCTCTGACACCCCAAAGGAGAGGGAGCCCATGAAGTCGTTCCTGGTGGTGCGGTCCCAGTCCCACACCTCGACGGACAGGCGGCGATCTTTGTCCGAGGGCTTTAACTTACTGAGGGAGAAACAGAGCAGCTTTCAGTGCCTGGAGGCTTTAATTCACTAAGGGGAGAAGCAGAGGAGTTCTCAATGCCACACTGAAACAAATGATTCAAAAGCTGCAGAGATCCTGCACCGGAGGGAGTTACACTCACAATGTGAAGGACTCGTTCCAGTCCGGATTGAGAGTCGAGCGGATGGTTTTGGTTTTCTGTTTGCTCTCGTTCTTGGGGTCTGGGATGAGCTTCAGTTTGACATAAGGGTCTGACAGGCCATTGGGATCCATGGGAATGAGGTTTTTGGCTTCTCTCACTGTCAACACAAAACACAACTCGTTGGTACAGGGTTAGACATCTCTTATCAACAGCAGGAACACGTCAGACCAGAGTCAGGGAAAGATGCTGACAAATAAATAAATAAATGGGAAACCCACTGTCAGACTTGGTCTGGAAGAAACTACTTGTTGTAGAGGAAGGTTGTGCTGAGTGATATTTAGCAGAATGGCAGAGAGCAGTGACAGGAGAGCAGAGTGATTCCCAGCTGACAGGCAGCTTCCTTTCCTGCAGTGCAATGATTCAATATCCAAACCCATCACTGCAATTTTTCCAAGCAGGTACCAGCTCTTAGTGGGTTTATTTCCTCATTAGGTCATACACACACAGGACTATCAGCCCAGTCCTGTAAGGGTGACAGCCAGACCCCAACGGATTCCAGAAGATCCATTATTTGATATAAACCCTCTGTGGAAGGTTCCTAACACCAAAATTCCTGTGGATTCCCAGTTCTTGCCATGGATTCCCAGTTCTTGCCATGGATTCCCAGTTCATCAGCTCTCAGATGGAATCACTGTGAGCATTATGATGTGACAGCAACCAAAGGAAAGGCACAGGGAAGGCAAGTTGACCTTCAGCTTCACAAAATTCTTAATGTGGCCTCTTTTTACAACGTTACAAGAAGAAACAAAGTGAATTAAAGCATCTCATGTTGCTAAAAGACAAGAGCAGCCAGAACCTGCAGTTCAGAAGAGGAAGGAGTGGAGCATTCCATAGAAGAGCAAAGACAGCTCTGCCCTCCCTCTTGTAGACACCTGAACAATATTTACACATCAGGGTTTTATTCTGCTGCACCTTGGAAGAACAGCAGAGTTTTCCTGGTGCTGTGAGAGCCCAGCCCATCCCATCCCAGCCCATCCCATCCCATCCCATCCCATCCCATCCCATCCCATCCCATCCCATCCC